>CM069138.1:31193130-31784348 GCA_035221665.1 Okamejei kenojei
CCCATGACCGCGTGGGTTTTCTCTGAGCTCTTCGGATTCCTCCCACACTACAAAGGCGTACAGGTTTGTATGTTAATTGGCTTGGTTTAAATGTAAATTGTCCCTTGTGTGTATAGTGTTAATGTGTGGGGATCGCTGGTTGGTGTGGGCTCGAGGGCCAAAGGGCCTGTTACTGTTACTGTGCTGTATCTCTAAGCTAAATTCAGCAGACTAGGCAGCATCTATGCAGGGGGAAGGACGGACAATGATTTGAGTTGGGACCTTTCTTCAAATTTTACAGGAAAGGGGAGATAGCTGTTAAATAGAGGTGAGGAGTAGGAGTTGGGCAAAAACTGCCAAGTAATAGATGGACGCAGGTGAAAAGAGATGACTGACAGAGATAGTGACCTACAGTATGCTGGAGTGAAATGGAGACAAAAGGGTACAGTTGCTGACAAGAAGGCAGATGGGGAGCAGAATGTAGAGGCAGTGAGAGGGACTGGGTGGTAGGGAACAGCAGGAGGATGGAGGAATGTGGGGGATGAAAACAAGGGACACAGTAGGGAGGGGAAGGAGATGAGCAGTTGGAGGAGGGGAAAGGGGCTGGGTAATTGGAGGTTGAGTGAAAAGAAAGATGTGTGCACAGCGGGAGGAGGTGTGTGAGGAGGGAACTGGATAGATGAGAGGGGACGTGATTGCCTGGAAATGGGGTATTCAATGTTCATGCTATTGGGTTGTAGGTACCCAAGGAGAATATGAGTTTCTGTTCTTCCAGAAGCAATGCAGAAGTCACTACCCTGCTTTTTAAGCTTTTACCCGACTCCCAAAACTCATGTTGCAGAACCTCCTTCCTTTTCCTAATAATGTCATTTGTGCCAACATGCACAACGACTTACGGCTAGCTCCCTCTCCCCTTGAAATTGAGGGATTCAATGTTCGTATGTACCCAAGCAGAATATGAGTTGCTGTTCTTCCAGTTTATGTCTTGGAAGAGGCTGAGGCTAGACAGGTTGATATGGGAATGATGAAGGGAATTCCTTCCCTTTACTCCATCAGTCTGAAAAAGGTGAGTGTCGTCTAACAATTCCCTCCAAATATGGTGCCTGGCCCACTGAGTTCCTACTGCAGTGGAGGTCAGTTTTGCTGAAGATGCCAGCATTCACTGTCTCTAGCATCTCCTTTCTCTGTTTAACTGGGAATTATGTGCATTCATGGGATCTGGCTAGAAAAAAAAATTCTTGGAATTCTGTTAAACCTAACCTATTTATTCTCGGGAATCTGTACAATCTGTGCTCCACTTTCTGGGAATCTAGCTAGAAATCCATTCCTTTCTCTGAAAATATGTTTGACTGTTAGACAGGGTGGTGTTGACAGTAATGGCCTGCTAGTCTTCATTGGATGATGCATTGACTGCAAGAGTTGGGATATCATGTTACAGTTGTACAAAACATTGGTGAGGTCGCGTTTACATTTCTAGTCATTACAGTATAGGAGGGATGTGATTAAGTTAGAATAAGCGCATGAGCATGAGGGCTTGAGTTATATGGAGATTCAGACCAGTTCCCCGGCTCCCAAAAACTCTAATGCAGGAGTTGCAATGGGCAGATGCCTGGCAGATGAAGTTTAATGTGGGTAAATGTGAGGTTATCCACTTTGGTAGCAAAAACAGGAAGGCAGATTACTATCAAAATGGCGTCAAGTTGGGAAAAGGGGAAGTACAATGGGATCTGGGGGTCCTTGTTCATCAGTCTATGAAAGTAAGCATGCAGGTACGGCAGGCAGTGAAGAAAGCGAATGGTACGTTGGCCTTTATAACAAGAGGAATCGAATATAGGAGCAAAGAGGTCCTTCTGCAGTTGTACAGAGCCCTAGTGAGACCACACCTGGAGTATTGTGTGCAGTTTTGGTCCCCTAATTTGAGGAAGGACATTCTTGCTATTGAGGGACTGCAGCGTAGGTTTCCAAGGTTAATTCCCGGGATGGCGGGAATATCATATGCTAAGAGAATGGAGCAGCTGGGCTTGTACACTCTGGAGTTAAGAAGGATGAGAGGAGATCTCATTGAAACATATAAGATTGTTAAGGGCTTGGACACACTAGAGGCAGGAAACATGTTCCCGATGTTGGGGGAGTCCAGAACCAGGGGCCACAGTTTAAGAATAAGGAGTAAGCCATTTAGAACGGAGATGAGAAAACACTTTTTCTCACAGAGAGTTGTGAGTCTGTGGAATTCTCTGCCTCAGACGGCGGTGGAGGCAGGTTCTCTGGATGCTTTGAAGAGAGAGCTAGATAGGGCTCTTAAAAATAGCAGAGTCAGGGGATATGGGGAGAAGGCAGGAACGGGGTACTGCTTGGGAATGATCAGCCATGATCACATTGAATGGCGATGCTGGTTCGAAGGGTCAAATGTCCTACTCCTGCGCCTATTGTCTATTGTCTATTGTCTATTGTCTATTGTCTATTGCAACAGCCATTTTGCACAATATCCACATTGTCAACATCCCTCTCCGTGCAAGGAAATCTGAGAGGAGAAGGAACAAGCACAATTCACCACCCGATGTCTGGCTTGGCCCGTTGACTGGTGATGAAACAGCTATACTGGTGGCAAAGAAACCTTCTCTATGTGTGCATTGTAAATCACTGGATCAAACTTACAAATATGCACGTATACACACACTCACATGCACACTCACATATGCTCACTCACACAGACACAAACGCTCTCACAAACCTATACAGCACAAAAATGCACACACACGGGGCTTCCGGTGGCGCTATGGAGTAGGCAGACTCGCGCCATTTAGCTCCGAAATACTGACGAAAAAAAACGTGGGAAAAATCGTGACTTACCTGCTCAACATCGCAACCGACTGACTGCAGCAAGCCTGAGACATCATCAGGCGCGCAACGAAACCGATGGTATGTTTTCACAACGTACCCCCCCCCCCCCCCCAACCAAGAAAAAACGGTAGGGCCAGGGAAGTAGGCCCATCCGAAGCCTTGGCCTCAGGTTTAACAGCGTCCCAAGAAGAGATCTCAAAGGAAAAAAAGTCAGATGTGGAAGAACTAAGAAGTTTCCTCGCCTCAGAAGTTTCAAAAATAATGGCAGAATTTAAAAAACTCAAAAATGACTTTAAAGATGATTTGAAAACTTTTAAAAAAGAAATTAGAGAAGAAATTAAAGAAGAAATTAAGAAAGCTATTGTTGCTATCGTACAGAAACAATTGGATTCCTGGAAGATGATTATGGAAGAAAATCTAAATAAAAAGATTGATGAGGTAAATGGTAAACTAAATCTGATGGAATCAGTATTTAATTCGAAGCTGGACCCCATCTCTCAAGCACTAGAACAACAACAACAATCCATAATCGAACTAGAGGGAATCGCTGAAACATGCTCTGAAACTACAAGCAAGCTTCTCTCCGAGAACAAGCGTTTATCGGACTTATTGCATAAATTAACCGAAAAATGCATTGACTTGGAGGGACGACAGAGACGCCAGAATCTAAGAATTATTGGTGTCCGGGAAGGAAGAGAGGGGAACCGTGACCCCCGTGAATTTGCTGCAGATCTACTGTAGAAAGTTTTAAATCTGGATCAAGCACCTTTACTTGCTCGGGCACACAGAGCACTGAGACGCCGTCCAGGGATGGACGCCCCTCCAAGACAACTGATAGTGAAGATGCAATATGACCATGTCTTGGATGACATGATGAAGAAAATTGTTCGCAGCAGAAATCTTGATTTTGAAGGAGACAAGATTAGCATATTTCGAGACTACCCGGCGGAGGTTGCCAAGAAAAGAGCATTGTTTACAGACACAAGAAGAATACTTAAGAACATAAATAACCTGAGATATGGACTGATGTTCCCTGCAACATTGAGAATCACCTACGACCACAAAGGATACTTCTTTACTAACCACACAGAGGCTTTTAAATTTGCAAAGAAGATTGAGACCACTGAAAAGATTGAAATTAGCGAGGACAAGAGTGAAAAAGAGGACAATGAGGATTAATAATTAATACTAAATATACACGATGATATTGGATTCGATACTTTACTGAGGAGAAACTGAACTTTAAATTACTATACTTAAGGATTGTTATGAATTTAGAATGAAATTGATCATCGTTATATAATATTTTATATTATAGTACTAACTATTACTAACCATTATTAATCATAATAACTAATCATCATCAATTATAGTTAATTGGATTAATTCAGAATTAGTTAAAAGGATGAATCATAAGATGATTAAAATAGAAGATGAAGGTTTAATCCTAGATATTCGATACTATTTTGACTAATCATGGACTAATACTTTGGTTATATGAAACTAATATTTTATTTACTTTGAGATTAATAATTATTCCATTATTGGAATATATCCATTATTCCCTCCCCCCCTCCACTCCCCCGCATAATGTTTTTCTTTATTGAATTTGAATTTTTTCCTTCAAGGAAAGAACGGAGCTAGTAACATTTTATTTTACCAAAAGCTACGGAAGTCTTTAGATGCCTAGCCACATTAGGGTGGCTATCACTAACTACACTAACTATAGATGTAGTATTTTTCTTTCTTTCACACTTCACTAATATAATAATCACTTATCTTTTCTATTTTGTAGTATGTTATAATCAGTATAATCTTTATTTAGAATGGAATTATAATTGTTATTTAAGGAGATATGACCGAGAAGAAAACCTACAAGATCTAAAATTCATCTATCTGAGATCCAGGTGTAAGGTATGGTTTAACGTGCTGAATCATCTACTCCATTATAGACCACCCTAATCATGATGCAAGATGTAAAAGTGAACACTGGGGGTGAAGGAATTACATTTTGCAGTTGGAATGTCAAGGGAATTAATTAAGAGAGGCAAAGTATTAACTCACCTAAAATGTCGCTCAAAACAGACATAATTTTCCTCAAAGAGACTCACCTTAAAAAGGAAGCGCAATACAGATTGAAAACAAAATGGATTGCCCAAACGTATCATTCCTCATTCACACATAAATCTAGAGGGGTTGCAATTCTAATTCGTAAAGGTATACCTTTTAAACATATATCAACTACAGAAGATACTGATGGTAGATATATCATAGTAGTAGGTGAATTATACTAAAAAAAAGTGATTCTCCTCTATATATATATGGACCAAATTTTGATAGTCCACGGTTTTCAAGAGAATACTGAATATTATTCTGGAATGCACACAAAATAATTTAATAATTGGTGGAGATTTAAATTGTACACTGGATTCATATTCAGATTGATCATCAACTCAAAGAAAGTCAAAATCTCTGTCAAGTGAATTTTTAAACTCATATATAAACAATACCAATTTTAAGAATATCTGGAGAATTGAAAACCCATCCGGAAGAGAGTACTCATTTTACTCATCTGTGCATAAAACATATTCAAGGATAGATTATTTCTTAGTAGGCTCTTAACTAATTCCATTTACTTCTAAATCACAATATCATAATATTATAATTTCGGATCATGCCCCATTAACGTTTATGATTAAACTAAACGGAATGGACAAGAAACAGACACAATGGAGACTTAATCCTCAAATCTTAAAAGAACAGGTATGTTGTGAATATCTTGTAAAACAGATTAATATGTTCTTCGAGGTCAATGACCAACCTGAAATCTCTGCTTCCCTTCTCTGGGAAACATTCAAAGCATTTACACGAGAGGTATTAATCTCCTCTCATGCATTTTTTAATAAAGAGAATAGAGCTAAACAACAGACATTGGAAATGGAAATAAGGCAATTAGACATAGAAAATGCAAGAGCACCTTCATTGGCATAATAAAATAGCTGCACTGAAATATAAGTTAAATAAAATATACTCTGACCAAATAATAAAACTTTATCAACACACAAAACAATTAAATTTTGAATTCGGTGATAAACCACATAAATTATTGGCATGCCAGCTTTGTAAACTGGATGGGGAAAAAATGATTCATAAGATTAGATCAGAAAAGGGAAAAATACTAACACTCCCCAAAGATATTAATGACAGATTTTTACAATAATCTGATAAGGATCTAGAAGACCCGGCCTCATATAGAGCAATAGCTCTATTAAATACTGATCAGAAAATATTAACTAAAATCCTATCTTATAGATTGAGCTTAGTAATTAACAAATTAATACACTCTGATCAAACAGGTTTTATCCCAAGATCTCATTCATTTTATAATCTTAGACAATTGTTTAATATTATATATTCAAATAGAATTGCTAATGCAGACCTAGCAATTATATCGCTAGATGCTGAAAAAGCCTTCGATCAAATAGAATAGCCATATTTATTTTCAGTGATGGAAAAATTTCAATTGGGAGAGAAGTACTGTGCATGGGTTAAATTATTATATTCTAACCCAACAGATAGAATACTAACAAATCAAATGTTATCAACTAAATGTAATCTTTCCAGAGGTTGTAGACAAGGATGTTCGTTATCTCCATTATTATTCGCTTTAGCAATTGAACCACTCGCAGAAAATGTCAGATCTAATCCAGAAATACATGGGTACAATACTAAAGATACAATGAATAAAATTTCTCTATATGCAGATGATGTACTAATATATATTACAAAGCCAGAAATTAGTATTCCAAATTTATTAAATCTAATAACTCAATTCGGTCAGTTCTCAGGATATAGAATTAATTGGAATAAAAGCGAAATCATGTCAATAACGGATCACAATTTACATGTACTACAACAATCACCTTTTAAAATAGTTGAAGAAAAATTAAAATATCTAGGTATTTACGTAACTAAGGGGTATAGTTCTTTATTTAGATCAAATTTCCACCTTTACTGAATAAACTAAATAAGAATATTCAATACTGGAAAACACTCCCTATTTCAATGTTCGGTAGAATTAATGCTATAAAAATGATTTTTCTGCCGCAATTATTGTACCTATTTCAGTCAATCCCGATATATATTCCAAAATCTTTTTTTTTTAAAGTAGACTCTACTGTTACAAGTTTTATCTGGGATTACAAGAATCATAGAATAAATAAAAAACATTTATGTAAATCAAAGCATAATGGAGGTTTAGCTCTACCAAATATTTTGTTCTTTTTTTGGGCAGTTTATATTAAAAACATGAATTTTTGGCTGGAAGAAATGGATCAACAACCAGATTGGTTAAGGATGGAAAAGGAGGATTGTCTACCTTTTGAAATCGGTTCGATTATATTTGCACCGACAAAATTGAACAAAAAAACCTATGGGGAAAACCCTATAATATATAGTGGTACACAAATCTGGAAACAACTTAAAAAGGCTTTAAAACTGGATAATATACCACTCTGTATCCCTATTGTAAACAATCCCTTATTCAAACCTTCCATGCTGGATAAAGGCTTTATACAATGGAAAAACTATGGAATCAAAAAGATGGAACACCTTTATAAGAAAGGCACTTATCTTTCATTTCAGGAACTGCAACAGATTTATGGATTACACTCAAATATTTTGTTTCGATATCTACAACTCAGAGATTATATTAGGTCAAATACACAAGATTATAGGAATAGGGAACCAGAAATCCTTGATGAATGTCTGAATAAGCATCCTAATACAGAAAAATTAACAACTTATATTTACAATATCCTTTTAGATAGTGAGATACCATCGACGGAATCATATAGACATACATGGGAAAATGAAATAAATCAATCCATAACGAAAGATATATGGGACAAAAGTTTACAATATATACATCAATGCTCGCTAAACTCCAGACACGCTCTAATGCAATTTAAAGTATTACATAGATTACATTACTCCAAAGTTAAATTAAATAGAATCTTTCCACAGATATCCTCTACCTGCGATAAATGTCACCATCCAGAGGCTAATTTAACACATACCTTTGCAAATTGTATAAAAATTAAGAATTTCTGGATTGAGATTTTTAGAATAACTTCTGAAGTTATTAATACTAAACTGGATCCGGACCCAAAATTAATAATACTTGGAACATCAGAACAAAGTTTAACTCTTACTACAAATCAAAGAAATTTCCTAGATTACAGTATAATAATTGGGAAGAAACTAATATTAAAATTTTGGAAAGGTCCTATATCCCCCACAACTAAAATGTGGATTACGGAAATGTCGGAGACCCTACACCTGGAAAGAATCAGATTTGCCCTATTGGACAAACAAGAAGTTTTCGTTAGAATATGATCTTCTTTCATTGATTACTTAAAAGGGTAGGATGGTTCGGCAGGAAACCCTAACTGAAACTTGGACTCAGGATTAGATGAAAAGTTATATTTTATATTCCTTGATCTTATCTCCTATGATGTATTAATAGTAAATTATTCCATTCTTTATGATTTTCTTTTTTGATGTTGATTTTTATTTTATTTTTCTTACAGTTTTCCTTTCTTTAAAAAAAAAAATTAGAGTCAAAATGATTCACTTGACAATATTAATAATGTATGACCGTTGTACATGGAATATTGTTATCATAACATATGTTTGTTAAATCACTGTCTACATACTCTAATAAAAATGTATATCTAAAAAAAAAAATGCACACACACACACACACATATACTGTCCAGCATCATCATTATCATCGGTGGTCACTCAAAACGAGTATGACTGTCCTCTAATGGAGGACGCTGGTGCGCGACTTTGATTAACGTGGGGAGACTGGTGCACAGACAGCCACCTTGACGGATCTGAGTCAGAATCCAGTGGCATGGAGTCCAAGACGACTGGGGACTCTTTTCTGCTGCAGCCTTCATCTGCCTTCCCAGCCGTTGTGACACTCCACTAATGTCAGCCATAATCCTCCGCCTGTTGTGCCGTTGAGGTCTTGGTTGGATTACTCTTTGTCAGACACCTCCCTCTTTGAGCTTACTGCCATGGGTGACCCTACCAGGAGCATAACTTCAGACGGCATCGCTCTCAGGATTTCAGGACCACACCAGCTTCTCCACCACGACAAGGTGACAACACAAACACAATCACACACTCATGCATTCACACTCATAAAAACAGTCGCTCTTAAGGGGTTGGACAGGCTAGATGCAGGAAGATTGTTCCCGATGTTGGGGAAGTCCAGGACAAGGGGTCACAGTTTAAGGATAAGGGGGAAGTCTTTTGGCACCGAGATGAGAAATTCGTTTTTCACACAGAGAGTGGTGAATCTGTGGAATTCTCTGCCACAGAAGGTAGTTGAGGCCAGTTAGTTGGCCATATTTAAGAGGGAGTTGGATGTGGCCCTTGTGGCATTAGGGATCAGGGGATATGGAGAGAAGGCAGGTACAGGATACTGAGTTGGATGATCAGCCATGATCATATTGAATGGCGGTGCAGGCTCGAATGGGCCAAATGGCCTGGTCCTGCACCTAATTTCTATGTTTCTATGTTTCTTCAGAATGCCATTGCAACAGGCGCTTTAGCCCACCATGTCTGTGCCTACCACAATGGAAAATCCAAACTAATTCCATCAGCCTGCACATGGTCTATAATCCTCTATCTGTCTGCTCATGTGTCTATCTTAAATGTTGCTATCGTATTTGCTTTTACTACTTTCAGTGTTACCACATTGCAGGCATCTATCACTCACTGTAAAAAAAACTTGTAACTTTCCTTTAAACTTTACCCTTCTCACCTTAAACCTACGCTCTTTTGTTTTTTTTACATTTCCTTTCTGAGAAAACAACTCTGACTATCTACCTTATCGATACCTGTCATAATTTAATAAACTTCTCTCAGTCATCCCTCGTTTTCCTACACTCCAACGAAAACTGTCCAATTTTGTCTAATCTTTCCTGAAAGCAAATAAATTCCAATCCAGGCAACATCTTTGTGAACCTCGTCTCACCCTACCAAAGCCTCTACTTTTTTCACAATGCAGTGACCAGAATCAAACTGGATACTCCAAATGTGGCTGAATCAAATTTTTAACCAGCTGCAACATCACTTCACAACTTTTCTATTTAGTGCCCTGACTGATACGAGCATGCTTTATGCCTTCATTATTACCTTATCCACTTGTGTTGCCACTTTCAAGGAGCTGTGGAGATCACTCTGCAAATCAATCCTCCTATGGCTCCTTGCATTTACTGTATATCATTCTCTTACTTTCGACCTCCCAAAATTCACCACCTCATGCGTCCAGATTAAACAACAGCCCAAATATACACAAATACTCGCACACCCACACACTTTCTTGTCTTATACACACACAAACACACATTCACTTTTACTCACACAGAAATATAGTCTCACACACTCACATGGACTCGCTTTCATACTCAGTTATAAACACAACCTACCCTCTTATCTCTTCTTCTTTTTAATATTTACTTCCACTTTTGTTCTGTGGATCCTGATGTGGTTGATGAGACCAATGTGGAACTTGCAGGAGATGCTTGACTGGGTTGGGTAGGTGGGTAGTTTGTGCAATGCTGTGCTCCTTCTGCCACTTACTTGGCTTCTGTGTGTTCCCCATGCATTGCCCTCAGCTTCTCAATATCATCTCACCCTATAATGGATCGGATTTGTGAGCCTGGTGTCAAGCTTTCAAGTGATGCGATATATGCATTCTCTATCATATGAACACAAGCAGACAAAGACACACACACAGACAGACAGCGACACACACGTACACACATACACACACACACGCGCACACACACACACACAAGCTGTTTTGCTGTGTAATGTTTGCTTCTTTGTGAAATGCATGTCTGTTTGCCAAGAAGTTATGACTGGAGTGTGATGAGTCTGAGTCTACAGTCTGTTGGCAATATTGCCGCATATTAAACTGCTGTGAAATGAATATGATACTCAGTGTAATAAATTATTTATTATTGAGCTAATAATATTGAAAGCAGATGGATTCATTAGAAAGGAATTTACAAGAAAACAATATTTTCCCATCTTCCACCCCTAATCTCCATGCATGACCATCTGAGATTGAGGGTCATCTCGCCTTTTGACTGCACACATTACAGTCTTTGAGACGTAGCACAGTTTCTACTCCATTCTTTTCTGCCTCCTCTACATCCACCTTCTATGCCTTTTTGTCCCAATAATTCTTCCTTTCATGTGTAGTCTCTCCACTTGATCACTGACCATCCCCTCTCCCCGGCTCTCCCCTTATCTCTCTACACCTTAGAACTAGTCCCAGTTGTGATGGAAGGTCATCAACCTGAAATGTTAACTCTGCTTCCACTCTTTGCGTACTGCCTGGGCTTCTAAGTTTGTCCATCAGCTTTGCTTTTATTTCAGATTTGCAACTCCTGCAGTTTTTACACCTTTAGATTCCATGGTGTCACACAAAGCCAGAAGTGGGCCCATTTGGTCACCACATCCATATTAATTATGAAGCACATATCCACAATAATTCCCATTTGTGGATGCTGCTTAAATGCCTCAGGTAGATTACCATCATCTACTTTGTGAGAAAGTTCTTCCTCAAATGCCTTCTGAACCTCTTACCTGTTAGATAGAGCTCTTAAAGATAACGGAGTCAAGGGATATGGGGAGAAGGCGGGAATGGGGTACTGATTGTGGATGATCAGCCATGATCGCAGTGAATGACGGTGCTGGCTCGAAGGGCCAAATTGCCTACTCCTGCACATATTGTCTATTGTCTCTTACCATAAAGCTATGCCCCAGACCCAGAGAGATATAGCCCTGAAGTGTGGGATGCTGGATGCCATTCTACTTTACCTAGGGCCCCTGAGTACCAGTGTGAAGAATATCAGGCTGGTCCAATTTCTGGTCTGAGATCCAGATGCCTGGATTTAAATCCAACTAAGCCAACTAAGGAATTTATATTTTTTGCAATAATATGCAGTAATAATAATCCATCATAACAACGGTATAACAACTTTTCAAATACACAACCAACTTATTTCAATAAGTATACGAATGTTACGAATAATTCTTATAAACTTCTATTTTTTTAGAAAGTAGAAAAAGAAAAGAATAGATTTTAATCAATAAGAATAGTGATTAACTAATAATTTTGATTATATAGAAAGAGAAAGAGAAGAGAGAGAAAAAAAATATATGTATATATTCTTGTTATATATATTTAATTAAAACAAAGTATTATATATATAAAAAAAGGAGATTATAGTATACATCTTAATAGTGAATAACACAATTACAAACAGCGATATCAATAGAGACATGTATACAAATAAAAAAAAACAGAGAGTTATTTTCATCTAATCCTGCCGGGTACCCATTGAGTTGTGATGCCAAGAACAGCTACCCCTTCAAATATTCTGTATATGGAGACCATATCTGTTCAAAGAGTTTGCATTTGTCCATTAGGACAAATCTGATTCTTTCCAAATGCAACGTCTCCAACATTTCCACTGTCCACATTTTAATTGTGGGTGATAATGTTCCCTTCCAAAATTTCAGTATTAATTTTTTCCCTGTTATCAAACAGTAATCCAAGAAATTTCTTTGGTTTACTGTTAATATTAAATTTGAATCCGGAACTCCTAATATCATTAATTTTGGATCTGGGTCCAGTTTAATTTTAAGAACTTCAGCGATAACTCTAAAGATTTCTGTCCAATAATAATTGAGTTTTATACATGTTACAAAACTATTCGTTAAATTAGCTTCCAAGTTATGACATTTATCACAAATAGGAGAAATGTTAGGATAAATTCTATTTAATTTCGTTTTTGAATAATGTAATCTGTGTAATACCTTAAATTGTATCAATATATGTCTAGCATTTAATGAGCAACGATGTATACGTTGTAGTCTTTCTTCCCAAATTTCCTTCGTTATAGATAAACCTATTTCATTTTCCCATGTTTGTCGATATATTTCCGAAGTTGGGATTTCCCTATCCAAAATATTATTGTACATATACGCTATTCATTTTTCTGTATTTGGGTGTTTATTAAACAATTCATCTAATAATCCTGGTTTTCTATTTTTATAGTCTTGCGTATTTGACTTAATATAGTTTCTAATTTGTAAATATCTAAATATGTTATTTGATTGCAATCCATAGATATCCTGTAACTCTTGAAATGAAAGAAATGTTCCTTTCTTGTAAAGGTGTTCTATCCTTTTAATTCCTAAATCATTCCAGTGTTTAAACCCCTTGTCCAATACAGAGGGCCTAAACAAGGGATTATTCATAATTGGCAAACAAAGTGACAAATTATCCATATGTAGGGTCTTAACTATTTGTTTCCAAATACGTCTATTGCTATGAATTATAGGGTTGTCACCATACATTTTTTTTTGTACTACCCTTGGTGCAACTAAGGAATTTAAGTTCAAGAAAGTAAATAAATCTGGAATTGAAAAACAATTAGTCTCAGTCGACAGAGAAATGGTAGGATTGTCGTAAATTGTTTTATGAATATTCTTCTAGGAATGAAATCTGCCATCCTTAACTCTACTAAGGAAATTCAGCATGTCTCCAATGATTCTTACAAATTTCTACAGATGCAGTGACTCCAACTCTCCCGCTTTCGGCGGGAGATCGCCCGCTGAAAGGCCATTTTCGCAAAATCTCCCGCTCTCCCGCTTGCGGGATTTCAAGCGGGAGCGGGAAATTTTGCAAAATCTCAAGCGGGAGAGCGGGAGATTTTGCGAAAATGGCCTTTCAGCGGGCGATCTCCCGCCGAAAGCGGGAGAATTGGAGTCACTGCAGATGCATCACAGAAAGCATCACAACTTGTTTTGGTAACTGCTCTGTCTAGCCACAAGAAATAGCAGGGTTACTGTACATATTCAGCCCAGTTCATCATTCATATCTGCCCCTTCAGCACTTTCTCTGCAACTGCAACTATGTTCTGCACTGTTTAATTTTTTCTTTGCGCTACCTGCTGTGCTAGTGTACAGTTTGATTCTATTCAACTATTGCATGATTGGACTGTATAGCGCCTATAAAGAAGCTTTACACTTCATCTCGGTATAGGTGACAATAATAAACCAAAACCAATATCAGTACCAAGTCTGACCCCTGCGAGACTCCAGACTAGGGTTACCAACTTTCTCACTCCCAAATAAGGGACAAAAGTTCAAAATAAGGGACAAATTTGCGACGGCAATTCGTTGACCTACTCGACCATGGCTGGGTGAATGATGAGTTGGCTCGGGTGCTGGACTGCACACAAAGCCCAGCCGGCGGGCCAGGTGAGGAGTTTTCATCTGGCACCCTATCCAACTCATGAACCGATGATGATCGTGGTGGTGTCGGTGGTAAGTGAAGGTCCGAAGGTCGGACAGCTGGCCAGGCTGCCGACCGATGGGGCCATGGGGGTGGCGCTGCTGCTGCACTCCATGGGCTGCACTACGTCGGGACGAGTGAGGCGGGGCCGGATGCAGCGCTCTGACCCGACAGTCCTCTCGACCAGAGTAGTAGCAGTCAAATACGGGACAAGGGCGGTCCCGTATGGGACAAACCAATTTAGCCCAATATACGAGATGTCCCGGCTAATTCGGGACAAACCAATTTAGCCCAATATACGAGATGTCCCGGCTAATTCGGGATAGTTGGCCTAGAACCCTACTCCCGGCCACGAATGCTATTGCTCTGAACTACATCTTCAGTATAGGGCATTGCCAGCAATGTACACATCTCTTACCCCCATCATATGACATGATTGAAAATGATGTGGTGAAGTGCTGAGGATTGTCTGAATCTTTCTAAATAATGTTAGACTAGCTTGACGTGGGGTGGGATGGAATGAATTAATATGTACAATTTATAGAATAATATACATAGCTGAATGTGCATTGTTGATAATCGTTCTCCTGCAAGTCAGCAAGGTAAATGGGTCTAATGGAAGCTTATCTTGTGCCACTGCTTTGATTTTTGACAGAGGCCTATTTTTTTGTTGGATCAGTGTTTGCAGACATGTGCACGCAGCAGATTTAAAGAAAATGAACAAAGTTCCCTAAGGACAATCTTCAGCTTCCGAATTTTTTCTACGTTAAGATATAACGGAACAAATAAATAAAACGCATGGAGCACCCGCAGAGGACATTGCAGACTTTGTGATCCATGAAGCAACTTCCAACGTTGTTTAAATTATTTGTGCAGAAAATCGACATACTTTGTCCTCTGTTATGGAATTTCTAGCCCAGGAATTTTCTTTTTGTGGTCATTTGATTTAGTCTTTCATTTTGCCCGCTGGCTATCCTGATCGGTGGTGTAAATGGTTTGATTGAGTTGTTTAGGAATAGCCCAGTTACACAGTGCGTCCTGTGCTGCAGTTGTATGTTAACATTCCTGTGGCCAGAGTCCACAGCTCCTGTCTGCTGGCATTGTTCCTCTACCTTCAAGGTTCAGACGGTTTGCTCTCTGCCAGATACCTTTCTCACTTTGCGAGAACAAAAATATAGAGTCACGGTAGATGGATGAAACTGCAGAATTTTTGTATGTTAATTCAGGAAATTAGCTCTGCCAACCCACCATTTTGAGCCGTAGATCCCTGTTGACCATGGCTTTTCCACTGCAGCTGCCATTCCCATTACAGGAAGTACATCAAGTAAATCCAGCTTCAAACTCCATCCTAAATCTATATGCAGGATTCCTGTGGTTGGGACCAAAGTTTAAACACATGACACGGGAATGGTTATGCAATAAACCTCAATAAAACAGTCTGGCCACAAATAAAGTCAAAGTGCAGATGCATTTGCAGGTGGATCCACAATTAGCCAGCCCATCGGTAAGGTGGGTTGGGAGGGAGAGACCTAAAGGGTGAAAGAATTTGCATGATTGATATAATTGTTCCTTTTTATCCTCAGTCAACAGTGAGTATCTCAGGGTCCTGCAACCTAAGGAGGAGAAAGCTCTTTAGTCTCCTGATCAGATCAATATTGATTTACAATAGACAATAGACAATAGATAATAAATAGGTGCAGGAGGCCATTTGGCCCTTCGAGCCAGCACCGCTATTCAATGTGATCATGGCTGCTCATCCCCAATCAGTACCCCGTTCCTGCCTTCTCCCCATATCCTCTGACTCCACTATTTTTAAGAGCCCTATCTAGCTCTCTCTTGAAAGCATCCAGAGAACCTGCCCACCGTCCTCTGAGGCAGAGACTTCCACAAAATCACCACTCTATGAGAAAAAGTGTTTCCTCGTATCCGTTCTAAATGGCTTACTCCTTATTCTTAAACTGTGGCCCCTAGTACTGGACTCCCCCAACATCGGGAACATGTTTCCTGCCTCCAGCGTGTCTAAACCCTTAATATTCTTACATGTTGCGATGATTCCCTCTCATCCTTCTAAACTCCAGAGTATACAAGTCCAGCTGCTCCATTCTCTCAGCATATGACAGTCCCGCCATCCCGGGAATTAACCTTGTAAACCTATGCTGCACTCCCTCAATAGCAAGAATGTCCTTCCTCAAATTAGGGAACCAAAACTGGACATAATACTCCAGGTGTGGCCTCACTAGGGCTCTGCACAACTGCAGAAGGACCTCTTTGCTCTTGATCTGCCTCTGATCCGCACAGATACATTTCTGTCATTGAATAACTATGCCAATTACAGAAATCATCAATGGTTCTGAGTCTCTGGAAACCTCTTCATGAAACATAGAAACATAGAAAATAGGTGCAGGACGAGGCCATTCAGCCCTTCGAGCCAGCACCACCATTCATTGTGATCATGGCTGATCGTCCCCTATCAATAACTCATGCCTGCCTTCTCCCCATATCCCTTGACTCCACTAGCCCCTAGAGCTCTATCTAACTCTCTTTTAAATCCATCCAGTGATTTGGCTTCCACTGCCCTCTGTGGCAGGGAATTCCATAAATTCACAACTCTCTGGGTGAAAAAGTAACCCATCTTAAATGACCTCCCCTTTATTCTAAGACTGTGGCTCCTGGTTCTGGACTCGCCCAACATTGGGAACATTTTTCCTGCATCTAGCTTGTCCAGTCCTTTTATAATATTTCTAATATTTATAATATTTTATAATATTTTATAATATTTATAATATAATGTTTCTATAAGATCCCCCCTCATCCTTCTAAACTCCAGTGAATACAAGCCTCGTCTTTTCAATCTTTCCTCATATGACAGTCCCGACATCCCACGGATCAATCTCGTGAACCTATGCTGCACTGCCTCAATCACAACGATGTCCTTCCTCAAATTAGGAGACCAAAACTGTACACAATACTCCAGATGTGGTCTCACCAGAGCCCTATACAACTGCAGAAGAACCTCTTTACTCCTATACTGAAATCCTCTTGTAATCAAGGCCAACATTCCATTAGCTTTCTTCACTGCCTGCTGTACCTGCACGCCAACTTTCAGTGACCGGTGTAGAAGGACCCAGGTGTCGCTGTACCTCCCCCTTACCTAACCTAACCCCATTGAGATAATAATCTGCCCACTTGTTTTTGCCACCAAAGTGGATAACCTCATATTTATCTATACTATACTGCATCTGCCACGCATCTGCCCACTCACTCAACCCGTCCAGGTCACCCAGCAACCTCCTAACCTCCTAACATCCTCTTCACAGTTCACACTGCCACCCAGCTTTGTGTCATCCGCAAACTTGCTAGTGTTGCACCTAATTCCCTCTTCCAAATCATTAATATATATGGTAAACATTTGCGGCCCCAACACCGAGCCTTGCGGCACTCCACTCGCCACTGCCTGCCACTCTGAAAAGGACCCGTTCGCTCCTACTCTATGCTTCCGGTCTGTCAACCAATTTTCTATCCATGTCAACACTCTACCCCCAATACCATGTGCTCTAATTTTAGTCACCATTCTCTCATGCGGGACCTTATCAAAGGTTTTCTGAAAGTCTAGATATACTACATCCACTGGCACCCCTTCATCCATTTTACTTGTCACATCCTCAAAAAATTCCAGAAGATTAGTCAAGCATGATTTCCCTTTCATAAATTTATGTTGACTTGGACTAATCCTTTTACTGCTATCCAAATGCCCCATTATTACCTCTTTAATAATTGACTCCAGCGTCTTTCCCACCACCAAAGTCAGGCTAACTGGTCTGTAATTCCTCGTTTTCTCTCTCGTTCCTTTTTTGAAAAGTGGGATAACATTAGCTATCCTCCAATCCACAGGAACTGATCCTGAATCTATTGAACATTGGAAAATGATCACCAATGCATCCACTATTTCTAGAGCTACATCCCTGAGGACCCTGGGATGCAGACCATCAGGCCCAGGGGACTTCAGTCCCATTAGCTTACCCAATACTATTTCTCGCCTAATGAAAATTTATTTCAGTTCCTCTACCCCCTTAGATCCTCTGTCCTCTAGTACATCTGGGAGATTGTTTGTGTCTTCCTCAGTGAAGACAGATCCGAAGTACCTATTCAACTCTTCTGCCATTTCCTTGTTGCCCATAATAATTTCACCTGTGTCTGCCTTCAAGGGGCCCACATTTGACTTTGCTACTCTTTTTCCCTTAACATATCTAAAGAAGCTTTTACGTTACTTCTTTATTTTCCTGGCCAGCTTCCCCTCGTACTTTATCTTTTCAGCCCGTATTGCCCGTTTTGTTTCCTTCTGTTGTCCTATGAAAGTTTCCCAATCCTCTGGCTTCCGGCTACTCTTTGCTGTGTTATACATATTTTCTTTTAATTTTATTCTATCCCTTGAAGGGGCAATGAATGTCTTAAAACAGAGAACATAGAATATTACAGCACAGGAACAGGCCCTTCGACCCATGAGTCTGTGACAAACGTGAAGTCAAGTTAAATTAATTTTATCCACCCATGTGTGACCAATACTCCTCATTTCCTGCATATCCATGTGCCTATCTGAAAGCCTCTTAAATAGCACTATCGTATCTGCTTCCAACACCACCCCTAGCAGCGCATTTTAGGCACACACAAATATATTTAAAAATATTTTTGAAGCAGAGGGGGATAAATTCTTGATAAGCTAGGGGTCAAAGGTCACATGGGGTGAGACAAAAATGTGGAATTGAGGTCCATCATGCTCATCACTCATCAGCATGTAGGAGCCCATACACTCGGACTGTTTCTTTAGAGATGGTTTTCATGGGTGGATTAGGGATTGGAAATAAATGTTGGCTTTGCCAGTGACACCCAAGTCTTATAAACAGATTTCTGAAAGCTCCCATTAACATCCCTTCCATTGTTAAATTCATTCGTGCATATGCATACGCATATGTTTCCTTTACCTTGATGTTTAAACGTCAGAATGTTTTTTTAAATGAAGAATTTTTTAAAACAACGGAAGCTGGAAATTTGAAATTAAAACCGAAAATGCTGCAAAGTTTCAATAGGTTAGGCAGCATCCATGGCAAGCGAAACAGTTAATATTTAAGATCAGAGATCTTTCAACAGAACAAAGAGAGAAACAAGTTAATGTCGGTAGCAGGGAAGGCGAAGGATGACAATAGGTTGAGGAAAGGGAATTTTTCTGATAGCTGAAATAATGTAGCTGTAAAGGTGCATTTAAACTCCTTTGTAAGTGTAGACACAAAGAACTGCAGGTGCTAGTTTACCAAAAAAAGCACAACATTTTGGGTACTTAGTGGCTCAGGCAGTATTTCTGGAGAACATGATAGACAATGTTTAGATCGGGACCTTTCTTCGTACATTGTAGTAGGTAGAAGGAAGCTGGAAGAGAAGTGGGAGTGGGACAAAACCTGACAAGTGATAGTTGGTTACAGGTGAGGGACACTTTTATTAGCAGATTGTTGGGACAAAGGCCAGAGATGAAACTACAAAAGGTAGTGAGATAAGGAGATGAGGAGAGAAGGGGTGCGAAATGTGAAACCGCCTCTCCTCTGTCCAACCATCACTTGCCAGCTTGAATCCTGGCCATTGGACAACCTGAGCAAATGCTGGCCTTGCATTCTATGCCTGGGGATATCACACTGTGAATGATGGGCTGAATAAATCAGGCTCTGGCAGCAGAGGGGCCAATACTTGGCTTCCACCTAGAATGCAATTGGTGCCAAATTCAGAGCAGTGATCAGGACTATTCTTTCCAAGATTTGATCGGGATGAATTACGGGAAGGATGTGGTAGCTCTATAACTACAGTGAGTCCAGAGTCAAGCTGTTTCATTGTCATATGCACCAGGAAGGTGAACAATAAAATTCCTACTTGCTACAGCTTTATAGAATCACTAGACCAAGTGCAGACCCGTTGGGTCTGCTCCCCCAACGCAATAGTCCAGCACTCCGTTTGCCCCAGCATTGCTGTTCCCCCAACGCAACCCGTTCCCCCAACGCAACACGGGGGGATGTGGAGTGCAGGGGAGTGTGGGGGGTGTGTGTGTGGGGGTTGTTGGGGGGGAAGGGGGTGTGTGGGGGTTGTTGGGGGGGGAGGGGGTGTGTGGGGTGGAGGGAAGGCGTGTGGGGGGGAGGGGATATTTGGGCAGGAGAGGGGGGTGTGGGGTGGAATGGATAACTTTATGGTTTTTCAATTTTGGCCCTTCTCTTGCTCAGAACAAATTTCAGAACTATGTGCATGGAAGTCTCTTTGCTTTCTGAGCTGTGGTCAGGAATATGATGTTGGAGAATTACCTTGAATAACTTTCAAAGCCGCTCTGTATGTGGGATTGAATTCTTTTACCACATTGTTGAGAGTTGGCCGTATATATGGATTACATTTTTATCCATATATACATATTTGGTCCGCGATGGGATGTGTGTGGGAGGGAGGGAGTGGCGCTGAGGAGGGAGCACCGTGCTGTGGGAGGGAGGGAGGGAGGCCATGGGCGGGCTTTGACCAGAGGACCCGAGCGAGATCGCGAGCAGGTATGGACCCGAGCGAAGCCGTGGGCGGACATGGACCTGAGGACCCGAGCAAAGCCGTGGGTGGATGTGGACCCATGACCCGAGCAAGGCCACAGGCGGGCGTGTATGAAACAGGCAATAACCCAAGCCATGGTGCCCACCCACCTCATTGTGATGTCATCAGTCATAGCTAGTTGAAGAATCTGTGTGCGAAAGGCGGTTAAAAAGGCCGTTTTACCATATAACCATATAACCATATAACAATTACAGCACGGAAACTGGCCCTCTCGGCCCTTCCAGTCCGTGCCGACCATTTGTTTTCCCCTAGTCTCATCTACCTGCTCCATTCCCTCCATACCCCTCCATTCCCTTCACGTCCATATACCTATCCACTTTACTTTTAAAACAGTTTTGTCTTTTTAAAACATTTTATTCACCAATAACATGAAATATAGGATCAAATCTTAAGTGAACCTGATCACTGCGTGGAGGGGGAAAATGTGAGTCAGAATATGTAAAAATTTAAGCGCTACCGCATAGTGTTTTGGCGAAAATATAAAAACACATACACAAATACATACACATACAAGATGAGACTTTTGTAGGTATAGAGTTAACGTCATAGAATCATATAGCATGGAAACTGGACCTTCGGTCAAACTTGTCCATGCTGACCAAGAAATCTCACCTAAGCTAATCCCATTTGCCTGCATTTGGTCCATATCCTTCTCACCCTTTCCTATCCATGTACCTGTCCAAGTGTCTTTGAAATGTTGTTATTGTACCTGCTTCAACTAACAGCAGTCCATTCCATATGCCCACCACACTGAGTGGAAGGTTGTTCCTCAGTTACCTATTGTATCTTTCCTTTTTCACTTTAAACCTATGTCCTTTGGTTCTTGATTCCCCTACCTTGGGTGAAAGACTCTATACATTCACCCTATATTCTGCTATTCTGCTCATGATTTTAAACACCTCTATAAGATCATCCCTTAGCCTCCTGTTATCCAATTTCCGCCAAGCTTATCCAATTTCTCCCCATAGCTCAGGACCTCAAGTCCTGGCAACATCCTCATAAATTTTTTTTTAGAAGGAACTGCAGATGCTGGAAAATCGAAGGTACACAAAAATGCTGGAGAAACTCAGTGGGTGCAGCAGCATCTGTGGAGCGAAGTAAAAATAGGCAACGTTTCGGGCCAAAACCCTTCTTCAGACTGATAGTGGGTGCGGGGAGGCGGGGAGAAGAAATGAACAAGAAGGGGGAGCACGAGGGCTGAGGGAGAGGTAGGAAGGGGAGGAGACAGTAAGGGTTAACAGAATTGTAAGAAATTGATGTTTTCCTGCCACCAGGATGCAGACTCCCCAAGCGGAATATGAGGTGCTGTTCCTCCAATTTCCGGTTTTGCTCACTCTGGCCGTGGAGGACGCCCAGGACAGAGAGGTCGGATACGGAATGGGAGGGGGAGTTAAAGTGCTGAGCCACCGGGAGGTCAGTTTGGTTAATGCGGACCGAGTGGAGGTGTTCGGCAAAACGATCGCCAAGCCTACGCCTGGTCTCACCGATATAGATCAGCTGACATCTAGAGCAGCGGATGCAATAGTGGTGAATCTGTGGAATTCTCTGCCACAGAAGGTAGTTGAGGCCAGTTCGTTGGCCATATTTAAGAGGGATTGGATGTGGCCCTTGTGGCTGAAGGGATCAGGGGGTATGGAGAGAAGGCAGGTACAGGATACTGAGTTGGATGATCAGCCATGATCATAGTGAATGGCGGTGCAGGCTCAAAGGGCCGAATGGCCTGGTCCTGCACCTAATTTCTATGTTTCTAATAGATGAGGTTGGAGGAGGTGCAGGTGAACCTCTGTCGCTCCTGGAACGACTGTTTGGGTCCTTGAATGGAGTCAAGGGGGGAGGTAAAGCGACAAGTGTAGCTTCTCTTGCGGTTGCAAGGGAAAGTGCCCGGGAAAGGGGTGGAGCGGGAGGGAAGGGAAGAATTGACAAGGGAGATATGGAGGGAGCGGTCTTTGCGGAAGGCAGACGGGGGGGAGATGGGAAGATGTGGCGAGTGATGGGATCACGTTGGAGGTGGCGAAACTGACGGAGGATTATTTGTTGTATGTGCCAGCTAGTGGGGTGAAAGGTGAGGACCAGGGGGACTCTGCCCTTGTTGCAAGTGGGGGGATGGGGAGAGAGAGCAGTGTTACGGGGTATGGAGGAGACCCTGGTGCGAGCCTCATCTATAGTAGGGGAATGGAACCCCCGTTCCCTGAAGAATGAAGACAAGAGCGAAGCCCTGGTGTGGAACACCTCATCCTGGGAGCAGATGTGGTGTAGACGGAGGTATTGGGTATACGGGATGGAGTCCTTACAGGAAGCAGGGTGGGAGGAAGAGTAGTCAAGATAGCCATGGGAGTCAGTGGGTTTATAGTGGATTTCGGTCAGAAGTCTATCACCTGCGATGGAGATAGTGATGTCAAGGAATGGTGGGGAATTGTCGGAAATGGTCCAGGTGTATTTGAGTGCTGGATGGAAGTTAGTGGTGAAGCTGATGAAATCAGTCAGTTGTGTGTGGGTGCAGGAGGTGGCACCAAAGCAATCGTCGATGTAGCGGAGGTAGAGGTCGGGGATAACATCCTCATAAATTGTCTCTGCACTCTTTCCAACTTAATGACATCCTTCCTGCACCAAGTGCACCAACATAATGCTCCAAATATGGCTTCACCAACATCTTGTACAACTGTAACAAAACGTCCCAACTGCAATACTCAACACCCTGCTTAATGAAGGCCAATGTATCAAAAACCTTCCTTACCACCCTATCTACCCGTAACCCCACTTTCAGGGAACTGTGCACCTGTACTTTTAGATCCCTCTGATCTATAATTCTCCTCAGGGGTTACCTTTCACTGTGAAGGTCCTGCTTTGACTTCCCAAAATACAACGTCTCACACTTATCTGTATTGAATTCCTTTAGCCATTCTTTAGCCCAGTTGCCCAGCTGATTAAGATCCTGTAATTTTTGATAATCCTCTTCACTACACATGATACCACCAGCTTTAGAGTCATCTGCAAATGTACTAATCCTGCCTTGCACATTCTCATCTTAATCGGTAACATACACCACGAACAGCAATGGGCCCAACACCAATTCCAGAGCCTTACTTCTAGTCATTGCCTCAAAGGGATCACCAAGTCCTTGTGCATGTTTCGTCAAGAGCCAATGCATAGATACAAAAGTTCAAAGGTTCAAAGGTTATTTTATTGGTGTAGTGAAATGTTTCTTGCTAATGCAGCACATAAAAAAAAAGAATACAGACATAACAATTATAAAGAGATTTTAAACATAGAAAACATCCCCCCACAATGGTTCCCATTATGAGGGAAGTCCCCCATCCCATGTCCACCCATAGTCGGGCCTATTGAGGCCTCCACAGTCGCCTTCACGGAGGCCCGATGTTCCAGGCCATTCTCACCTCTCCGACCAGGTAGGGACCAGGAAAAATAGTTTCCCCCTTCCCCCCCCCCCTACCCTCCACATAAAAAATAATAGACTCCAAGCAAAACACTTTAACTCACTCAAAATAAAGAAAAGAGTGAAACGCAAACAGCTGCAAGCTGGGCAGCCATACCATTCAGGACGGCGCCCCTATGATGATACCTTTAAGTGATGAGAAAAATGAAACAAATGGTAATTGTGCATTGCTTGGGATATTGAATACAAAGGCAAGGAGGTTATGGTTCAGTTATATAAGGCAATAGTGAGACCATGCCTGGAGTACTGTGTACAGTATTGGTCTCTTTACTTCAGAAAGCTATTAATGTGTTAGAACCGGTGCAGAAGACATCATTGTGGGAGGCCAAATCAGGACCAATGACAAGATGGAGTTTAGGAAGGAGATAGAAAACCTAGTGCTATGGTGTTGGGACAATAACCTCTCCCGGAAAGTCAACAAGATGTAAGCGCTAGTTGACTTCAGGAAACATAATGGACATGATAAACATCCCAATTAGCAACAATGGTGCAGATGTGGAAATGGATGAGAGCTTCAAGTTCCTTGGTGTTAATATTAACAATGATCTGTCATGAACCAACCACATTGATGCGACAGCCAATAAGGTACACCAATGTTTTTACTTTCTGAAGAGACAGAGGAAATTCAGCACGTCTTCAGTGACTCTTACAAACTTCTACAGATGCACCATAAAAAGCATACTGTCAAGTTCTCCCTTTATTTTGCCTTCCACCACAATGTGGAGTGTGTAGGAGTCACTGTGGTGGATGTTCAATGTTAAAATGTTTTGATTGTTCCGTTTCCAAGATGGCTGCCGGAAGGCAGCGTGAACGCTGGCACGATTAGCTGCCTCTGCTCGCTCTTCAAATTGTGTATTGTTGATGTCCTTACTATTTTTTTTGTTTTGATTCATTCCACTTATATGTTTTGTAATCTGCTTACTAAATTTTGTAAGGCGTCCTTGAGAGTCCTTTGAAAGGCGCCCATAAGTATAATGTATAATAATAATAATAATAATAATAATAATAATAATAATAATAATAATAATAATAATAATAATAACAAAAGTTGCACCACAGTTTGGTTTGGGAACAGCTCTGCCCAAAACAGCAATAAATTGTGGAGAGTTGTAGATGTAGCCCAGTCCATCACACAAACAAGACTTCCCACCATTGACACCATCTATATTTCACTCTGCTCCTGTCTGACAGAAGGTACAGAAGCTTGAAAGTGTGCACTACCAGACTCAGGAATAGCTTCTTGCTCTCTGTTATCAGACTTCTGAACAGTTCTTTCACAAATTAGGGGACTGTTCGATTCACCTCTACCGCATTGATGACATTGAACTTTGACGAAGGAATTGATGCACTACAATGCTGAGAAATATATTCTGCATTTTCTATTTGCACTATCTATAGTACTTCAGTTTGAACTAATTGTATGGTATTCCTGATCTGTTTCGATAGCATGCAAGACAAAACTTTCCACTGTGCCTTGTTGCATGTGACATTGATAAACCTAAATCTAAACCAATATTTACAAGAAGATAGACACAAAGTGCTCAAGGAATTCAGGCAGCATCTCTGGAGAAAAAGGATGGGTTACGATTGGGGTCGAGACACTTCTTCAGAGTCTGATTCAGAGTTTGAAGAAGGGTTCCAACCCGAAACGTCACCCATCCTTTTTCTCCAGAGATGCTTTTTTAGACTCCCCTCACCACCATTTACCTACATATGAGAGGCCGAGTTCACTGGCCAGTTAACCTACCAACCCATGTGGGTTTAGGATGTGCGAGGAAACTGCACCAGCCGGAGGAAACCAATGTGGTTGCCATGAAAACATGCAAACTCCACACAGACAGCACCCGAGATCAGGATTGAACAGGGGGTTTTGGACTGTGCCCCTTCAGTGTGGCTGGATGATAACAAAGGGCAGAAGATCGCTTGAATATTATTCTGTCCCTGAGCCAAATGGAATCGACAGTGGGTTCCTTATAAACTCAACTAACAGAGATTCAACGTGGCACTTTGATGCTCTGGTTCAGCTGCTCACTGTCTGACAGAACTAAACCACATGAGAATTCATATTGATCAATTAGCACTAAAGTTTCATTGCTTATTTTACAGCCTATTTACAGTGCTTGGTGGACATGAAGAGAAAACATTTTCAGAAAAAAATTCCCAGCATTAATCCCTAAAATCATTCCAAATTTCGCAGTGGGATTCAACGTTCATTGGGAATTCCATGAATGCTCAGTCATTCCAGAATCCAAAGATGAAGGATGTTAATTAAAAGCACTCGTCTTGCACATTTGACAACATCCCAAAATTCTCTACAGCTGGTCAAGTTGTCTTTGATGTCACAGTTGCAATGTTAAGAAGCGCAATGGGAAATTTGTACATTGCAAGATCCCACAAACAACTTTGTGATGATGAACAAATAACCCATCACAGAACAGAACAGCACAGAAAGGCCCTTCGGCCCACCTTATTCACGCTGACTATTGCACCCATGTATACTAACCCTACTGTAGTACAGCACAGAAAGGCCCTTTGGCCAACCTTATTCTCGCCGGCCATTGTACCCATGATTACTAATCCCACTGTAGTACAGCACAGAACAGGATCCTATGGCCCACCATGTTCACACTGATTATTGCACCCATGTATACTAACTCCATTTAGCCACAGCAGCACAATGACCTTCTATGGCCTGGAGTTTAAAAATATTTCCAGATGGCTGTCTCTGCCTCCACCACCTTCATGGGCAGTGCATTCCAAATTTTAACCATCCTCTGCGTGAAAAATATTTCTCCTCCACAACTCCTACCTCTCTCCTTAAACCCATGCCCTCTTGTCTCAGACACTCCCACTACACGTGAAAAATTTCTTATCTTCTATCTTATCTATCCAGATATTTTGCCTATTCTGGTGCAACAACACTAACTGGGAAGATTCCCTGTCTTTCAAAGTGCCGCAAGATTATATGCTCACAGGAGAGCAGTTTAGCTCTCATTCAGTTAATGCTCCTATAACAGTGCTGCATGCCCTCAGTACTCTACTGGGAAGTTACTCTTGCTCTTAAATTGGAAAATAATTTGAACCCACGTCCTTCTATATGAGAAACAGTACCCATTCCTCTCTGAGCCTCAGCTGGTCTCCGAGGAGTTGTCAGAGGTTGTGCTGTTGTTAGTTCTGGTGAGTTTTCTTGGGTGGGTGTCCCTGGTTACAGATGTTTCCAGTCTTTCAGCCTTTTGAAGACACTGTGACACTGAAAGAGGAAAAAATGAGGTGCAGTTCCTCCACTCTGCATATGACCTCACTCCGGCAATGGAGGAGACACAGGACAGAAAGATCAGTATGGGAATGGGAAGGGGAGATGAAATGGTTGGCAACCGGGAGATCCTGTCAGCCTGGGTGGAGCAAGCACAAGTGTTTGGCAAAACAGTCCCCGAGTCTACGCTTAGTCTCGTCGATGTAAAGAGTCAAGAGTCAGCAGTCAGGAGTGTTTATTGTCATGTGTCCCAGATAGAACAATTAAATTCTTACTTGCTGCAGCACAACAGAATATGTAAACATAGTACACTGTAAGCAATATAATAAACAAGAGTGAAAAAATAGTTCAATGTGTATAGATACACATACTCACAAGTACACACACACACACACATATATATATATGTGCGTGTGTGTGTGTATATATATATATACACATATACACACACACACGCACGTATACAGTGTATGTACACACAAAAAACAAACAATAGTAGTGCAATAATAATTTAAAAAAATAAATAAATGAAAATTAAAAATTAAATAAAAATAATAGTAATAATAATAATAATAATAATAATAGTAATAGTAATAATAATCTAGAGCTTATTTCTCTGTAGTTCAGAGCTTATTTGAGGTTGTAGTGTTTAATAGCCTGATGGCTGTAGGGAAGAAGCTGTTCCTGAACCCGGACATTAAAGTTTTCAGGCTCCTGTACCTTCTTCCCGATGGCAGGGGTGAAATGAATGTGTGGCCAGGATGGTGTGGGTCTCTGATGATGTTGGCTGCCTTTTTGAGGCAGCGACTCCAATAAATCCCTTCGATGGTGGGGAGGTCAGAGCCGGTGATGGAGTGGGTAGTTTTCACAACCTTTTGCAATCTTTTCCGCTCCTGGGCGTTCAAGTTGCCGAACCAGACAATGTTGCAACCAGTCAATATGCTCTCTAATGTAGAGACCCGTAGACGTTCAAGATAATCCTCTCTGACATACCGAATCTCCGTAATCTTCTTAGGAAGGAGAGGCGTTGATGTGCTTTATTTATAATTGCAATAGTGTGCTGGGTCCAGGAAAGATCTTCGGAAATATGCACGCCCAGGAATTTGAAGTTTTTGACTCTCTCCACAGGATATAAACAGGATTGTGGGTCCTCATCCTTCCTCTTCTGAAGTCTACAATCAGTTCCTTGGTTTTGCTGATATTGAGATCCATGTTGTTGTGCTGGCGCCATTTGGTCAATCGGTCGATCTCAGTTTTATCTCAATTGGCAGAGGACTGCCCGCCGCAGACCGAGAATCGCTTGCCGTGGACTGTGGACGGAGGACCTGGTAGGCCCGCACACTGTGGGCTCCGAACTCGGGCCCGAGCCACTGGCATTGAACAAGAACGAGGAGTGACGTGGAACATGAGGCCAAAGTCGCGAAGAACAAAGGGAACCGGGCGTGGAGGGGACGCCGAGAACAAAGGGGGAACCTGGCGTGGGGGACCGCTGAGAAGAAGAGAGACCTGTGGTGGTGGTGGTGGTGAGTAGTTGGGTGGGGGAAAGAAGAGACCGACAGTATTTAAGGGTATTTTGTAACTTTGTTTGTGCCTTGTGGCGACTCTTTTGTGTACTGCGTATGCAAAAACAAAGAATCTCACTGTACCTTCACGGTCCATGTGACAAAGTATCTTTCTTACTTGCTTTCTCTCTTGGAGACACAAGGAACTGCAGATGCTGATTTAGAAAAGAAAAGACACAAAGTGCTAGAGTAACTCAGCGGGCCAGGTAATGTCTCTAGAGAACCTGGACAGGTGACATTTTGTGTCGGGCTCTTTCTTCAGTCTGAAAGAGAGTCCCAAACTGAAGCATCAATTATCAATGTTCTCCAGATATGCTATCTGACCAATTGAGATACTCTAGCACTTTGTGTCTATTCTTGTTTATCTCTTCTTCAGTTCTAATGAAAAGTCATCCTTCTGAATCTTTAAATGTTTTTCTCTCCATAAATGCTGCTTGGCCTGCCGATTTTTTCATAATTTTCCGTTGAAACTCCACCATCTTTTGGGTGGTGCATCAAGGCCTTGCCCCCTCCCTTACAAAGTAAAAAGATTAATGCGACTATTTTGAAAAAGATCCGTCTTGTGTCCTTCTCTTTGTTTGTTCCTCCATGAATATTCTCAAAACTGATTATCTTGGTAATTTACTTTGGTCTGTAACACATTGCTGTTTTTAGCAGCTTGCTCTGTACATTTCCTGCACTTCAATATTCTCCCCGTGACTCACAGGGTTTTCTCCAGGTGCTCTGGTTTTCTCCCACACTCCAAAGACATACAGCTTTGGGCTAATTAGCTTGGTATAATGTTAAATTGTCCCTAGTGCGTGTAGGATAGTGTTAATGTGTGGGATCGCTGGTTGGCATGGGCTTGTTTCCGCCCAGTTTCTCCAAACTTAACTAAACAAAATAGTAAGGTTAAATGAGAACTTACCAGTTTGAAGTTTGATCCTTATTTTATGAGGAGTTACGATGAGGGATTTCGTGAAGCACGCATGCGCGACATTCTTCAAAACAGCGGTGTGAAATCACAGATCGTAGAGTTGACTGAAGATAGTAAGATTAAGAGAAATAACATACCAGTTGACCTTATAATAGAGGGTTGGGAGTGGAGGGCACGAAATCCCTCATCGTAACTCCTCATAAAATATGGATCAAACTTCGAACTGGTAAGTTCTCGTTTAATCTTACTATTTTACTTCGGAGTCACGTGAGTGACCGTGAAGATTTCAAAGCTCTGTGATTTCATGCTCACACACTGCCATAATGATTAATGGAGGAAGTATGTTAACGTATTTCAGACTTGAAACAGAGCTGAAAAACAATAATGTATTTATTAACAACAAATAATAAACCCCTAACTTAAGAAACAGAACTTAAAATAGTGTCTGCAAAAGTTGCGGGAGTTGCCACAGGTTTGTTATAGAACCGTTGAAAGGTTGCCTCATTGTCCCAACCCGCTGTTGCGAGGATGTGGTCCATTGGAACTTCCATCATCCTCGTCGCTGATGTAGGCGCAGCCCTGGTAGAATGAGATTTGAAGACGTCAGTGTCTACCCCTGCTGTACCTAACACCACCCTGAGCCACCTTGAAATGGTCTGAACAGTTACCCTATGGTGAGGGCGTTTCAAACTGATTAAAAGACCCATTTCCGCACCCCTAAGATTTTTAGTAACCTCTAAGTAGTGTCTAAGGTGGGTGGTTATACACATGCGTCTATCTAATGGATAGGCCATGAACTCCAATTTTAGACCGGATGACCCTGGTCTGCTATGTTTTAGTAATTCATTAACATAAAAGGCCACTTTGTTAGGAGTTGACACCATGTTACCCAATTTAATTTGTGCAGGTTCTGGACCCACTGTGCAGTAACGAGTGCCATCAGCATCACTACCTTGTAGGTGAGCTTACTCAATGAGAGTGTCGTGACTAGTGCCCAACCCCTGAGTAGGGACAAGACCAGTCCGATCTCCCAGGTTTGCGAGTATCGAGGCCTGGGAGGGTTAGAATTAAAAATACCCCTCATGAGTTTAGACACCAGGGGATGGGATCCCACTCCAAGCCCGAGGTAGGATGACAAAGCACTCTAGCACAGTTGATGGCACTGTAACTGAGGCCCTTATCATAGCGAAGGCTCGCCAGGAATTTCAGTACGTCCGTAATGGTAGCAGAGTTGTACATGATACCAGTTCTGGAACAAAATACCTCCCATTTCTTAACATGGGTAACATTTCTTAACATCTGATGGTTAAGTCTAGATGCAAAAAGGTTGATATCTGGCGTTTCATACTGAGCTATAATGTCAGTAAATACCTGGTGGTTTAACATCCATTCGGTATTATCATTGAATTTGCGTGACCTGGTGTCCGCCACTGTATTTAGTTTACCCGGAAGGTAGGTAGCTGAAATCCAAATGTTTCTTTCTATACACCAGTGCCAGATTGTGTTTGCCAATTCATCACAAGATATCGACTTGATACCACCCATATGATTAATATATGCCACCACTATGGTGTTGTCTATTTATAGACGACCATGCAGATGGTCCATATGGTACAGTAGGCCCGTAGACCGTGAAACGCTCCCAACATTTCTAAATAGTTAATACCTTGTGTCTGAAGTAAGGTAGATTCGTGCATATTCCATCTACCACCACAACTGGAGGTGGTATCGGTAGCTCCCCAACCGTGAGCGCTGGCGTCAGTTTGTAACACAACTGAAGGGTTTGTAATTGTGATGGGATTAAAGCAATGTCAAATATTGCTAATCCACCATCGCAGTTCGATTTTTGCTTTGGCTGGTAGCTGCATAGGCCTGTCAAAATGACCAGCGGTGAGATTTGAGTGCTGAAATTTTGGCTCTTTGTAAATGTTGGTAATGTAATGGTCCATATTGTGTAGCTGGAAGTGTAGCCACAAGTTTCCCAATTATCGTGGCAGCGTGCCGAATGGTCGGTTTACTGGCGCAAACAAGGCTATTGCATGCCTCTTTAAGTCTGTCGCCTTGCTTTTGGGCAAGGTGACAGTCATGTGAACTGTGTTAATCGTGAACCCCAGATAATCCATTATTACAGAGGGCATTAACTTGGATTTGTCTGGATTGATAATAAATCCCAGTTTTTGAAATAGAAGCTTGGTGGCTGTCACAGCTAATTTAGCCAATTCCTAGGTTTTTCCCCACAATTAGGATGTCATCAAGATAAGCCACGACAATATGCTTTTGTTTCCGTAAAGACGGCAATGTTGGTTTCAACATTTTGGTAAATAGTCTGGGAGCTGTTGTTAGCTCATTAGGCAGCGCTTTATACTGCCATAGCTGCCCCATCCAAATAAATTTCAAATATCTGCAGTGGCCTTTGTGTATGGGTACTGAATAGTATGCATCTTTTAGATCAATGCAAGCCATGAAGTACCCTTTGGAAACTATTGTTTAGCAGTTTGAAATGTTTCCATTTTGAAGTGGGTATATTGCACAAAAGTATTCAGCTGTGTTAAGTCAATGATAATGCGACATCCACCATCCTTTTTGGGTTTGGTGAGGATGTTTGATACAAACTCAAGAGGTTCATGTTTAGTTTTCTCTATTACTCCCTTAGAATATATTCTAAGTAGTTCTGCATGTCCTTCCACTTTCTCCTTTTGAGAAAGCACAAATTTCTGGCTAGGTACATGTTGAGCTGGTAGGAGGAGTTTGTTAATAAATTCAATTTTATATCCCTGAATACTGTGCAATATAAAGAGGTCAGAAGTTATAGAACTCCATGCATCCCTAAACAGGTATAACCTACCCCCTATTTGTGAAGTTATACATGCGGTACTCCCAAGGCAACCAGACCCACCTACCTCCATGGTTACCGATGGCGTTTGGTCGGGTTCTTTCGTCCTTGGTTCTTGGGAAGTGGAGGCACTGTGGTGTGGGGTTGACGCATCTTCCATGAAGGCCGCTCTGGGGCATGGCCTAAAAAAGACCTTTGTGTGAATGGTGCGGCCTTCAGAGTTTCACCCGCTATCCTGTCGTTATGGCAGCGGGGCCTGTTGGTGGTAGCATAGGGATGCTGCCACTGGTTTAATGTAGACCTGATGGTTGATGGTGGCTTAATCATGCCCACTGCTTTAGCTTCCTCATCCAGGTCTTTGACCTGCTTCGGCAGGTTGTCTCCAAACAGCAAAGTAGGCGGTGGTGTATGGCTAGTCTTGCACAACCCTGCAAATTTAGGGTTGAGCGTTGGACGGATCGCGCTTTTTCTGAAATAGTTTATTTCAAACTGCACGTTGCAGAGCAGTGCTAACGCGTCATGTCAGTGCCATCCACAGACCTGGCAAATGCAGTGATTCCTGCGGCTAGCAGTCTCAATATTTTCTGCATCTTAATTTCTTGAGCCCTGATGTTGGGGCTGATGTTCCCCCAGATGGGGTTATTGACTGCCGGTATGTTTAGAGACACGCAGTTCTCCGGAGCAAGGTATTCGCCTGTGGTATCCGTCAAAACCTGCTCCTGCAGCTGGTGCGTTGTTAGGTAGTTGATACAAAGGACAAAGGACAACAAAGGACAAAGGACATTTATTGTCGCATACACCAATTGGTGTAGTGAAATTTGACTTGCCATGCAGCACACAGATACTCGCTGCCAGCTGCCGGTGTAATGGCTGTCCTTTCTGGGATGGTATTGCAAACTTGGATACCGTGCCCAGGAGTTCCTCTTCTTGAACCCCAGGCAAGTTGGGTTCTTCAGCCAACCCCTCTTCGGAGTCAGCCCAGCCCTGACTCCTAATGCTCCCCTGCGAGGAAGGTGAGACATTGGGCAGCCCTGAATAGGGTGCTGCCGTGGGTCTGCTGGAGTAGGTCACGTTGGAGCAATTGCTCCACCATCCGCTCCATGCGGGATAAACGACCGCCGTCACTGTCTGCGAACGGCAGGTCATCAGGCCTGGACTCAGCCGAGTCAACAGGGCTGCCCGACTTCCGGGTGGCCTTACCGCCAGTCCGCGGTGGTCTTCCGGACTGCAGCGGTGGGGAGTCGGGGCCTGCCGATTCAACGGGGCTACCCGGCTTCCGTGCAGCCTTGCCGCCAGTTCGCGGTGGTCTTCCGGACTGTAGCAGTGAAGTCGGTGGCTGCCGTATGTCAACAGCCAGCTCCGGCGTTGTTTGCCGCTGTCTCCTGCCCGCAGTCACGCGGTCCTCCGTGGTTTGCCAGGTCGCGGTCCTTTTCTTCCCTCGAGCTTTGTCCATGCTCGATAGTAGGTACTCTGAAAAACAAATCCGGTAAACAGAGTGACTTAACCACTCTAGGTTAGCTAGTACTTACCTGAGGGTTCCTTTTTAAACGTGCCGGTAGAGGAGCTGAGCTCCTCCCAGCCTGTCGAGGTGCAATGCGAGCGACGATATATGTCGCGCATGCGTGCTGGCGGGGTCTTCACGAAGTCACTCACGTGACTCCTAAGTAAAATAGAAGCTTCACTTCAGGAATACTTCAATCATGCTAATTAATTTTGGATCGTCCCTGAATCAAGAAAGGTGTTATATAAATGCAATTATTAATATAACAAAATTGTTAATTCTTTTTATTTTCCGAGTCTACATGGCTACAATTGTTTGGTGATTCTTTTGCTGACTCTAAATCCAGACCAAACAGATTATCTCTCTTTCCAGCTCTGACCATAGCTTGCATTTCTGCTCCATTAAATCATATCTTTCCTTTCCCTCTTTCAAACAACCTTTGCCAGTACATTTCCAGAGATACATTTTTTTAGGTTGCTTCACTGTGTGTTCGTCAAGAGTGCTGGGAAACTAGGAAATTAGCTGCAGATAAAACAAGCATATGCAGTTCATTATAAGAAACCTGCAGAACACATAGAAACATAGAAACATAGAAAATAGGTGCAGGAGGAGGAAATTTGGCCTTTCGAGCCAAATGTGATTGTGATCATGGCTGATCATCCACAATCAGTAAGCCGTGCATGCCTTCTCCCCACATCCCTTGATTCCGCTAGCCCCTAGAGCTCTATCTAACTATCTATCTAACACTGATTATGTTTGACTGGTTTGGAACTTCTTTGGAGTTTGGAGTGTGTTTTATACAGGGCGATTAGAAAGTGCTTGTGCCTCTAACATTCTCATTGAATGGAAGCCCAGCCTGGGGCAGCTCAGCGCCAACTGTACTGATTGTGTTGACTTGGGTGTGGCTGTTGGCCAACATGTTGAGTTCAGCTGTCCATTTCAGAAAAACACTGTTCACTGTCCAAGAGCCTTTGATGAAGCCCACCATATCTACAAAGCAGACCTGAATTATTGAGGTGATTTAATGTATTTGATGCTGCATATAACTTGATATGTTTAACTTGGTCCCTCGTGTTCCAGTGATATTCTCGTGAAACTTTTTTGTCCTCGTTCCATCTTAATGCTATCTTTCCGATAGCAGGGTGACCTAAACTGAATGCAATAATCCACGGGCAGTTCATGAACATCTTATGCAACTGCAACAATCCATCTCAACTTCTATACTCAATGATAGACACAAAATGCTGGAGTAACTCAGCGGGACAGGCAGCATCTCTGGACAGAAGGAATGGGTGACATTTCGGGGTGAAACCTTTCTTCAGACTGGCTGGTTCTGCGGTTGAGGAAGAAACGGAGGGTTTTAAGGCCTTCCTGGTGAGGGATGGAGGTGTAGAGTGACTGAACGTCCATATTAAAGATGAGGGAGTGGGGGCTCGGAAAGCGGAAGTCATTAAGGAAACAAAGGGCATGTGTGGTATTTCCGACATTGCTCGGAAGAGATTGGACCAGGGGGGATGGGATGGAGCCGAGGTACGTAGATATCATTTCAGTGGGACAGGAGCAGGCAGAAACAATGGATCTGCCAGGGCAGTTGTGTTTATGGATTTTGGGGAATAGGTAAAACTGGGCAGTGCGGGGCTGGAAGCTTTTGAGGGCAGACAGCCATAAGTGATAAATGTGAGATTATGGCCTGGTGCTCATCTGTAGAATCATGGTCCAAGGGTAAGTAGGAGTAAGTGTCTGAGAGTTGGCGCCTGGCGTCAGTGCGGCAGAGGTCAACTCACCAGACTACCACGGCACCTCCCTTATCAGCGGGTTTGAGGATAATGTTGGGGTTCCTGCAGAGTGAGTGGAGGGCTGTACGTTCAGAGGGGGGCAAGGTTAGAGTAGGTAAGGGGAGTGGAAAAGTTGAGATGGATGATGTCATGCCAACAGTTAGAAATTAAAACAGCTAAAGAAGGTAGAAAGCCGCCTGGGGGATCCAAGAGGAGGGAGACCGGTGAAGATGGGAAAAGGGGTCATCACTGGGTGGTGAGGACTCCTTCCCATAGAAAAAGACACGGAGGCAGAGGCGACGGGAGGCGTCTAAAGAAGGGTGTCGACCCAAGACGGAGGCGTCTGATGAAGGGTCAACCATTCCTTCTCTCTAGAGATGCTGCCTGTCCTGCTGAGTTACTCCAGCATTTTGTGTCTATCTTCATTTCAAACCAGCATCTGCAGTTCCTTCCTACATATTTCTATACTCAATGTTGAATCAATCAAGACATTGGACTAGCGTATACTACGTATAAAATGCACCACCATTATAATTAAAGTGAGCATCATGGAGAGAGAGATACTCACAACAGTTGAGAAGTATCTAGTCAAGCTATAGAAGGCTATGAACAAAGTGCTCGTAAATTCGATTAGTCTACATATTGATGTTGACATGGACATGCTGGGTTGAAGGGCCGGATTCTCTCCAGTATGAATGTATGACTTTTATCATTTTTACAATCTACTCTAGCAGCACATGTATCTCTGAAGTCTAAAGTCTAAAGTACCTCCCAAACCCAGAACGTCACCCATCTAAAAGGACAGGGGTTGCAGGCACATGGGAACACCAACACCTGTAGGTTCCCCTCCAACTCACACAGATGGTGGACTTTTTCTGCAGAAAATGAGTAATTAGCTTTCGCATTCCAAATTTATTTGATTTAAAGTGCCCACCTGCCACGGTGGGATTTGAACTCATTAATCAGAGAGAAATCCAATAACAACCACATACATGGACAACATATGCCCTATATTGACATCGTAATTATATAATTAATTGGCAGAAAGGAGTGTGCAGCCTTTTCTCTTCCTGTTTGCTTCCTGGATTATCCATGAGGGGGTGATACCACAGTTCCAGGAGTTCAGGAGAAAAGTGGCGAAGTTAGAGATCTGAGTCACTGGTATGGAGACATGATCGGTGAATGCTTTCACAAGTAAATAGATTGGGAATAAAGATGGCCAAAGTGAATGCAAACATAAAGTGTAGTTTTCCTGTATCTAGACTACACATCCTCCCAACCTGCTTCCTGTAAAGACTCTATCCCCTACTCCCAATTCCTCCGTCTACGCCGCATCTGCGCCAAAGATGAAATATTCAATACCAGGACATCTGAGATGTTCTCATTCTTTAGGGAACGGGTATTGCCCTCTTCCATCATAGATGAGCCCCTTACTAGGGTCTCTGCTCTCGCTCTCCGACCCACCAGTCGCAACAGGGACAGAGTCCTCACCTTTCACCACATCATCCATCGCATACAACAATCCTCCGGCATTTTCACCACCTCCAACGGGATCCTACCACTAGCCCCATCTTCCCATGTCTATCTTCGGTTTAAACCAGCATCTGCAGTTCCTTCCAACACAATGTTGGGTATTTCCTCAGCTCTTCTTCAACATGGTGCCAGGGATATGAGAGAGAGGAAGCCACCAGTGTAACCGTTCCTGTGAAAGTGCTACCTCTAACAGTAGTGACGAAGCAGTAGAGTTGTTGCCTTACAGCGCTTACAGTGCCAGAGACCCGGGTTCCATCCTGGCTACAGGTGCTTGTCTGTACGGGGTTTGTACATTTGCCCGTGACCTGCGTTTTCTCTGAGAACTTTGTTTCCTCCCATACTCCAAAGACGTACAGGTTTGTAGGTTCATTGCCTTGGTATAAATGTAAAAATTGTCCCTAATGTAGGATAGTGCAGGGATCGCTGGTCGGTGCAGACTTGATGAGCCAACGGGAATGTTTCTGCGCTGTACCTCTAAAACTAAAAACTAAAATTAAGTAGAGCACTCCTTCAGAACTGCTCTGCAATGTTAGCCTGGACTTCAGCACTCAATGAAACAGGACCTTGCTTTTACTCAGATGATCTTCAGTTCAGAAGTTGTACTGGCTTTTCCAAGGCTACCCTGTGATATTCCAAGCCCAGCTTGGAAGCTGCAGACATTTTTGCTACTGCAAATAGGTGGAAAAAGTGTGCAATCTGGCAAGACCAAAACTACCTGCTTCATTAAGAATGATTCACGCATAACTAACGTATGAAGCCTGACTTGGCAGTGGGACTTGAAACCTTGTGTATGTTTATTTAGTGGAGTCATAGAGTTGTACAACACAGAGACAGCCCTTCAACCACCATGTCCATGCCAACCATTTTGCACATCTTCACCAATTCCATTTACCTGCAGTAGGATCACATCCTTCTATACTCTATCTATTTATCTCTGTCCAAAATCCTCATAAACATAGCAATGGTACCTTTCATCTCTTCTTCTAGCAGCATATTCCAGATATCAACCATCCTCTCTGCAAAATAAATTACCCCTCAGATTCCCCTTAAACCTCCTTCCTCTCATCCCAAACCTATGCCCTTGTTTTTTAAATATCAGGGACGTCTACACAGAAACAGCCCGTAGAGGCCAGGCCACACTTGGAGAGCTGGGTTCAGTCCTGGTCATCATAGCCCAGAGAATGTATGCTGGCCGTAGAGAGAATGCAGATACATCAGAATGGTGCTGAGGCCAAACAATTAAATCTCTTCAGGATGTCACACTGACTGGACTTGTACGGAAGGTCGAAAGGATGGGATGAGAGCAGACTGAAATATCTAAGGTGGAAGCCAACGAAAAGACAATACATGATCACATTCGAGCCATTCACAATATACAGGTACATGATAAAGGGAATAACGTGAATAGCATTTAGTGCAAGATAAAGTCTCGCAAGGTCCAATCAAAGATAGTCCAAGGGTCTCCAATGAGGTAGATAGTAGCTCAGACCTGCTCTCAAAGACGGATCTATACTAATGCTATTTACTAGCACTTGATCTGTTAACCTTGGGGATGGATGGGGAGAATGTGCGACTGGTTTGAGGGAGGTAGGACTTGGCTGGAGATTGTTGGACTGGCTGGAGATTGCTATTGGGGCTGTGGGAGGCTGAGGGAGAGGGAGGGTATATGGTGAGGGGGTTGGGTATGCACTGACTTCAGCCAGTTCGTCAGCATCAATGAGTTCTTCCCAAAATCCCACACACACAGTGAATCCTGGCATTGGGAATCCACGCTCCGGGCCTTCTGATATACTCATTACTGGGATTTAATAATAATTTGCCGAATGCATCAGTTAAAACAGCATTGCACCGTTCTTATAACCCACAAAATATTCCACGTGGCAATCCAGGAATGAAAGAATAATTTCCACTGTTTAAAGAAAATTAGGCAAGTTTGGGGGGGGGGGGGGGGAGGGGGAGGCTGAGATGGAATTGTGTGCTGTCTCTGAACCCAATAGTGAAATCTCTACTGATGGTCCGGAACTGAGGGAGGACAGTCCTGACAGAGGGACTAAATACAGTGTACATGGGATTTTGCATGGGAACAATGTATATGGGAACACATTGATGCCGATGAACTGGCTGGTCAGTGCGTACAACTCCCCCCCACCTCCCCCCCCCCCCACCTCCCCCTCATTATACCACTCCTTTCCCTCAGCTTCCTCCAGCCCCAATAGAAATCCCCAGCCAGTCCAACACTCCCAAGCCAAGTCCTACCTCCCTCAATCTAGTCCTCACGTGAGATGCTGAGCTGAGGCCCTGCCTGCTCTCCCAGACAGTCGTACAGCAGTCACAGTTGCTTCCTCAAAGCTCCCGGGTGCTCCGGTTTCTTTCCGCACCCCAATAATGTCCCGTTCACCAGGTTAACTGAATATTGTAAATTGTATCTTGCGGAGATTGGGTGACTAGAAAATCTTCCGCTCCAATGCCTAACAGCCAACTGCTCTCATTCCTCCTCAGTTCCAACCCACTCTCCTGCTCTCCACTTTACTTAAAACCTTGTCTGTCCCTCTCCCTCTCACCAGTCCAATCTTGAGTCATAGAGTCATGCAGCATGGCAACAGGCCTTTCGGCCCAACATGCCCATTCTGACCAAGATTTGCCACCTACACCAGTCCCACTCCCACCTGCCCACGTTTGGGCCATGTCCCACTAAACCCTCCAGTCTGTAATGACCAACTATCAGTGGGATGGGGTTTTCACCCTCTCCACAGGACAAGGGAGTCAGAACCCAGCTCAGTCACCCATGGCTCCTTATCCCTCACCTTGATCTGCTACTCAATGACTTTCACGCTGGGCCCAATGTCTCTGGGACTCCCTGGCCCAAACCTCAGCTGTCACACCTCCCCAGCCCGGTCTCACTCTCCTGCAGCCCAGTCTCTCTCCTCCAGCCCAATCTCATTCTTCCCCAGCCCAGTCTCATTCTCCCCCAGCCCCATCTCACTCTCCCTCCATTCTGCCACTCCCCAGCCCAGCCTTACTCTCCCCCCATCCCGTCACTCCACCCCCAGCCCTCTCACTCTCCTCTAGCCCAGTCATTCTCCCCAGCTCAGTCGCACACTCTCCAGCCCAATGTGTGGAGACACCTGGCCCTTCAGACTCAAGGGTACCCTTTCCCACGGTCACTGTTGCAGAGGTTAGGTTGGCCTTCCTGAGGGTGAACCCACAAAATCAACTGGCCCAATTGGAGTTCCTGGCCGTGTCGTTAGCAGCTGGTCAGAACAACTGACTAGCATGATTATTCGCGGACATCTTTAATATCTCCCTACTCCATTCGAAGGTGCCCACCTCCTTCAAGACAATCACCATCATCCTGGTGTCAAAGAAAAGCAAGATCTCATGCATAAACAATTACTGTCCAGTGGCCTTAACATCTACCATCATGAAATGTTTTTTGAGTCTAGGGATGGAATGGAGTCGCATCTCCGCCCCCCCCCCCCCTCGCAGCCTACCGTCTGGATTGGCGTTGCCTCTCCTGCCGGAGACCAGCCAGAGTTTCAGCAGCGGCGCAGCACTGAATTACCATCGCGGAGCGGGCGATGCCTTACCGGGGATCGCCGTGTTGGAGCTCCGGAGTGTTGGGCCTGCTGCTTTAACATCGTAGAGCTGTGGCTTGCGGAGCTTCTAGGCGTGATCGGCACGGACTTTAACATCGCGGAGTCCTGGGACATCCTTGCCGGGGGTTGCCAGTGTTGGAGCTCCGCCCAGCTCGGCCTGTGGACTTCGGAAGCCGCGGTCTCTGATAGGAAGTGGCCAATTCGGAAACTCCAAGCCCCTGAGAGTGTTCTTCCGTTCCGATGCCGGAGTTCCGATCATCCCAGTGAGAGAGCTTGAACATCGGGCCGCTGTAGCGGCGACTGCGCAGGGCTCAAAGGCCCCGACCACGGGTGAACAAAGAGGAAGATGACTGAACTTTATAGCCTTCCCTCACAGTGGGAATGTTGATTCAGCTGTGTGGGGATGTTTATGTTAAACTCGATCGTGTATTGTGTTCCTTTTTTATTTGTATGACTGTATGGTAACTCAAATCTCACTGTACCAATTGGTGCATGTGATAATAAATGTAATATGAACTTGAACTTGAACTTAAATCCAGTCTATCAAAGGGCCTTGACCCACTGCAGTTCACCTGCGCCACAACAGGTCCATGGATGATGCCATCGCCCTGACCCTATGCTCATCCCTGGAACACCTGGATAAGTGAGACACCTAAATCAGACTCCTATTCACAGACTACAGCTTTGACTTTAATACCATTATACCATCCAAGCTCATCACCAAACTCGCTGGACTTGGAGCCAGCATTCATCTCTGCAATTGGATCCTCAACTTCCTGACCAACAGACTCCAATCAGTGAGGATAGGGGACAAATCATCCTCTACCATAATCCTCAACACTGGTGCTCGGTAAAGGATGCGATCTCAGCCACCTTCTTTACTCCCTGTACGCCCACAACTGTGCAGCCATGTACAAATCTAATTCAATTTTCAAATTCGCAGACGACACGACCATTATGGGCCAGATATCAAATAATGATAAGACGGAGCACAGGAAAGAGATCGAGAATCTCGTGTCCTGGTGTCAAGACAATAACCTTTCTCTCAATGTCAGCAAGACTAGGAGATGGTGATCAACTTCAGGAAGCAAAGCAGTACACATACCCCAGTCTGAAGAAGGGTCTCGACCCGAAACGTCGCCTATCTCCTTCGCTCCTTAGATGCTGCTGCACCCGCTGAGTTTCTCCAGCTTTTTGTGTACCCCCAGTTTGCATAGATGGCGCCCAAAGTAGAGATGGTTGAAAACTTCAAATTCCCAAGAATTTCTGCTGTTCCACCCACAATTTCTGCAATAATCAATTGAGCACAGCAACGCCTCTACTTCCTTAGACAGCTTAGGAGGTTTGGCATTTCTCCAACAACCCTCACTAACTTCTACAAATGTGCCGTAAAAAGCATTTTATCAGGATGCATAACTGCTTGGTTTGGGGAGACCGCACAAAATTGCAGTAAATGGTGGATGTAGCCCAGACCATCACGTAAACCAACCTCCCTTCCATTGCATCCATTTATACCTCACGCTGCCTCGGCAAGGCCAGCAGTATAATCAAGGATGAGTCGCACCCTGGCTTCTCCCCTCTCCCATTGGGAAAAGGGTGTAGAGGTGTGAAAACGCACACCTCCAGATTCAGGGAGAGTTTCTTCCCAGCTATTATCAAGCAACTGAAACATCCTAGAGTGCAGTCCTCAACTACTATCTCCCTCACTGGTGACCCTTGAACTTTGATTGGACTTTACTGGCTTTATCTTGCACTAAATGTTATTCCCTTTATCATGTATCTGTACACTGTGTATGGCTCGATTGTAATCATGTATTGTCTTTCTGCTGATTGGTTAGCACACAACAAAAGCTTTTCACTGTACCTCAGTACTCATGACAATCAACTAAAACTGAAAAACCTCCATCCTCGTCCAATCAACCTCTTCCCTATGTCAATCTATCACTTTCCATCTGTCCCGTCCTTCACTCTTGTATTACCAAATCCTTGCTGTCATACAGCACGCCCGTTCAATGTCACTCTCCCCATAGTCCAATCCTACCATCACCTATTCCTTTTCTCAATATCTCATTGTCAGGACATTCTTACTCTCCTGCCCGCAGACCGCTCCATCTCTCTTCCACTCCCTATCCACTTCTTCTCTCCCTCTCTCTGCCTCACCCCCAGTTCATCAATCATTCATGTTTCTCTCCAGGTCCAATCCTTGCTTCCAAACATCCACTCTATAACACCCGCTCTTTGCCAGGCAAGTCTGTTACTCTCACTCTTTCCAGGTCCAATCTGTCTTCCTCTCACATTACTTCAGTCCAGTCTGTCACACTCTCTCTCCCAGTTCCGTCCCTCTCACCTTTTCCCAGTCCAATCTCTGTCTCCCAGTAGAGTTTTTCACTCCTCCCCCTGAGTCTGTCTGTCTCTCCCTGCCTCCCCTAGTCAGATGGTCACTCTCTGTGGAGCACTGACTGCCTGACGTGTTCATACAAGTCACTGTAATCCAGCCGTTAACTCCTTGCAAGTTTGTTGATAGAGCCAAGGTGCTCTGAGAATTGAAATGTGCTGTTTATCTGCAGACGTTAAATAAGTTTGCCACAACCTTTCAGCGGATAGCCTTGAACCTTGCGGAAACCTGTGATAATAATCAGAGGTAAAGCCTCTGATTTATTTGTCCTGGGCTACAATCCCAGCAAAGCATTTCCTTCTCTTGGATGAAGATCTGAATGCACCAGGGCATTTTCTTTCCCCTTTACATTAGGTTGCTCTTCATACCATTAGCAGTTGCTTGCCAACTTCAGAAATTATGACTACGTCTCAAATGAGCTCCCTACAAAAAAAGTCCTGCTCTTGTTCCCTGGCCTGAGATATTTTTTTTTTGACAGACACAAAGAGCGGTAAAATTTTTATACAGTCTTGAAAATGGTATCCAATTCATTTCCTGATACAGTAGTCTATACATTACTTGGAAAATAATTAAAATACATATAAGTTTATGAGGGCCCATGGGCAAAATCTTTTACCCCTGGTCGGAATATCATAAACACGGATGAGCGAAAGTTTTAAAGATGCCAAGGGGTACTTTATACACATTGGTTGATATCCAGAATACATTGCCAGAGGAGATGGTGGAATCAGAATACATTTACAATGTTTTTGAGACATTTAGGCAGGCACTTAAATGGGCAAGGGCATTAGGATATGCTTCCAATGAAGGCAAATTGGATTAGTGTAAATGGGTTAAGAGGTTGACATCAACATAGTAGATTGAAGACATAGCTGTAAGGTGAAGGGGGACAGATTTAATAGGAATATGAGGGGTAACCTTTTCACACAATGGGTTGGTGGGTGTATGGAACAGGCTGCTAGAGGAGGTAGCTGAGGTAGGCACTATTGCAATGTTTAAGAAACAATTAGACAGGTACATGGAAAGGACAGGTTTAGAGGGATATGAGCCAAACAAAGGGAGATGGGACTTGTGTAGATGGGACATGTTGGTTGGTGTGGGCAGGTTGGGCTGAAGGGCCTGTTTCCACGTTGTATGACTATATGACCCCGTTTCTGTCCTGTTTGACACCATGACTCTATGACGCTAGTAAGCACATTGAAAGATGTAAAGATTCAAATGTAAAATGATGCTGATTACTCAGGAATAGAGTAGCATGATGGTTCAGTTACTGAATTAGTATTGAAGCATCAGGGACATGAGCTCAAATCACACCAGCCAAGCTGGGATATCTAAATAAATTGGGAATATTGCCAGACTGCTGGCATTTTTTACGTTATTTAGGGAGGAAAGTCTGATCTGGTCTACGCATGATTCTAGACCCATAAAGATATGGCTGGTTCAACGGCCCACGGAAATGGCCCAGTAAAACACTCCATTGCATCAAAATCCTCTGGGCACTATGGAGCTGCCTTTATCACAAGAAAGTGACTCCCTATCATCTTCTCATGGACATTTTCTTAAGGAGATAGGGAAAGATTAAATAAGAACCTGAGGGGCAACCTTTTCACACGAGGGTGGTGGATATATGGAACGAGCTGCTAGAGGAAGTAATTAAAGCTGGTGCAATAACAGCATTTAAAAGACATTTGGACAAATACATAAATGGGAAAGGTTCAGAGGAAACAAAAACACAAAGTAATAGTGTAACTCAGCGGGTCAGACAGCATCTCTGAAGATGCCAGAGACTCCAGAGATGCTCTCTGACCACTGAGTTACTCCAGCATGCAAGAGGCACCATGTTTTTGCGCCATTTTCAAAGTCCGGTCTATGCTCTAGTTCTTATGAGGGTTGTTCGATCCAGGCAAGTCCCAGGCTGTTGTGGGTCTCCAGCCATTGCCTTCCTTGGACATGTGGATCGATCTGCGAACCAACGTCCCACTCTTCGCCCGTCCTCCTCTGTGTCCCGGGAATGCCTCCCGTCGCCGACCTATCGTCTCCTCTTGATGGTTCCCCCAGCCTTTTCTCCTCCTAATTAAAACCCAGCTTGCTCCCCAAACTTTAGCTCAAAGGATTAATGTCTGTTCATGTGACCTGGTGTCCACCTTTAGTTAAAATTGTTGCACATTTCAATTGCCTCAGGATGGTTAGCAAATTTTAAGGAACTATATAAATGGAGCTTGATTTTTTTGGTAAAGCATTCTTTCAATGTGAGGTTGATCAACTATTTTAGCTGACTGTAGAAATTGAATGTGTTTTTGGGTTCTGGCACATTTCATTGCAGCTGGAAACACTGTACACTGTGGTGGGTATTTATACTTAAGGGAATACATTCCTGTTGAATGTTCTCATCTCTTCCCTATGTTATGATCTGATTTTTGGCTGTTGAATATGTCTGTTTGTGTCCTTATACCAGTGTTCCTCTGGCGTTTTGGGATATATTCCTGGTATAGCTACTCCTGCACATTTATTTTGTTCTAATCGGAGATTCTGTTGCAGAGCAAGAGACAGTTCAGCTCAAGGCTTCTGTGTCAGGGCTCTGGAAAGACCAGTCCAATTAGTCCCCTTGGCTACTTCCCACTAACCCCTCTGAAAACGCCAACCAAGTCGGATTCCATCGCCCTTTCAGGCAGTGTATTCTGCATCATGGCAATGGCTTATTTCACCCCTGCCATCGGGAAGAAGGTACAGGAGCCTGAAAACTGTAACGTCCAGGTTCAGGAACAGCTTCTTCCCTACAGCCATTAGGCTATTAAACACTACAACCTCCAAATATGCTCTGAACCACATAGATTATCATTGTTAATATTCCAATATTATTGTTTGTTTTTTATGTGTACGTTTGCGTATGTGTGTGTACATATACGCACACTGAACTTTTTTTTTCTCATATATTATATTGTTTACAGTGTACTATGTTTACATATTCTGTTGTGCTGCCGCAAGTAAGAATTTCATTGTTCTATCTGGGACATCTATATAATTAAATGTCTCATCTTGACCATTTCCTGTCTGCGCTGTATATTGATTTTAGAAAAAACGCTGCTATATATCACTATGACTTTTCGCCATCTTACTCGCAGTCCTCCTCTGCTGAGCTGGCCCTGAGGATTTTTCAGATCGATGAAAAATAAAAAAGTTATGAGTGTTTAAAAAACCTTGAGCTCCTCTTGCCTGTTATCACCGCTGTGACGGTAACACCCCCTTCCGGGTGGGGGGGGGCAGGACTATGAAACCCCCGGAGGCCTGGACGTGACTCAATCCCTCTGCAAGATCGCGAAGTAGAGGCCATGGCTCTCATTCTAAGCTGTCAATCAACTGAACTGTGAGTTTGCAATGTACTTGCAATAAATGATTTGTTAGCCCTTAATGACAATGCCATGAGTTGTTTGGCCTGCTGCCCTGCCTGTGCTTGAAACTGCAATGCTTGTTATGTGATGAAGTTGGTCAGGAATAAATGAGTTTGGAAGGAATAGATGCTGCCTCACCCGCTGAGTTTCTCCAGCATTTTTGCCTGCCTTCGATTTTTCCAGAATCTGTAGTTCTTTCTTAAACATACTGGATAAGCTGATGCTGATACGACAGATTGATTGCCCTTCCTCTCGTATTTCTTACTTTTGCATAGTAGGGAGCTATTTGGCCCATCACGTCTATGCTATCTCATCATTCCCTTTCACTGACTTATTTCCCTATAATTTTTCACTCGTCCCTTTACCACCCTATTTCACCATTGTTTGAAAGGAGTTTTTTTTTTACCTTTTGTGTTTAACCTCTCCACATCCGTTCAGAGATTTTCCCTTTTCATTGTAATAAAAACAGATACTGAAACTGTTCAGAAATAAATACCTAGCATGGGCACTCTATTTAAAATGGATTGTCAAAGTTATATAATGCAAAGACCCATAACTTACAGACAATATGTGCTGTTTAATGCTGTGGTTCTTTACTCAGCCTACGCTACCCTGACAAGGGCTACAAAGCTTGTTCTCATAATTTAACCCTCTGAGCCCTGGTATCCTCCTGATTATGAAAGTACAAGGCTCAGCACTGTACATTAAACATAGGAAAGGTTAGAATAGGAACAGGCCCAGTTGGCCCTTAATGTCCGTGCCAAACATAATGTTAAAATAAACTAATCTCATTTGCCTTCACATGATCCATATCATTCCATACCCTGCGTATCCACGTGCCTATCTAAAAACCTCTTAAACGCTTCTACTATACCTGCCACCACCGTCACCCCTGGCAGTGCATTCCAGGTACCCACCTGCCACTGTATAAAATACATACTCTGCACACCTCCTTTAAATTTTGCCCCTCTCACCCTAAGGCTGTGCCCAATAGTCTTTGACATTTCTACCCTGCGGGAAAGGTTCCAACTGACTTCCCTATCAATGTTTCTCATAATTTCATGTACTTCTACCAGATCTTCCCTCAACCTCTGGCATTCCAGAGAAAACAATTCAAGTTTCTGCTTCTCTCCTTGTGTCAAGTGCCACCTATCCTAGCCAGCATTTTGTAAACCTCTTCTGCACCCTCTCCAAATCCTGCATCCTTCCTGTAATGGAGCGACCCAGTACTGAAACTGGTTCTGATGAGGCTCCAGTCAACATCTCTGTTGCAAATGTTTCAGGTCCATTACAAATTACCTTGGAGCACAGCTGAGGTTCGTTCCTCCCTGGACACCAGTGCGACAGCCTGCTTTCATTGAACGTTGGCCTCTCACTTAGTACAGAAATTGGGCTGTCCTCACTATCAGTTAATGCCAAAAACACATTCTGTTTGTTGTCCTTTAATGATTCTTCACAGCTGTAAAGCACTGCATTAACTGGCAGTGCCTGGAGTAGGATATCATACTGCATTTTATTGCACTATATGCACTTAAAGGTCCTGTCCCACTTTGCGATTTTATGAGCGACGACGGGCATCAGTGACTGACGCCTGATGTCGCATAAAAACCTTCAAGTAGTACGACAGGATACGACACAGCTGCGTCAAGGTACGACACTCTGCGTCACCATGCGTTACCCGACGTCACCAATTTCCACGCGTCACCATGCGTCACCATAGACAGGACACACATCACCATGCGTCGCCATAGGTCGGCATGCGAAAGCATGCAACAGCATAGAACAGCGCCTGTGATGTCACAGCCTTCAAGCGGCGTCAATATACGTCCAAGATATGGCAAGATACAACAGGTTACGTCATCTGGGGCATGTGGCGTCATTTGATTACCCAGCTTCCCTATAAATCATGATGCGTCGTTGTCGTATATTGACGCATGGTGACACACGGTGAATCATGATGACGCACAACAAAGGAACACAGGCAATGACCGTGCATCAGCGTGCATCACCATGCGTCACCACTCGTCACCCGCACGTTATCGTGTGTAAGGGCGCATGACATGATAAGACACGCAGATGTCGCGCGAGGATTTTGAACTTTCCAAAATCCTGGGGCGGCAGGGAGACACCGCGTGCCACCTGCGTGTCACTACATGCGTCACCACGCGTCACCACGTGTCACGACCTGACCACTACACGACCTGACCACTACTCTTTTCAGGCTGTCGCCTAAAATGTCGCCCAAGTGGGACAGGCCTTTTAAGGTTGATAATTCCAGTCATATGGAGTTCAGTTTGTTGGGAGGTCATGAAGGCATTGCAATATGCCCACTATGGCAGACGTTGCTGTGCATGGACATAACTGAGAAGACTCTGTGGCAGGAAGACTGTTAGCTAGCTTTAGCCACCAACTATATGTCATGAGCCCCGGTGCTTGACTTTAGACTTTAGAGATACAGAGTGAAAACAGGCGTTTTGGTCTACTGAGTGCGCGTCAACCAGCGATCATCCCGTATACTAGCCAACACACACTAGGGACAATTTTACAACTTACCGAAGCCAATTAACACACAAACCTGCACGATTTAGAGTGGTTAGACGAAACTGCAGCACCGGGAGAAAACCATATGGTCACAGGGAGAACATACAAACTCCATACAGACAGCATCCTTAGTCAGGATCGAACACGGGTCTCTAGCGCTGTAGGGCAGCAACTCTACCGTTGCAATACTGTCCCACCCAGAGCTGGACTAGTGTTAGTTAGGAAACAACCTTCATTAGCGTAACAACCAGTATTTCACCATTGAGACTCTGGTCTCACCCATTCAGAGATATTCTCTTTGTTGTCTCCCCCAGCATTCTGCAATTTAAAGGCAAGCTTTCTTCTTTCTTTTTGACTTCTGACGAGGCTCTTTGTTCTAGAACAATAATTCTCTACAGAGGCTACCTGATCTGTCGAGTGTTTCCAGCATTTCTGCAGGGGAATGCGTGCCGAAGAAGACAATCCAAGTGTGCCCCAGCCGGAAACCATGGATGATCTGTGAGGACCATTCCCAGGTGAAAGTCAAGACTGCAGTGTACAAGTCATATGATCCCGAATGGTGCAAGAAATCTCATAAAGCCATCAGGATTGCCAAGAGACAAAACCGGGTGAAACTTGAGTCCCAGTATAATAACTCGGACACCCATTGACTGGTGCAAGGCTTGAATACAAAAAATGGGCGACAAAGCAAAGTCAGGCAGCATTGCTGGCGATTGTATGGCCTTACCTGATGAACTCAATGCATTCTATGCTCGCTTTGAGTAATGTCAACAGGGTGATGACATCAGTCCTGTCAGACTCGAGTGTGCCTTTTCCCATGGTCACTGTTGCAGAAGTAAGATCGGCCTTCCTGGGAATGAACCCACACTGGCACGTATGGAGGATCTGGTCGCGTCCTAAGAGCTGCATGGACCAACTCGCGGGAGTGTTCACGGACACTCCCAACGTCAGACTTCCATTCATAGACAAGCTGTGCTTTCAATAAGCGAAAAAGATCACAAAAAGTAGTAAACACTGCCCAGTCCATCATCGGCTCTGACCTCCTACCATCGAGAGGATCTATCGCAGTCGCTGCCTCAAAAAGGCTGCCATTATCATCAAGGACCCACATCATCCTGGCCACACACTCATCTCGTCGCTGCCTTCAGGTAGAAGGTACAGGAGCCTGAAGACTGCAACGTCCAGGTTCAGAAACAGCATCTTCCCACAGCCATCAGGCTATTGAACTCAACTCAAACAAAACTCTGAACATTAATATCCCATTATCTGTTTATTTGCACTTTATCTGTTTTATTTATTCATGTGTGTATATATTTATACAATGGAATATGGACACACTGATCTATTCTGTATTCATGCCTTCTATATTCTGTTGTGCTGAAGCAAAGCAAGAATTTCTTTGTCCTATCTGGGACACATGACAATAAACTTTCTTGAATCTTGAATCTTGAATCTCAAATCAATACCATTATCCCAACCAAGCACATCTCCATACCCATGGAACTTGAAGTCAGCTGTCTCCTCTGCAACTGGAACCTCGGCTTCGGGAGCAACAGACCACAATCAGTGAGAATAGTACGATTAAACGAGAACTTACCAGTTCGAAGTTTGATCGTTATTTTATGAGGAGTAACGATGAGGGATTACGTGAAGAAGCCCCGCCTGGTGCTTGATCGGCATACTTCAAAGCAGCGGCATGAAAAACACAGAACATAATAGCCGGAGTAAGATAGTAAGGCTCAACATAGATTTAGAACTACCAGATGATCATTTATTTTGAGGGTCGGGAGTGGAGGGCACGTAATCCCTCATTGTTACTCCTCATAAACTAACGATCAAACTTCGAACTGGTAAGTTCTCGTTTAATCTTACTATTTCACTTCGGAGTCACGTGAGTGACTACGTGAAGATTTTGTAGCTTCTGTGTTTTTTATGTCGTAGACTCATTCCATACGACAATCTGGCTCAATCAACACAGTAATGAACAAATAACACATTTTTTCTCCAAACATTGCCTCAGGTTATGTGATAAATTATTTCACATTATAAAAAAATGAAAGTAATGCTCTTTCCATTGAAAGGCAAATTTATCACCAAAATATCAATTGGTATATAATTTGATGGTATGAACAAAGCAACAATTATAGAGAACCCAACACTCCGTGTCCAATCCTGACACCATGATTGGTTCCCTTTAATTTAATATTTATTTTACACCCTCCTGCGGCCTTGAATCTTTGCTCAAGCGGCTCATCCTGTGCCATTCCTGTGAATGTATCTACCTCCTTAATAGAGTGATTTTCCACATCTCAATGTCTAGTTCCACTGAGTGTTATCCATGTTTTAACCATCTAGAATATATTTTTCTAGAACCATCAGTTTTTACTGATACCTAATGTGGTTTTTTGTGTGTAATAAGTAGTGCTGTCTCACCACCACAGAGACTCTTACCTACTTCAACATATTTCATCAATGTTGACCCACACACAATTTATGGCCGACAGGATATGCTTATAGGTTTACCTTGGTTTCAGTTCTTCTTGGTCTGCTTTGTTTGGTAAATTCATAAACATATATGATAATGTAATCTGTATCCACATGCAATTATATAACGTAATATTTGCAATGTTTGCACTCTTATGTTGATACTAAAGTCATGAGCATTATTACTTTCAATATTAATTTTTTGAATCATTGATAGAATTGGAGTCCATTGCCTAAGGCAATTCAGGACTATATTGATCTCCCGACTTATGTATTGCAACTTTGGACAGATATATATATATATATATATATATATATATATATATATATATATATATATATATATATATATATATATATATATATATATATATATATATATCCCTTTTTTCAGTAAATAAGACGATAAACACTCTGAGCCCTATTATTGGCTCTATCAATTAGATACTCAGAAAAAATGCAATCCGCAAGGAACTCACATATATCTAATATGACAAATTACTGTCTACACAGACTTCCAATTTCTTATAACAAAATATTGTTTTTTTAAATTTATTTCTCCAAATTGCAGACATAACATTTATTTTGTACCTAATTATTTTATTGTTATGTTGTTATATTAGTTAAAACATTCATAGACTTCTTTGACCATCAAACTGTTGTAATGGTCTGGTCAACCTGCAGATAGTCAAATTCATATTTTCATGTCATGGATGCCTTTGTACAACAATAAATTACTGCAACTATGAATCATCATAAGTGGTTCAACATCACTCAATATTTAATGAAACCCATGAAGGTCCGTTTTGGGCCACCAAAGCGCCTCTGGCAGTGTCCTGCTACATTTTCATCAGACACTGCCCTATCAGACAAAAAATGAGGAACATAAAAGAACATCTTTCCTCATGCAATTGAGAGAAATGCATCCACCTTTCCTGTTCTTGGTTTACCCACGAGAACATTTGAAAGATCGGTGATTTAATCTGTATACAACCAGATTAATCGTAAGTAATCCATATTACTGACAATGTTTTTTCCCCCCTGATTTGTTGTCTGCGATAACATTGTCTCTTTCTTAGAGATAAACAGCTGGACTAAAACATTTTTAGAATATGCCACATCTGTTTACTCAGATAATCACTTGATTATTATTTTACTTATCTTATGTGATTGATATATGCCACAGCCGTGGTATTGTTCACCTTGATATGACATGGACACTTCCACAATAGAACAATCGATATTTAATCCATAACTCCTTATACTTCAATAATTAATACAAATGTTTGGAGAAATTTCTTAGGACAATCCATTTGCAATTACCTGGTATTATTGTCTGTAATCCCAACAAGGGACGTATCAATTAACTTATTCTTATCTTAACCTTATATTATCTTATCTTAATCTTATATTATTCTTATCTTAACCCAAATATTCACAGAAGCAGTCCATCATCTGTTAATACTTGCTTCAGCTTGCAACAGCTGCTAAGCTTATAGTTGAAGCAGCTTGTGGACCTTTTCTATCCATTACTTTAATAATGATAACGTATCATTTGGTATTTGCATAGGCCTCTCACAAAGGCATACATACTCTTATAAAGCTTCTGTATTCCTTCTTTTGGAGCTTTATTTACTCTTTACCTAAGCTCCTTTCTGATGGAGGGACAAAGCATGTCGACAAAGCAATGAGACATATTTGTATCATGGAAACAATTTTCCCCCTCTTATGGTGCTGAATTACTCCTAAATCCGGAATAGTAATTTATGAATATTTATGAATGCCTAAACATAGTCTTTATGGGATGGGTCAGGTCCTTGCTTTTCAACAGGCTTGTAATTGCAGCACTAATTTGCAGCTGAGTCTTTATTAACCTACAAATTTAAATGTGATCAAGATAAACCATGACCATGTCCTCATTAGTGCAAGTGCTGATCTTTTTATCAGTGCAGTTGCTGTTCCGGTATTCTGTCAACAGCCTAAAACTGGTTTTAATCCTTTAGACAATGCTTTAACTTGCACAGCTGACCCATTTTAATTAATTTCAAGCACCTGTAATATGATTAACAATTTGTTAATAACAATTGTATTTCAATGTTGAAGATGTCCATTTTAATTAAAATGTTTTTACACTGTGAAAGTGTATTTAAAACGATGTTTTGTATGGTTTATACCACCACATCTTTTCACTGAGGTAATTTTATAATATATATGTACGTACCCCTTCTTTAGTGGAGTTATTTTGGGTGCAAACCTAAAATCAATTTTTTAGGTTTTCCTATACAGGTGAACCAATTCCTTCTACAATTTCTTGTAGTCCATAGTTATGTTAAATCAATGATCATAACACACCTGTAATCCCCCACAATCGGAGATTTCATCAACTTATTTTGAAACAAGTTGTTTGCACCTTTTCAACGTACTTTAAGCCTTCTTTTCCCAATTATATGGGTTCAGATAAGGCTGTGTTGGATAATATTTATTTATCATACTTCTGCCTTTGTTTTGATCCATTATCAAATCTTTATATTGGATCATAATTTTTTTCCCCCCAAAGTTTAAAGACCAATAGTCTGTTCTTTTGTAATCAATGTCTTTGATTTATCATAAGGCAGGTTTTATTCCATAATAATCAGGAGTTTAACATAACCTGATCTGTATTGACCTGCAAATCTAGAGTGCAAATTTGGTCCCTATAACAATTACATATATATAACTAAAATTAATATTATATATTTCTTCCCATTGAGCTCCACAAACTGATGGTAATTTATCTTTTATTTTTAATGTTTTGGTTATTTGCACAATGTTTTATTTGTTTTCCATAAATAGTGATGCCATGCACCAGTTTGAAATACTTTGAAATCGTATTTCCTTATATCTCATATAATTGAGACATGGATATCATAAACGGATTCACCGTTGATATCTTTATAAAACATAAAAGTTTTGTCAATATTCTGCTGTTTCAACCATAACAGCTTTGGTGAGAGACCAATTAATTTTGGTTTCCATGTTTACTTTCCATGGCCTCACTCATTCATTCGGGTATCGTACCTAGTACACCTCTATATATATTTTTGTGCTGTGGTGCACCTTAATCAAACATAAAAGTTTTATCAATAATTCTGCTGTTTTAACCATAACAGCTTTAGTGAGAGACCAACTAATTTTGGTTTCCATGGTTATTTGCCATGGCCTCACTCCTTTATTCAGGTATTGTACCTAGTACACCTGTATATATATATATATATATATATATATACATATATATATAAAGATATATATATATGTATATATATTTAATATATTTAATATATATATTTTTTTGTGCTGTGGTGGGTACTTTATGACCAGCCACCACTATCAGTGCACTTTTAGGGTCAGTTTTTCCATTTTGTTTTACTGCCCTTGTTACTCCTGAGTTATTCCCTCAAGGAGACTACCTCCAAACAATCTGAGGTAGATATTCCCACAATGATAATTCCATCATATGTATTAATATATGAAACCCCCTTAGGGTTTGTTAGGGTTTGTTAGGGTTTGAAACCCCCTTAGGGTGGGAACGTTTTGGGCCTTTTAAACCCTTTTTGGTTGCATTTTTTTAAATTTATTTTTTATTTTTATTTTTGGAATCTTTTTCCATTACTTTTAAACCATAAACTTTTTTAGTCTGGAGGCCTTTTATTAAACTTTTTTAAATTATGGCCTTTCTGACTTTTAAAAAATTTTCCCCCTTGCCAAAAGTTTGTGCAGCGACTAAAAGTCTTCCTAACGTAATTTTAACGACCACCAGTATCGGAACCGGCTCCGTACTTAATCTCCCGTCCGGATCGCTGAGTATTCCCCTGGGACGTTTTTATTAAACTCCGTTGTTTCTTTACACAGAGTATTTTCTTTCTATTTTAACTTTTATTTATTTTCTGCGTTTAAATTCAGGGATCAGGGAAACGAGAGATATAGACGGTGATGTGGAGAGATAAAGAACAATGAATGAAAGATATGCAAAAAAGTATCGATGATAAAGGGAACAAGCCATTGTAAGCTGTTTGTGGTGTGAAAATGAGAAGCTAGTGCGACTAGGGTGGGGGAGGGAGATAGAGATAGAGGGAATGCCAGGGCCCGAGGGCTGAGGGAGAGGTGGAAAGGGGAGGAGACAGCAAGGGTTAACAGAATTGAGAAAATTCAATGTTCAAGCCCAAAGGATGCGGACTCCCCAAGCGGAATATGAGGTGCTGTTCCTCCAACTTGCGGTGTTTGCTCACTCTGGCCGTGGAGGAGGCCCAGGACCGAGAGGTCGGATACGGAATGGGAGGGGGAGTTGAAGTGCTGAGCCACCGGGAGGTCGGGTTGGTTAATGCGGACCGAGCGGAAGTGTTCGGCGAAACGATCGCCAAGCCTCCGCTTGGTCTCACCGATATAGATCATCTGGCATCTGGAGCAGCGGATGCAGTAGATGAGGTTGGAGGAGGTGCAGGTGAACCTCTGTCGGACCTGGAAGGACTGCTTGGGTCCTTGAAAGGAGTGGAGGGGGGAGGTGAAGGGACAAGTGTAGCATTTCTTGCGGTTGCAAGGGAAAGTGCCCGGGGAAGGGGTAGAGCGGGAGGGAAGGGAAGAATTGACAAGGGAGTTGCGGAGGGAGCGGTCTTAGCGGAAGGCAGACAGGGGGGGAGATGGGAAGATGTGGCAAGTGGAGGGGTCACGTTGGAGGTGGCAAAACTGGCGGAGGACTATGTGTTGTATTTGTCGGCTGGTGGGGTGAAAGGTGAGGACCAGGGGGACTCTGCCCTGTTTGTTAATGCGGCAATGGGGAGAGAGGGCAGTGTTGCGGGGTGTGGAGGAGACCTGGTGCAAGCCTCATCTATAGTGGGGGAGGGGAATCCCCGTTCTCTGAAGATTGAGGCCATTTATGATGACCTGGTGTGGAACACCTCATCCTGGGAGCAGATGCGGCGTAGATGGAGGAATTGGGAATAGGGGATGGAGTTTTTACAGGAAGCAGGGTGGGAGGAAGAGTAGTCCAGGTAGCTGTGGGAGTCAGTTGGTTTGTAGTGGATGTCGGTCAGGAGTGTATCACCTGTAATAGAGATGGTGAGGTCAAGGAATGGTAGGGAAATGTCGGAAATGGTCCAAGTGTATTTGAGTGCCGGATGGAAATTGGTGGTGAAATGGATGAAGTCAGTCAGTTGTGTGTGGGTGCAGGAGGTGACACCAAAGCAGTCGTCGATGTAACGGAGGTAGAGGTTGGGGATGGGGCCCTGGTACGCCGAGAACAAGGATTGTTCGACGTACCCGACAAAGAGGCAAGCATAGCTGGGGCCCATGCGTGTGCCCATAGCTACGCCTTGTGGTTGGAGGAAATGTGAGGAGTCAAAAGAGAAGTTATTGAGGGTAAGGACCAACTCCGCTAGGCGGAGGAGGGTGTCAGTGGACGGGTATGGGTTGCTCCTCTGGTCGAGGAAGAACCGGAGGGCTTTGAGACCGTCCTGGTGGGGGATGGAGGTGTAGAGTGACTGGACGTCCATGGTAAAGATGAGAGGATGGGGGCCTGGAGAATGGAATGCGCGGAACCGACGGAGAGTGTCTGAGGTGTCTTGAACATAGGTGGGGAGGGATTTAACAAAGGGGGATAGGATGGCGTTGAGGTATGTGGAAATGTGTTCGGTGAGGCACGAACAGGCAGAGACAATGGGTCTGCCAGGGCAGTCGGGTTTGTGGATTTTGGAGAGAAGTTAAAATCGGGCCATGCGGGGCTGGGAAACGATGAGGTTGGAGGCTTGGGGGGGTAGGGAGCCGGAGCTGATGAAGTCGGTTATGGTGCTCGAGATGGTGGCCTGGTGTTCGTCAGTGGGGTCATGGTCCAGGGGTAAGTAGGAGGAGGTGTCCGATAGTTGGCGCGCGGCCTCCGCTTTGTAGAGATCGACGCGCCAGACTACCACGGCACCTCCCCTGTCGGCGGGTTTGATAACCCAGTCTGGGTTGTTACGGAGTGAGTCAATGGCAGTACGTTCGGGGTGGAGAGATTGGAGTGAGACAGGGGAGTGGAGAAGTCGAGACGGTTGATGTCCCGACGGCAGTTCTGGATAAATAGTTCTAGAGCCTGAAGGCTACGAGGGGGGGTCCAAGTGGAGGGGGTACGTTGGAGACAGGAAAAGGAATCATCAGTGGGGGGCGAGGACTTCTTCCCGTGGAAGAACGCTGTGAGGCGGAGGCGACGGTAGAAGAGCTCCAAGTCATGGTGGGCGCGGAACTCATTGAGGTGGGGACGGAGGGGGACAAAGGTAAGACCTCTGCTGAGGACCGACCTCAATGTCAGCAAGACAAAGAAGATTGTGATTGACTTCTGGAAGCAGAGCAGTACACACACCCTGGTATATATTGATGGCGCTGAAATAGAGACGGTCACTAAATTCATATTCCTCAGAATAAATATCACCAGCATTTTGCCCTGGAATCAATGGCCAAGCACAATGTACTTATGTACTTATTCTTATAAATGTGATACTTGCACTTATCCTTTTATTTACTTAATTGTAATCATGTATAGTCTTTTCTTCGACTGGATAGCAGGCAAATAAAAGCTTTTCACTATACCTTGGTACACATGACAGTAATAAAGTAAACCAAACAAAAACTAAACTAAACAAATGTTATTTCATATTTCCAGCTTCAGCAGTTTTTTTCAATAAAAACAGAAAATGATGAAAACACTCAGTAGTCGGGCAGCATCTGAGGAGAGATAGTCAATATTTCAGAACCATGACTCTTCATCAGAATGGATCTGAAACATCCATGTGATGTGACCTGACTTGCTGACTGTTTCCAACATTTCCTGTGTTTGTTTCAGATTTCCAGCACTTGTAGTTTTTTTAATTTTCATTTGCAATTTCTTGATCTTAATTTAGTGACATCCTACCTGGATTGAACCAGGTCCATCATCAGAGGATCTGCCTAACTTTCAGGCTGGGAAGGGCCTCAGGGCATTAGACCGTACTGTTGGGGCTCTCTGCGGTAACCCAGCCTGCAGCTATGTTGCTGACCAAACCACAGTCACATTAAGCAAGGTCAATCCCAGGCTCCATGAATGACGCCTCTCTCCTGGAATGGTGTTGCTTGGCTTAGAATACATGGAAACACCAAATAAATACTTGTCAGGCGTCTTGTGAAATTTTGTTCTGTTACTGGTTTTATTTGAGATGATGTGGTTACAAAGAGAATTTCATGGTTTTCCTTTATTTTATTTTTAACATTCAGTTTGAAGTGCAGACATTTCATTCTGATCAGGTACATACCTGTGTTTATCATTTTCATTGAGTTATTTTTCAATTATATTTTCCAGTCATAGCGTGGAAATAGGCCTTTCGGCCCAACTTGCCAACACTACACTAGTCACATCTGCCTGCGTTTGGCCCATATCCCTCTAAACCCGTCTATCCATGTACCTGTCTGAATGTTTCTTGAACATTGCAATAGTACCTGCCTCACACATTTGTGTGAAAACGCTACCCCTCAGGTTCCTATTAAATCTTTCCACCCTCCCCTCAAATGTGTTTAAGGTGATTTGATTTAACGTGTACACTTTCATTAAAAAAAACTTTCACGGTGGGTTGTTGTAATTTGTCTTCAGGAGAGAGGCTTGGTACACTTCTGCATACAGGATCTGGGGTTTCTTTCTGCAAACAACAATTGATATGCAGTCAAATGGGAATTTTAAATCTGAGATGGATAGATTTTCCTCAAGCAGAAGTCTTAAGGAGTTTTAAAAACTTTTGTTTGTGAATGCTTGCTAGGTATACGTTACATGCCTCATTACTTGTGTGCAGCAGGCACATCTTTTGTTGATGATATGAAATTTAAATGAACAAGCTAGTTCCGTGAGTTTGCAGTAGATTCTATTATTTCTGTTTTGATCCGTATTCAAATACTGCATATGGACAATAGAAACATAGAAAATAGGAGCAGGAGTAGGCCATTCTGCCCTTCAAGGCAGTTGTGCCATTCAACGCCATTCTGGCTGATCCTCTATCTCAAAGCCCAGACTTTCCCCATACCCCTTGATAGCTTCTGAGTCTAGAAATTTACCCATCGCCTTCTTAAAATATTCAGTGACTTTGCCTTCACAGCTTTGTGTGGTTGTAAATTCCATGGGTTCACCACACTCTAAGTGACAACATTTCTTCTCATCTCTTGGGTGGCATGGTGGCGCAAATGTAGAATTGCTGCCTTACAGGACCAGAGACCCAGGTTCAATCCTGACTAAGGTTGCTAACTGTATGGAGTTTCTCCGCATGCCTGCGTGTGTTTTCTCTGGGACCTCCAGTTTCCTCACACGTTAAAAGACATACAGGTTTGTAGATTCATTGGCCTGGTACAATTGTAAATTGTTCCTAGTGTGTAGGATACTGTTAGTGTGCAGGGGTCACTGGTTGGTGTGGAGTAGGTGGGCCGAAGAGCCTGTTTTCGTGCTGTATCTCTAAACTAAACTAAACTAAACACTTGCCCTGCAAGCTGAGACTGTGACTTCTTGTTCTAGACAGCCTACACAGGGTAATTACTCTCCCCCTGCTCATCTGTCTAACCCTAACAGAACATTTTAAAATGGAGACAAGAAAGACTACAGATACTGGAATTGGGAGCAAAACACTAAATCCCTGGAGGAACTCAGCAGGTAAGGCAGCATCTGCCAGGCAAAGGGTTGGTTGACATTTTAGGTTGTGATTCTGCATCTGCCCGGAAACATTGACCACCCCCTTTGCTTCCACAGACACAGCTTTGCCTATTGAGTTTTGCCAGCAGTTTGCTCCAGAATTCTGCAATCTTCAATTCAATACCCTCTTATTCTTTAAAGAACTAAAGCTCCTGTGATTGCAAACCCAGTTGACCTTATCTCTCCTTGTGCTGCATTCCCACCATTATGGGAACTCTTGCTGCATTCTCTCAATTGCAAATATATTTTTCCTAAGGAGGCAGACTAAAACTACACACAGTACTGTCTACCCTCATTATTATGACTTCATATATAAAGGATTTTAGTTATAATGGACTGAGACGTTGTTTGTGGCAGCGGTTGGTTGGGTTTGCGCAGCGCAGCATAGGGTAGTGGAAAGGCTGGGGTGGGGAGAGAGAACAGTAAAATGCTTTAGAAGAACGCTGCATTGGGCACATGTGTTGGATGCAGACACAGCGCATGGACTGCACGTGTCACTCTGGCAATGTGTGTCCTGGTCGCCTGTTAATGGAGCAGGGCTCCTATTGGTCCGTCCCCTGCTTCTGCAGAGTTACACAATTAGCTGGTGCCATGTGGCGTGTTTGTGGTTGTGGGAGCGAATGAGCTGCATGAAGGCAGCATGAGTACCGGACCCCGTCTCTGGCACACCGTGTGTGGGGCTGGGCGCTCTGTGCCTCCTCAGCCTGGAAATTAACACCCCCCCCCCCCCCCACACACACATACACACTTCATCCCATATGTTAAACTAGTCAATAATTATCCCCCTTACTCAGTTATAATGGACAATTCGCAATATGGACAGCATTGTATATGACATCTACAACTCTTCCCTCACCAAGCTCCATTATCACCTCTTCTCCAGCCAATAATGGGCCACTATGGGGTCCACACTACCTTGGTCAACTGCTGCTGGCCCTGATTTGCTCTGGCCTTCCCTACCTTCAGTTTCCCCCTCTACTTTCAGTCTGAAGAAGGGTTCAGACCTGAAATATCGGTCTTCCTTTTTCTCCAGAGATGCTGCCTGACCTGCTGAGTTACTCCAGCACCTCATGTCTATTTTCACTCCTTCTGTATATCTACAAACTGGCAGGGAACATAAAAACTGACTGCAAAAGTTTTTATAGATATGTGAAGACAAAAAGATTAGTTAAAACAAATGTAGGTCCCTTGCAGTCAGAAACAGGTGAATTGATCATGGGGAACAAGTACATGGCAGACCAATTGAATATATACTTTGGTTCTGTTTTCACTAAGGAAGACATAAATAATCTGCCGGAAATAGCAGGGGACCGGGGGTCAAATAAGATGGATGAACTGAGTGAAATCCAGGTTAGCCGGGAAGTGGTGTTGGGTAAATTGAATGGATTAAAGGCTGATAAATCCCCAGGGCCAGATAGGCAGCATCCCAGAGTACTCAGGGAAGCAGCCACAGAAATAGTGGATGCATTAGTGATAATTTTTCAAAACTCTTTAGATTCTGGAGTAGTTCCTGAGGATTGGAGGGTAGCTAATGTAACCCCACTTTTTAAAAAAGGAGGGAGAGAGAAAACGGGGAATTACAGACCAGTTAGCCTAACATCGGTAGTGGGGAAACTGCTAGTCAGTTATTAAAGATGGGATAGCAGTACATTTGGAAAGTGGTGAAATCATTGGACAAAGTCAGCATGGATTTACGAAAGGTAAATCATGTCTGACGAATCTTATAGAATTTTTCAAGGATGTAACTAGTAGAGTAGATAAGGGAGAACCAGTGGATGTGTTATATCTGGACTTTTAGAAGGCTTTCGACAAGGTCCCACATAAGAGATTAGTATACAAACTTAAAGCACACGGTATTGGGGGTTCAGTATTGATGTGGATAGAGAACTGGCTGGTAGACAGGAAGCAAAGGGTAGGAGTAAATGGGTCCTTTTCAGAATGGCAGGCAGTGACTACTGTGGTACCGCAAGGCTCAGTGCTGGGACCCCAGCTATTTACAATATATATTAATGATTTGGACGAGGGAATTGAATGCAACATCTCCAAGTTTGCGGATGACACAAAGCTGGGGGACAGTGTTAGCTGTGAGGAGGATGCTAGGAGGCTGCAAGGTGACTTGGATAGGCTGGGTGAGTGGGCAAATGCATGGCAGATGCAGTATACTGTGGATAAATGTGAGGTTATCCACTTTGGTGGCAAAAACAGGAGGGTAGACTATTATCTGAATGGTGGCCGATTTGGAAAAGGGGAGATGCAACGAGACCTGGGTGTCATGGTACACCAGTCATTGAAAGTAGGCATGCAGGTGCAGCAGTCAGTGAAGAAAGTGAATGGTATGTTAGCATTCATAGCTAAAAGGATTTGAGTATAGGAGCAGGGAGGTTCTACTGCAGTTGTACAGGGTTTTGGTGAGACAATACCTGGAGTATTGCATACAGTTTTGATCTCCAAATCTGAGGAAAGACATTCTTGCCATAGAGGGGGTACAGAGAAGGTTCACCAGACTGATTCCTGGGATGTCAGGACTTTCATATGAGGAAAGACTGGATAGACTTGGCTTGTACTCGCTAGAATTTAGAAGATTGAACGGGGATCTTATAGAAACTTACAAAATTCTTAAGGGGTTGGACAGGCTAGATGCAGGAAGATTGTTCCCGATGTCGGGACAAGGGGTCACAGTTTAAGGATAAGGGGGAATTCCTTTAGGACCGAGATGAGAAAAACATTTTTCACACAGAGAGTGGTGTGTCTCTGGAATTCTCTGCCACAGAAGGTAGTTGAGGCCAGTTCATTGGCTATATTTAAGATTGAGTTAGATGTGGCCCTTGTGGCTAAAGGAATCAGGGGGGTATGGAGAGAAGGCAGGTACAGGATACTGAGTTGAATGATCAGCCATGATCATAGTGAATGGCGGTGCAGGCTCGAAGGGCCAAATGGCCTACTCCTGCACCTATTTTCTATGTTTCTGTGTACAGTACATCAGGGCTATTTCTAATCAACCATCTGTGATTTTGCCTAAGATTATCTCTGTCTATTAGTACAGTCTGACCTTCTGACAACATATAACACGGACAAAGAAGCAGTCCCTGATTCCAGCTGTCACAATAACTCATTTGGACTCGTTCCATCAGAGGTATTCCCTCTGTTCCACCCATCGCTTAAACGCCTCCTCTGTTAATGACAACTGGCTTACTTTCTCTCTTTCCCTGCTCTCAGGAAAGGTCTTGGATCTGAAGTGTTTACTCTTTTTTCTCTTTCCTTAAGCTTCTGTTACCTGCATCTCTTGATTTTATTTCAGATTTTCATCATCTGCAGTTTTTTAAAATTTTCTTCCTTTTTTCATCTTTATAATTTCTCATTGATGGTTCCTAAAAAATCCCTGTCATCTTGACGATGTGAACTTTTGCCATCTTGTGTGCTTCAGTTTATGATATAATGTTTCCTCTGACATTTGCAAACCACAGATGGTTCATCTTTCCCATTCCTGGTGAGAATTATGAATGATCCTTAATTGCCTGTCACTGCTCATCCACAGACCTTTTTTCAGCCTATTTTTTAAGATTATTCTGACTCTTCCTTCATATCTTTGCAATTGCCCTTATGTAAGTTGAGGCCACCTGAGCTGTTTGATCTCAGGAGTTTGCCCTCTGACAGTATTTGGGATTCTTCCATGCAGAGATTGTGACTTTCTTGGGGATCCTTAACTACAAGATCGCTCATTAATTTTATTTCAAGTTTATTCATGGATAACCCCTTGAGATGAACAGCCATCTCGTTTTCGAGGGGGTCCAGCATAGAACATACAGCACAAGACATAACATACATAGAGGCTCTCATTGACACACCTAACCACACTCCAATCCCAAAACCCCTGCATCCCCACATGTTATAGTTTATGACAATTGTTAATTGACTTTATATATCCAATAGTAATGTTATGTGTTACAGCATAATGTTGATGCATAATACCATATACCTCCCATCAAACATCGTACATTAGGTGGTACGTTGGACCTCCTCGTTTTCGAGGGGGTCCAGCATTATTACATGATATATTTCATAGTATTGTGACATAATATTGTTACACTATACAATACAATAATACATAAGTGTAATGGCAATGCATATACAATAGCTATGCCAAATGATCACACACAGAGCAAGCTAGATAAAGGAGCTCGAAGACTCTAATACTAGAAACAGGTACATGGTTTTATAAGGAAGGCTAAAAGTGACGAAATGAGCTTTTAAATAGACGAAATGAGCTAATAGTTCTTATGGTACTAGGCAGAGTATTCCAGTCAGAAGGAGCTTTGAATTTGAATGCACGTCTCCCAATTTCTTTGTTAGTTCTTGGAACAAAATAAATGGGTTGCTGAATATGTCTTAGTGAATATGAGGGTGTGTATGGTAATAGGTCTTGTTTTAAATAAGATGGGTAATTAAAATGGATGCATTTAAAGATGAACTAGAACCAGTGGTGGCATCTTCGAGCGTGAGCGGATAACCAGTTTAGAGTTTCGTATATAGAACAGTGGTGAGTTAGATATGGACACCTTAAAATAAATCTGCAGAGACTATTATAAATTACATTGAGGGGTTGAAGATGTGCATCAAATGTATTCTGATAGACAATATTAGCATAATCCAATATTGGTAATAGTAGTTGAGAGACAATTCTTTTTCTCATCTGAAAGGTAAAACAATTTATATGGCGGTAAAGAATAGCTAGATTACAGCTAAGTTTTTTAGTAATCGTCTCACTATGCTGCGTAAATGAAAGCGTTGGATCGAGCCAGACACCAAGATATTTGAAGTTCAATACTTGTTCTAATGGTGATCCTTCATTAAATGATATAGTCAGATCTATAGAATTACCAAGGCCTTGTCTGGTACCAAATAACATACTGCATGATTTATTTTTATTTAAAATTAATTTGTTAAATAATAGCCATTTCTGAACAGAAGTAAGATCTGATTGAAGGGATCTTTCAATTTCAGACTTGTTAGTACTAGATGTATATAGCACTGCATCATCAGCATATAGTTGTGTTTGACAGTCAGAACAAATATTAGGGAGGTCGTTTATGAAAATAGAGAAAAGGAGTGGTCCCAAAGACGATCCTTGCGGGACCTCCTTCTCAACAATTAAGAAATTGGATTGACTTCCATTAAAGGTAACACATTGGCGTCTGTTATGAAGGTATGAGTTAAACCACATTAGATTGTTTTGAGAAAGACCAATTGAGTAAAGTTTATCAAGCAGTAGATAGTGGTCAACAACATCAAAGGCCTTGGTTAAATCAAGAAAGATGGCATCGGTGAGTTTACCATCCTCGGAAGCAGTAAACACATCGCTGGTGAGTTTTAACAGAGCTGAAGTTGCAGAGTGATTAGGTCTGAACCCATACTGGCATGGAGATAGAATGTTGAAAGTTGAGACATAATGTGATAGCTGGTTGAACACTAGTTTCTCAAGCATTTTAGCCACCGAGTTGATAATTGAGATGGGGCAGTAATTGTAAATATCGTGTGGGTCGCCTCCCTTATGCAGTGGAGTAACATTGGCACACTTCCATGCGGAAGGGAGGGTACAAGTTGAGAAGGACAAATTAAACAGGTCGCATAATGGGTACATTAGAATATTAACTAATTTAATGAATTTAGTTTCAATACCAGCTGGTCCAGATCCACAATCATCCTTTAATTCATTAATAGCATGTTGAACGTCAACAGGTTTTATTTTTTGAAAAGAAAAAGAGCTTCTACGTGTAGAAGTAGCTGGAAAGTCACATATAATAGATGAGTCAAATACAGTAGAGCTACATACAGTAGAGAAGTGATGGTTGAAAGCATTGGATATAACAGCAGCGTCCTGAACGATGTCTTTGTTACATAGACATAGAAACATAGAAATTAGGTACAGGAGCAGGCCATTCGGCGCTTCGAGCCTGCACCGCCATTCAATATGATCATGGCTGATCATCCAACTCAGTATCATGTACCTGCCTTCTCTCCATACCTCCTGATCTCTTCAGCCACAAGGGCCACATCCAACTCCCTCTTAAATATGGCCAACGAACTGGCGTCAACTACATTCTGTGGCAGAGAATTCCACAGATTCACCACTCTCTGTGTGAAAAACGATTTTCTCATCTCGGTCCTAAAAGACTTCCCCCTTATCCTTAAACTCTGACCCCTTGTGCTGGACTTCCCCAACATCGGGAACAATCTTCCTGCATCTAGCCTATCCAACCCCTTAAGAATGTTGTAAGTCTATGAGATCACCCCTCAATCTTCTAAATTCCAGCGAGTACAAGCCAAGTCTATCCCGTCTTTCTTCATATGGAAGTCGTGCCATCCCAGGAATCAGTCTGGTGAACCTTTTCTGTACTCCCTCTATGGCAAGAATATCTTTCCTCAGATTAGGAGACCAAAACTCCAGGTGTGGCCTCACCAAGACCCTGTACAACTGCAGTAGAACCTCCCTGTTCTTGACAGTATAGTTAGCGGCTCACTGACTGCAGGAATGCCGTTTTAACAGCAAGAATTAAAACAGAATTGCTGACAGGGGGGGGGGGGGGGGGGGGGTCAGCGGCTCCCAGTCCGCAAAAAGGCAGTTAAAACAACAATTTATTTTGGAAAAATCACTGACAGATGGGTCAGCAACTCCAGCCTATGGTTTGCCGTTGGAACGGCAAGGAAGCAACACTGGAGTCACTAACAGTGGGGTCAGTGGCTCACAGATGTTGGTACCCAGGTAAGGAATACTGGGACTCATTTAGCCCTATTTTTCCATCGGGTGAGTCGGGCTATAAGGGTTAAAAACTAAAGTAAATTGTTTAAGCACGTGTTTGCTATGAATTATTTTTTACTTCACAGATAAACTACATTAAAAATGTTGTTTTAGTGAGGTTACACCGCAATTGCGCGGGCCTATGGGACAGGCCGCGCCAGCAGCGTCTGACAGGGCTGCTTCATGTGGAATATGTGCAGGCCTATGGGACAGGCCACGCCAGCAGCACCTGACAAGGCCGCTTCATGTATATAAGTACCGGTCTACGGGAGAGCCGAGCCAGCCGCACGTGTTTCAGGGCTGTTCACTTGTAATGTTACCGGCCTACAGGAGAGCCGTTCTAGCACCACCTGATTGGGCTGCTTTATGTGTGAAGTGTCGGCCTACGGAAGAGCCGTACTAGGAGTGCCTGATGCAAGGCTGTTTCATGTCAAAAACCGCCGGACTTTACAAAGCGGCACCAGCAACGCTTGGGACAGAGTTGCTTAAATTCACACGTATCTGCTCGCCCACGGAGTCGGGAGATGATTTTCCACCGGGGCTAGAGAGCAAGGCCCATGGAGTCGGGGGATGAATTCCTCACCGGGGCTGGATGGTGCGTTGAAACGACTATCCCAAATACAGTGCTATGGAGGTCTCCCTCTCGGAGGCAGAGACTAAGATGGGTCAGTATCCTGCTGACACTGAGTCTCAGGGTATGACCTAAGGGCATACCCCAAGAGATGAAGGGCACGTGTCAGAGGTATTTTCCTGACAACAAAGTTCCATTCCAGTAGAATATTCTATTGGGTTAAGGCCAATGGATTGTATCCGTATTTGTATCCTGTGGCCTGCGGCTATGCCTGTTAGGGTTGCCTACGAATCACCCTCTCTGAGGAGGGAAGAGCAAAAGGTCAAGATGACTCCGGGCTCTAAGATGTCATTAAAACATACTCAAGCACATATGTGCCGGCAATGAACAACGTTTCTGGGGGATTTGAGAGCCAACCGCTGAATCGGTTATTCAGGTAGGTCTATTCTACAGGAGCAGCCTGGCAGACAATTCAATTAGGCCGACGATGGGCTAAGTTCTCGTTCAGAAACACACCCCAGGTGTTCATCGGCAGTAGCGGTTCACTGCAATTGAGCAGCATGATAGCTCAGAAATCCTGAGCATTTCCAAAATGGGTAGTACACCATTCACAAGTTGTAGTATCTACATTTGTTTTGTACAACACACTAAAGGTTGGAAATTGGACAAAAGTTCTCATGCAAACCACCCATGTATTAAGGCTGGAGTGGCAAATGAACTTTCCAAATATAAAACTTATTTCCCGACTACAACAGATTTATAGGTAAGAGATACATGTTATACAAATCCCATTACAAAGGTTATCTAAGATAATATAAGGGTAACCATAACAGTAAAGTTTATGGATGGGATAAACTGTTAGTTGGTCATTGGGATTTACCTTTAATTATTTTAATTTGTCTCTGTTTTATGGCAAGGGATTGGAGTTATTTCATAGTAATTGGCAATATTGCAGCTGTGTTGCAGCTGAGCAAATCAAGAAACTGATATTGTGTAGTACAAATTAGAGCATTGTTAACAACTTTGTGCTGTTATCAGCTGAATCTATTATCAGCCACTATGATGAAGTAACAGTATTTAACATTGCTAAATATGAAAATAAATCATTGAACTTGAACTTGAAATTCGCTGCAGTAGTGTGGTTGGTTAATTCAGTTAATATGAACTGATGTTTAGAACTCTATAGAACTCTATATGTCAACGATGGTGACATATGTTAGTCTCATGGTAATTAGGAATAATATCCTGTAATTAAACTCCTTGCCACTGGTGTATCGTCCAGAAATGTTTGTTAAATATTAATGATACATTTGCTACGATACAAATTACTGACATTTCCAGTTCATTTTAAGTGATATTGACAATAGTTCAGTTATAGAGAAATTACAGCTGTAACATAAGAGAACTACGTTGTCGGGTCCAACCCGGATATCAAGTTGTTAAAAAGATCTTGATAGAAGTTCTCACATCACAAGATTATGCAGTTGGTTATTGTAAATGTGTAAACATTAACCATATAACAATTACAGCAAGGGGTTCCAGCTGCATCCTTAGTCATGACTCTAATATCAGCACAACGACGGCAAAACATTGCAAACGCTGTGGCTGGACAGGATGGAATTGACTGTTCATGCCATTACATTTTACATTCTGGTCTACACTAGCAGAGCAGGCCAGGGCTGGCATGATTTTTAAGATCATTTTGAATACCCCACAGTCTCATTTTATGTTATCAAGGCCACCAGAATCCTTAGAAGTATGGATTCAGCACTGTATTAGTTAATAAACAATTACACAAGAGAAGGTCGGTTCAGACTATTTCAAGGTGGCTGCAACAGGTATTAACATTGACGATTGTATGTCTCATTCCACCAGGTCAGCATCAACGTCAGTATATCATTTAGATAGTGTGTTTACATCACATTATACTAGGGCAGCAGCTATGTTGGCGGCCAAAGGGAGGGATGTGTCTTTCAACCAAATTTTAGCGGCCGTCGGATGGGCAAATGAGCTGCTGTTTCAGAATTTTTATAATCGGCCAATTGTCAATCCAGGGCTGTTTGCCAATGACATTTTAAGTACCTAAATTTTAGGGGTACTGTTGTTTGTTTACATTGTTAAATAAACCTTATCATTACATTGAATACAATGTTATTACTAATGCATTTATTTCTCTTTCGAGTCAATCAAATGCAGTGGGATGCCGAGATTGTAATCTGCGGCATGAAATCACAAAGCTTTGAACTCTTCACGTGAGTCCGAAGTAAAATAATAAGATTAAATGAGACAATTTGAAGTTTGATCTTGATTTTATGAGGAGTTACGTTGGTGATTACGTGCCCACTACGCCCAACCCTCTCTCATAAAAGATCATCTGGTAGTTCTCGAGTCACTGATTTTACTGGTTACTTCGGTGCTGTTTATTTGTGATTTCATACCGCTGCTTTGAAGTTTGGTGCGCATGTGGCCTGGCGGGCCTTCTTCATGTAATCACCAACGTAACTCCTCATAAAATCAAGATCAAACTTCAAACTGGTAAGTTCTCATTTAATCTTACTATTTTATTCTTAACATGCCAACTATATTTCCCCATTTATGCTTTGTCATATCGAGGGGCAACACCTTCAGTGCCTCAAGAACACATTTACTCCTTCATTCTTTCCCCTGCTTTTCATTGTTTCCACACAAACAGACTACACATCATGATCCACAGCAGCTATATAGCAATTCACCACTGTATTGATCACTACCTAGATTAACAAGTCATATCATGTCAAGGTAAGTCTCATTTGTTGGATGTTTGTGTAAATTTTTTTATTCTGTATTGTGTGTTCTTTTTTTATTGTACCGCTGCTGGCAATTTGTTTCACTTGCACTTATGTGCAAGTGACAAATAAAACTTGATTGATTGATTGAGTTGGCCTGTTATGTCCGATTGCTGAGGTAAAATGTGGGTTGTTTAAGTTGGTTTAAAAACATCATCAAGATGACTGAAGTAGGGTCTCGACCAGAACTTTTAACCCATTCCTTGTCTCCAGAGATGCTGCCTGTCCTGCTGAGTTACTCCAGCTCTTTGTGTCTATCTTAAGAACTTGATAATTGTAGGAAAGTAGCTGTCACTGAATCTGATGGTGTGGGACTACAGGCTTCTCTGTACATCCTGCCTGATGGTAGCAGTGAGAAATGATCTGGATTTTGGGAATCTTTGAAATAGAATATTTGAGGTAGCTGGAAGGTGAGCCCTCCAACATGTCTCCTTCTTGAGGCAGCACTTCATGTGGATGCTTTTGATGGATGGGAAGGCTGTGCTCGAGATGGACTGGGCAGAGTTCATCACTCTCTGCAGACTCTTGCCTTCCTGTGTGTTGATATTGCTGTACCAGGGCAACGCAACCAGTCAGGATACTTTCTATAGAGCATCTCCTCCTTTCCCTTTTTGCCTATATTTTTTTTAACAATGAATAAACTGGAATATTGACTTCTCAGCCACAGCAACCAGAAACCATATCTCTGACTAGCTGCTAAATCAAACTCATTTGTTTCTCATTGTGCCATTGATCGACTATTTATTACACATGCTGTGTGCATCAAGACAGAGCTTTAAACTTTGACTTTTTACAGATTTTACTTTCTCTGGCACTTTCTTGCCACACAATTGTGGTTTATATTTTCTATTTGTCCTTTCATGCTTTGCCGTCCAAACCCTGTGCCACAGCTTTCTTCCCTTCCTTCGTTATTTATGAATCTTGCTGTCATTAAAATCCTTCCTCTCTCTAATAATTTTAAAGCCCGGTCTAGAAGCCCATTTTCAGTGGCTGAATTTACTAGCAGAATATAAAGGGAGCTGCAAGAATATTTGAGAGGGCTGGAAGGTGAGCCCTCCAACATTCCTTCCACAACCAAAAACGGACTGACGTTTTGTAGAGGTTTGTTGCATAAACATTGCTTGCCACGTCTACCATAGTACAAACCCCAACTAATCTATTGAGTGTTGACAGAATGATTTGCTTTCTATTTTGACCTTGCTTTCCGGATGTCTCAAAGTGCTTTGCAGACAATGAAGGCTTGTGAAGGAGTAGTCCTGTTGTAGACAAAGTGTCAGTCTGTGTGTGCACAGGAATCTCCCGCAGGCAGCAATGTGATGATGGTCACGGGATCCGTTTTAGAAATGTTGAATGAGGAATAAAAATTGGCCAGGACTTTATTTATTGGTTTATGGACATGGACAGTCACCATTTATTGCCCATCTCTAACTGCTTTAGCGAAGGTGTTATTGAGTCGCCTTCTTGAACCTCTTCAGTCCTTACAATGAAGGACTGATTAAGTCTAGTCAACATGGCTTTGTGTATGTGGGAAATTGTTTCTTGTGAATTTGATTGAGATTGTTGAAGAGGTGACCAGGAGGACCAACCAGGGCAGGTTGGTAGACGTTGTATACATGGACTTTAGTGAGTCCTTTGACAAGGTTGCGATATGTTGGCTGGTCTGGTCTCATCGCATGGATTCAGCGTGAATGTAAAATTGGCTTTATGGTACGTCAGAGGGGGGATTGTTTTTCAGGTTGAAGGCTGGTGACCATTATTGTGCTTACTCTACTATTGTTTGTCATCCATACTAATGCTTTGAGTGCAAATGTAGTTGACAAGTCTAGTGAGCTTGCAGATTATGCCAAAATTGCTAGTATTTTGGGCAGAGTAGATTATCTAAGATTACAACAGGATGTCAATCAAGTGAGAAAGTGAGCCAAAGAACGACAGATTAAATTTAACTTAGACATGTCTGAAGGGTGGCGCTTTGATAAGTTAAACAAGGATACTTACAATGCAGTCAAAGTATTCAGACCCCTTCACTTTTTCCACAATTTGTCATGTTACAGCCTTATTCTAAAATGGATTAAATTCATTTTTTTTTAATCATCAATCTACACTAGATACCCCAGAATGAAGAAGTGAAAACAGGTGTTTTGCAAAGTAATTAAAAATAAATAACTGGTCATTAGGCTAAAGGAATGGTGTCTTTGAGCTGGAAAGGGTGCAGAAAAGATTCACTAGGATGTTGCCAGGACTGGTACACTTGAGTTAGAAGGCGAGACTGAATAGTTTGGGGCGTTTTTATCCCTGGACCACAGGAGCCTGAGGGGTAACTCTTTTGAGATACATAAAATAATAAGGGCAGAGTTAAGGTCAATGGTCGCATTCTCCCCCAGATACAGAACAATGGATGAAAGATATGCAAAAAAGTATCGATGATAAAGGGAACAAGCCATTGTAAGCTGTTTGTGGTGTGAAAATGAGAAGCTAGTGCGACTAGGGTGGGGGAGGAAGATAGAGAGAGAGGGAATGCCAGGGCCCGAGGGCTGAGGGAGAGGTGGGAAGGGGAGGAGACAGCAAGGGTTAACAGAATTGAGAAAATTCAATGTTCAAGCCCAGAGGATGCAGACTCCCCAAGCGGAATATGAGGTGCTGTTCTTTATCTCTCCACATCACCGTCTATATCTCTCGTTTCCCTGATCCCTGACCAGTCTGAAGAAGGGTCTCGACCCGAAACGTCGCCTATCTCCTTCGCTCCTTAGATGCTGCTGCACCCGCTGAGTTTCTCCAGCCTTTTGTGTACCCTCGATTCTCCAGCATCTGCAGTTCCTTCTTTAACACTTTGGCTGTTTGAGTAGTGTGACTATGATTTGAATGATACCGCAGTACGGTTGACCAGGGAGTTTCAGGATTTAGATCCTATGATAATGGAGGTCCAACAATAGGTTTCCAAATCAGGATCATGCGTGACTTGGAGGGGAGCCTACAAGCGGTGGTGGTTCCATTCACTTGCTTCCCTTGTCCTTCTGTGTGAGGTTGTGTCTTAAGGAGTCACGTCAGATTAGCTTGGGCCTATAGCTCTAGTGCGGTTTGTGTACCTACTGTACACATGTGAATATTTAGAGTGGTTTGGAAGATTACCAATCAAGTTTTTACTTGGATGGTGCCGAGCTTTTTGAGCATTGTGGGAACAGTGCTCATCCAGACAATGGGAGGGTATTCTGTCACATTCCTGGCGTGCCTTGTAGATTATTGAAAGACCTTGGAGTATCAGGTAGTGAGTCACTTATCTTTGGGCACCCTATCTCACACCTGCTTTTGAAGTCACAATGTTTATGTGGCTGGTCCAGCAGAGGCTCTGATCAATGGTGTCAGACTCTGCAATGGTAATATCAATGCAATGGGAATCAAAGTGTAAGGATTTTTGGTGCAACAAATAGAGGCCAGGTTATCCATGATTGTTTTGAATGGCAGAGTAAGCACAAGAGTCCCATCGACCAATTCCTGTCTCAGTTTCTTATGTTCCTGTGTTCTGATTTAATTGGTTAGGCTCTTCCTCACTGGAGATGAATATTATCTGTAGTGCAAATGCTACTTGTCAGCTGTTGTCTAGGTCTTTCTGAATACAGGTAGCACTGCTTCATTTTATCAATGGAACTTTGATAAAGTTTGATGGACTTTACTTTAGAGAAACAGTGCGGAAACAGGCCTTTCGGCCCAATGTGTCGGCGCTGACCAGCAATCACCCCTTACACTAGCACTATCCTGCACACTAGAGACAATTTTACTATTTTTTACTGAAACTAATTAACTTACAAACCTGTATGTCTTTGAAGTGTTGGAGAAATGAAGCAATTCTACCGTTCACCACTGTACCTGGAGAAAACCCACAAGGTCATAGGGAACCCTAAGAAACCTCTGAGCGGATTTCCACTGCGCTGCTTCAAGGTGGGATCAGAGGGTCTTCTATGTCCACAAGAGTGTAAATTGGCCTAGATTTTATGTAATATCCAAAAGAAAGCAGCACCGACATAGGATGCATTCATAGGATGCAGGCCAGTTCACACTACTCCCTCAATATTGTGCTGGAGAGTCAACCAAACTTCTCACGCTCTAGTGGCTGGAAGTGAGTTTGAACCCACACATTTCTAATGCAAGGGAAGAGGGGATACTCAGCCTCCTGCTGAAGGGACTGAGTATCTCTTTCCTCTCCCTATATCCCCTCCACTATGTGACCTTGTGTCCTTTGTTCCCAGCTGGAAGAAAGATTTTTGGAAGTACAGAGCTTTGATAGATTGTTTTATTTCCTCCCTGATTGTTACTGTTTAAGAGAAGCACTCAAATATCTCTTCATAGGAAGAGGTGGCGAACTACTTAAAGCATTGGATTGCTTCTTTGCATTATGCCAGAGTCTGCAAACGAGTTCTTGGTGTCTAACAGTCAAGATGATAAAAAATGACAATGCTACATACCTAAGGGAATGTGTGATTGCTTCAGGACACAGAAGGTACTTCACTTTGACCTGTCAAAGCATTGGTTTGAGTACACTCTGCATAATTATGAAGGGGGCCTTTGAATTCTTACCCCAGACAGCCGTGGAAATTTAGTCATTCAAAACTGAGATCTGGATATTAAAGAATCAAGCAATTGAGGAGAAGGCAAGGAAATGGTGCTGAGGTAGATTAGGTATGATCTTGATGAATGGCAGAGTTGGCGCAAGGGACTGAATAGCCTGTTCTAGCTTCTATATGTTCTTCAAAGCAAACGTGCTCATCCAATGCCCACTGGCTTGCTCCTTATATTCCCATACTCGCATATTTCCTGCAAATGGTATTACATCAGAATCAAAGTGCCCCAGTGCTCAAACAGAGCCATGATATGGGAAATTCTTCCCAGATAATTGCAGCGGTAGGAGATTGCTTTTCTTGATATGCTCCTCTGCCCCCAAGGATTGGTCTTTTCAAAGGATTAACGAGCATTGCCTCCAAAGCTGAGAGCTAAACTGTTCTAAAGCAAGTATGTAAAGCTCCAAAGTATGACTTGATGCGTAAGAATGAAAGCAAATTCCACACTGTCATGCTGAAACACTTTGTGAAGAAAAAACAAAACTCTGCGTGACACATCCTTGGAATAACAAGGGAGATTTGATGTAGGAAAAAGACTTGGAAAATGAGTTGCAATTTCTTCAGCTGGTGCCAAATTGGAGCAGTTTATTATTTACCTAACTTCACAAGTGAGAGAAAAAACCATCTGGATCCAATACGAGGTAGAAAGCATTAGAATCACTTTTTCCTTTTTAATGATAATCCGCGGTTTACCACTTTGTCACCGTGCTCGAGGCGCTGTTTCTCTGATTGACTTTTTGTGAGGTTAGAAAAGATAAAGACAACATCATAAAGAAGCACCACAGAGCTTCCGGACTTCCTAGTGGCAACTTAGAAACCAATCTCTAAAAGAAAGTCTTGGCTAACACGCGACATAAAGAAACCTTGGTAGATAAAACCTTGTCATTGGCTATCGGATCCACGCACAATTTCTGCAGAATATAACTTGACACTATATTAACATTGATGTATGTAGCAGCAGGCAAAGATGCCAACCCGATGAAGCTATAAATCAGGGCCATATACCTTTCTACGTTTCTCTATAATTAAACAACCTCTCAGGCCAGTTCCAGCATTTAGTATGATCTCCTTCTTCTTCTTCTTCTTTCGTGTGGTGTGCATGGCCTAAAGTTGTTGGACAACTTGTTCTATTTGATCTTCCGTTTGTGCACGTCGAGTTGATTGCATGTCGAAACGGGGCGGACCACGTGAAGGTTGCAATCTTCCACCCTAGTATGATCATGTCTGATCTGAATTTTGTCTCAGCTCTGTCCCCTTCAATGGTCTCCAACCCCTTGACTTCACTTTTTCCAAAACCATTTCATAGACTCATAAGTTCATAATTTATAGGAGCAGAATTAGGCCATCAAGTCTACTCCGCCATTCAATCATGGTTGATCTACCATTCCTTCTCGACCCCATTCAACTGCTTTCTCCCCATTACCTCTGACACCCGTACTACTCATGTCACCAAAAAGGACAATGGCTTCAGGCAAATGAGAACACAATCATCTGCAAATCACACTTCATCCTGACTTGGAAATATATTGCTATTCCTCACTGTCGTATGTAAATTTGGGTATAATTCCAGGAATGCTCTGTCCAAACAATACTGTGGGATTATCAAACAAAAGCCCTAAAAAAAAAAAAAACAAGAAATTCAACTCTTAACCATAGTTTACTGTAGAACAGTAGCTTTCAAAAGCACCTTCATTATCCCTAACCCTAACACAAACCCATTCACAATCAGAGCAAAACCGATTCCAGCTCCCAAATATTCAGCATGACTGTTCTTTCATCTGTTAAACAAACTGATTTGTTTGTCAACTGCAGAATTCTGCAATGTTGGTTGGGGGCGCTGCTAGTCGGCTGCCCTGCCAGCAATGTGTTCGTTATTTCAACTTTTCTATTTTGGAATATCTGAGTGTTTGTTAGAGTGTCTCTTGGTGTGTCTTATGTGGGGGTGATGGGAAGGAAAAGGGGGAAACCGTTTTACAGTCACTTCCTCGACAGAGAGGCGACGTTTTCCATGTCTCGCGATCTCTCGCGATCTAACAGCTTGGATTAGAGCGGCTTTTCCCGGAGTCGGGCCCAGAGTTTCAGCAGCGGGTGCAGCGTGGACTTTTCCATCGCGGAGCCGGGGCAAACCCATCCGGGGGTCGCCAGAGTGGAGTGCTCCGATCGCTGGCCTAGTGACTTTGACATCATGGGGCTGTGCATTGTGGAGCATCTAGCCCCGTACGTGGCATGGACTTACCATCAGGAGTCTGGGCCGGGGATCACTTGCCGGGGATCGTCGGAGGAGAGCTCCGACCGCCAGCCAGCGGCCTATAGCATCATGAAGCCGTGGTCTCCGATAGGAAAGTGACACTCCAAGCCGTAGAGTGTGTTTGACCTTCCCAACGTCGGAGTTACAATCATCCCGATGAGAGGGTCTGTACATCCGGCCATCCATAGCGGCGACTACGGAGGGTTTATGGCCCCGACCACGGATGAACAAGGGAGGAGGACTGACCGAACTTTATTGCCTTCCACCATAGTGAAGTTCAGTTCAGTTCAGTTTTAATTTGTCATATGTAGGTTAACACAGGGTCAACCATACGATAAAATATTTTTGACAAGACAATGGGTCACCTCAGCAATGATATTACAAGGATAAAATTAAGGGAAAAAAAAGATAAGATGAGAGTGACATTGGTAGGTAAAAGACAATAATAAATAAAATAATCAACATATATGATGTGTTTATGAGTTCAGAAGCATGATGATAAAAACTGTTCTTATGTCTGCTGGTGCGTGCAGCCATGCTCCTATATCGTCTGCCTGACGGTAACAAGGAGAACAGTCTGCGTGCTGGGTGGCTGTGGTCCTTGATGATGCTGTGTGCCTTCCGCAGGCACCCGCCTGTGGAAAATGTCCTGAATGGCCGGGAGAGAGATGCCACTGATGTGCTGTGCCACCTTCACCACTCTCTGTAGTAATTTGCAGCTGTGGGCAGAACAGTTACCGTACCAGACTGTGATGCAGCCGGTCAGTAGACTCTCGATGGTGCAACTGTAGAGGTTTGTGAGGATGCTGGCGTTCACGCCAAACTTCCTCAGTCGTCTCAGGAAAAAGAGTCGCTGGAGGCCTTTCTTAGTTATTGTGTCCGTGTGCAGTGTCCAAGAGAGGTCCTCAGGGATATGCAACCGAGGAACTTGAAGCTGCTGATCCTTTCAACTCAGCATCACCGATGTGGATGGGGAGGTGTCCACTCCCCTGCTGTCTCCTGTAGTCCACGATCATCTCTTTAGTTTTGCTGACATTGAGAGAGATGTTAATTTCCTGGCAACAGCTGTTTAGTGCCTTTATGTCCTCTCTATAGGCTGTCTCATTGTTGTCTGTGATGAGGCCCAGAATGGTCGTGTCGTCAGCAATCTTTAAGATGATGTTGGAGCTGTGCTTAGCAGTACAGTTGTGCATGAACAGGGAGTACAGGAGAGGACTGAGCACACAGCCCTGTGGTGCGCCTGCGTTGAGGATCAGTGAGGAAGAGGTGTGGCTGCCAATTCTCACCACCTGGGGCCTGCCCGTCAGGAAGTCGAATATCCAGCCACAGGTGGTCCAAGAACTAGGAGCTTGGGGACAAGTTTTGAGGGAATGATAGTGTTGAATGCCGAACTGTAGTCAATGAAGAGCATTCTCACATATGTATTCCCTTTGTCCAGGTGGGTGAGCGCAGTGTGGGTTGCCATGGCGATGGCATCGTCCGTGGCCCTGTTTGGTATATACGCAAACTGAAGAGGGTCCAACGTGTCAGGGAGAGAGGAGCAGATGTGAGTTTTGACTAGCCGCTCGAAGCACTTCATGATGATTGATGTCAGTGCGACAGGACAGTAGTCATTTAAACAGGAGACTAAATGGTTTCTTTGGAACAGGAACAATGATGGATGCTTTGAACAATGAAGAATGCTATGGTGGATGTTTGCATTGGATTTTATTGTGCATTGTGTGTTGTTTTTTTTCAACTGTATCGCCGCATGGCAAATTCATTTCATTGTACCTTGGTTGGTGCATGTGACAAATAAATTTGACTTTTACTGACTTTGATGTAAATCCAGTCAAGGTGCATAAAGGTATATGGAATTGGACTGAAGGACCAAAGACGTGGGCCAGATCAAAGTGGCAGTTAACATAGAAACATAGAAACATAGAAATAGAAACATAGAAACATAGAAATTAGGTGCAGGAGTAGGCCATTCAGCCCTTAGAGCCTGCACCGCCATTCAATATGATCATGGCTGATCATCCAACTCAGTATCCCGTACCTGCCTTCTCTCCATACCCTCTGATCCCCTTAGCCACAAGGGCCACATCCAACTCACTCTTAAATATAGCCAATGAACTGGCCTCAACTACCCTCTGTGGCAGAGAGTTCCAGTTAACAATGAGGCTAATAATCTCAGGTGGTGATGGGAACAAAGAGGGGCAATTGTTCTACTTCTGACAAACTGACACTAACCCCTTACTTTGAGGTTTTCCTGTAAACCAAGCAACACTTAAGTACCTTATAGCTAGTCTCCTGTCTCTTGATGGACTAGCCGTTAACTCCCCATGGATATTTAGCTCAAACTTGATAATCAATTAGTCTGCTTCTGATTTATTGTTATCCTGTTAAATTGGCCAGACAAATAAATTAATGGGATAACACCAAGTCTGTCACTCCTGAGGAACTTCTGACTGCCAAAATTTTGCAAAATAGCATGGCAAGCAGGCTTGACCTGCAAGAGAATGCAAACTTGTAAGATGCTATAAAAACTGGACTTTAATGAGTGGCTGATTGCAGAACTATTTACATATTTGTTTCTTGAAATCTGTGGCATCCATTAAGTAACCCAGCGGAGCTATAATTCGAGACAACCCTACTGAAGTTTAATATAAAACACAGTCATTGTTACATACTTAGCATTGAGATTAAACATAAATCTTATCCTTTGTTCAAGTCTGGTCCCAGGAGCAAATGTAAAAGCCAGATTGTTTGCAGGCAAATAATTCACAGGTAATTAACCCTGGATCTAAATTTTAACACGATTCCAACTTGCTTCGCTCCACATTCCCAACCCTGGGCTCTACACGTGATCTATGTTTCCTGACTTTGGTCAGCTCCTTGTGCACCTTGTTCACATTCTGGAGACGGTGCCAGACTGAAGCAGCCTTTGACCTTTGACAGTATCTTTGTATGTGTACATTCCACATTGGATTTTTGCTGCTGTTTGCAACCTTGCAGAGACTTCCCGCTTTCGCGTTCAGCCAATTCTTGATATTAACTGCCGGTCCTGTGCAGAAGTAGAAGTAAACAGTACGTACAACTGATTTTTCCGAGCCCAGACCAACACACAAACCAACCTCCCTTCTATTTACCCCATTTACATGTCACGCTGCCTCAGCAAGGCCTGCAGCATAATCAAGAAAGAGTCGCAGCCAGGCCACTCCCACTTCTCCCCTCTCCCATCAGGCAAAAGTTATAGAAGTGTGAAAACACACACCACCAGATTCAGAGACAGTTTTTTACCCAACTGTTGTCAGGCAACTGAATCATCCTACCATAACCAGAGGGCACCGAACTACTATCTACCTCTTTGATGACCTTCGGACTATCCTTGATCACACTTTGCTGTCTTTATCTTGCACCGAACGTTATTTCCTTATCATGTATCTATACACGGTAAATGGATCGATTGGAATCATCTCTTGTCTTTCTGCTGACTGGTTAGCACGCAACAAAAGCTTTTCACTGTACCTCGGTACATGTGACAATAAATTAAACTGAACTGAGCATTTTTCACCATTACACTGAACATTCATAACTTAAAACCTATGCTGTTGACTTCCTCCAGTGTACATTCTGTGAGCAACCCCAGCCGCTTTGACTCCAGAGTGGTAAAGAAGGCTTATGTTATTCTTATTTTTATCAGCTGAGATATTGAGTATGCGTCAGTAAGTCATGTTGCAATTTTATAAACAATTGGTTAGGCTGCATTTGGAATATTGTGTGCAGTTCTGGATGTCCCATTATAGGAAGAATGTTGAGACTTTGAGAGGGTGCAGAAAAGGTTTACCAGGATGTTGCCTGGATTAGAGGGTAATAAGAAAGGGGTGGACAGACTCGGATTGCTTTCTCTGGAGCTGCAGAAGAGTTGGAGTGCCTAAAATTCTATGGCCCTTTGTAGGTAGAAGTTCCTAGACTCATGATCATTGTCATGTTATCATATTTCCGATCATATCCTTTTGATGTACAAAAGGATATTCAGCGTATTATGTCCATGTCAGCCCTCGGAACATTCCCGTCAAACTAATTTCTCCACTGAATCTATTCTGTTTTACATGCCCATCAAGTCTCCCCTGATTCTCCTCCATGCATGGGTAATTTACAATGACCAATTAGCCCATCAACCTGGAAGTCTTTGGAATGTGGGAGGAAACCAGACCACCTGAGGGAAACCCACAAGATTACAGGAAGAACATGTGAACTCCACCAGGGTACCACTCAAAGTCAGATTTGAACCTGTGTCTCTGGAGCTGCAAAGTAGCATCTCCATTGACTGCACCATCATGTCATTAACACTTCACCCACACCATCATCTCTCTCCATATTACTGTTGATTTAATAATTATTGAAATCTATTACCGATGCAAATGCAATTCAGAGGGAGAAAGAGATCCATGGGTCAAAGAGAAGAGTGGAAGAATAGGATGAAGGAGAAATACATTTTCTCAGACATTTTCTTTACAAGAGTTATTTCTAGTTCAGGTAACATTGCGTGCAAATATTACAGTTCTCTTTGGTTATTTGTGCAGCTCGCAATGTTACATGGACAATGTCTAATAGAAGATTTGAAAAGGACAAAACAAAATGTTCTGTTGCTTTTACATTAGTTGGTTATAGAAGCAGGAATTGGAAAATAAATCTGAAGATTATACATTTCTTAGCCTCCTACAAAGTCTAAGTGGGTGCAGTAGTATTTTGAAAGATAGATAATTATTTTTATTGGATACATTTAGGCAATTAAGAGGATTGAAGGAAGCTGGAGGAGGGGAGAGTATTTGTGGATTATACTACTAAATCAGTTCTAAATGCTATAAAGGAGGCCAGGCTGATTAGTTTTACAGAGTGGTCTTGCAATTCCTGCTTCCATAACAACTAATGTAAAAGCAACAGAACACTTTGTTTTGTCCTCTGAAGTCCCTCAGGAAGTTTTAATATATTGAAGGTCCTGCAGATGTGCAAATTGCTATCTTTACATATCCCCATCTCCTCTTTCCCTGATGCTTTCTTAACCAACCTCCATGAGCTCCATTCCACTGCAAATATGATAGCACCATTTAAGTGGCAGATACATGAACAGGCATGGAATGGAGGAATGAGCAGGCAGATGTGCAGTTTAAAGTAGCATCATGGACAGCACATATATTGTGTTGTAAAGGGCCTGTACCTGTGTGTACTGTTCCATGTACTGGGTAGATTCAATCTCAGGATGCTCATGTCTCATTTCAGATTCACAGCAGGATCTTTTATTCAATTCTGTGGATGTACTCACCACCCCATCTATCACCACCATATCCGGTTCTTCTCAGCTCAAACTCCTCAGGTTGAGGGGGTTTTGGTCCCTGCTGAATATTTGGGATGACCGTGTAAATCCATTCCCAAATATTCTGAGTAGGTAAACTGACTCTCCCCGGCTTGAAACTGCTGGTCAGTGAGCAGGTCGGATGGTCGACTGAACGCCTTTCAGCACTCAGAGCAAGCGTACGCTCTCTCCCGGGTGTGAATTTATTTGCATGAGAGAAGATCCGATGACTGAGCGAACCCCTTGGACCAGGTGAATGGCCTACCCATGGTGTGAACAAACAAGTTTGTGAGCAGTTTGGATGACTGTATAAATCCCTTTCCACATTCAGAGCGATCGAATGGCCTCTCCCAGGTGTGTCAGAAGCTGCAATGACTGAGTGAACCCCTTCCCACACTCGGAGCAAGCGTTCAGGTTGTGACCCTTCTTCAGACATTATTTCCTACCTATAATGAGAAGTTTCTCTTTCTTTACTGGGAGTGTAAATCTGTTCGGGCCCGTTTCCAGCCTCTACCTCTCCAGATTTAGGTATTCGGGAGTTCGACAGGGTCTGGAAACCAAAGGTAGACACAAAATGCTGGAGTAACTCAGCGGGACAGACAGCATCTCTTGATAGAAGGAATGGGTGACGTTTCGGGTCGAGACTCTTCATCTCGAAACCCAACACCAGCTCCCAATATATCTATCGTGGACTGGTCGCAGTGGATGTATTAGACAATAGACAATAGACAATAGATGCAGGAGTAGGCCATTCGGCCCTTAGAGCTAGCACGGCCATTCAGTGTGATCATGGCTGATTATCCACAATCAGTAACCCGTTCCTCCCTTCTCCCCATATCCCTTGACTCCGCTATCTTTAAGAGCTCTATCTAACTCTCTCTTGAAAGCATCCAGAGAATTGGCCTCCACTGCCTTCTGAGGCAGAGAATTCGACAAATTGGCGGCCTAATCACCCACAATTCCAGGTGGGAGTGAAACCGCGCTATACTAACAGCACGACTGCGCCGCCCCACAGTCAGGCTCACACCGGGTGGGGTGTTCGTGGAGCCCCGGGTAGGCTGGACCTCAATGCAGCTGCTTCTCGGCTCAGACCCGCCATTGAACGTCTCCCTGCAGACTGGCAATGTGAGGTTTGTGGCGCGAATCTCTTCTCCAGTGAACTGTGGAGACAGTGGTTGCACCTGTTCAAGGCTGAGTCTTTGGTCTAAAGTGGAGTCAAGGCTTATGATGAACCCAAGTGAAGCTGAGGCCAAGATTATATCAAGATTCTCACTGCTGTTGGGAAGAAGGTACAGTGGCTTGAGAACCATTTTCTCCTGCTTCAGGAGCAGCTTCTCCCGATTAGCAATCAGACTCTTGAACCACACGGCACAACAGTAACCATAACATTATGCTAAAGATTTATGCTTTGGGGTTAGTTTTGACTCTTATCAGTTTACTCTGGGTGAGTGGGCAAATGCATGGCAGATGCAGTATAATGTGGATAAATGTGAGGTTATCCACTTTTGTGGCAAAAACAGAAAAGTAGACTATTATTTGAATGGTGGCCGATTAGGAAAAGGGGAGATGCAACGAGACTGGGTGTCATGGTACACCAGTCATTGAAAGTAGGCATGCAGGTGCAGCAGGCAGTGAAGAAAGCGAGTGGTATGTTAGCATTCATGGCAAAAGGATTTGAGTATAGGAGCAGGGAGGTTCTTCTGTATTTGTACAAGGTCTTGGTGAGATCACACCTGGAGTATTGCATACAGTTTTGGTCTCCAAATCTGAGGAAAGACATTCTTGCCATAGAGGGAGTACAGAGAAGGTTCACCAGACTGATTCCTGGCATGTCAGGACTTTCATATGAAGAAAGACTGGATAGACTCGGCTTGTACACGTTAGAATTTAGAAGATTGAGGGGGGATCTTATTGAAACTTACAACATTCTTAAGGGGCTGGACAGGCTAGATGCAGGAAGATTGTTCCCAATGTTGGAGAAGTCTGGGACAAGGGGTCACAGTTTAAGGATAAGGGGGGAATCTTTTAGGACTGAGATGAGAAAAACATTTTTGACACAGAGAGTGGTGAATCTCTGGAATTCTCTGCCACAGAAGGTAGTTGAGGCCAGTTCATTGGCTATATTTAAGAGGGAGTTAGATGTGGCCCTTGTGGCTAAATGGTATGGAGAGAAGGCATGTAAGGGATACTGAGTTGGATGATCAGCCATGATCATATTGAATGGCGGTGCAGGCTCGAATGGCCGAATGGCCTACTCCTGCACATATTTTCTATGTTTCTACCCTAAATTTCAGGAGAATTTGATCTTCATTCATTCTCTTCCTTCCTTGCACCGGCAGTGAATTCTCCAAGTACCTAGCCCTCTTTGCACCTCGTTCGCCTCCAGTCCACTGCTTCATGTGGACCAACCAGGAGATTGGGGTCTGCCTGAACAATTACAGTATGCCCAACGGCACTGATTTTCCAGGAGGTCAGTAAATAGTCAGATGAAACGTGAACTGTTTTAGTTTATTTCTGTTCCCCAGTCCTTTGACCAGAGAAATGACAGGTAACAACCAGCTGCTTGAGTTACGGAGAGTTGCTGAGTCTCGCTCTCCATTAGAAGGACACCCGCAGCCAACCCCCTCTCCCCATACACCCAATCTCCCATCACCATATGGCCTTTGCCATTGTTCTACAGTCTTTGTTATGCATTGAATTGAAGGCAAATAAAAAAAGGTAAAAATGGGAGAAAGAAAAAGCAAGAGGAACAGAAAAGGAAAGGAAGAGAAATCGGAAAAGAGGCAGAAATATAGAGAGAACAAGAAAAAAAGGGAAAGGACATTAAGTGCTGGTGTAACTTAACAGGTCAGGCAGCATCCCTGGAGAACATGGATGGGTAAAGTTTTGGGTTGTGAAGGGCAGAGCTTGGATGTGGCTTGCAACAGTGTGGAGCAGTGGCGGAGGTCATAGACAACATCGCCTGGCCAGGCTGACTTCTGCAACTCCGAACAAGTGCTGCCGCCAGGACATTAAGACAAAATTTGGACTTGAAGGGTACATGATGGAGCATAAAACTTGTGTACTGAGTGTGGTCTACTACCTTACATTCCTATACTTAATATGATTGTGCCAAATGTATAGTAAGATTATCACTGAACTGTATGCAAAATAAGAATATCACAATACTTTGGTAGATCTGCCTGATCCGTTGAGTTAACCCAGAACTTTGTGTTCTTTTGTGTATCAACCAGCATTTGTAGTTCTTCGGTTCTACAAGAAAAAAAGTATAATGTTTGGACATGAGTCAATTGAGAGCAAATGGGACAAGTTTAGATGGGCACTTTGGTTGGCATGTATGCGTTGGGTCGAAGGACTTGGCTCCCTGATGCATGACTCTCTGCCTAAAAAGGAATAAAGGATTTAAAATGTTCATAGTATTTGAATGCCAGGGAAGTTTCATAAAGTGTGGGCACACACTTCTGCTCTGTAAGCTCCTCAATATTCTCTCTTTGTTAAATGGCCTCGTACCCTTGAGACCACTTGGCAGGGCAGAAGAGGCCTCAGTTTAATGTGTCATCAGTAAAGCATCACTTCTGACAGTGCAGTACTGCACTGCAGTGTCAACCTGAGTTTGTGCTCAGATCCCTGGAGCGGAATAGCGAAGCCGTAAACGTGAGCCTCAGGAGGTGCAAGGGTCACCCTCTGGGCCATGTTTTTGCCTCACTGTGAAGGTGCCTTTGCACGCTTCACGTGTATTTTGTTGGTTTCCAAATACTGTACCTTTGTTTCTCTTAATTTTTTTTATTTCTCCATGTCCATTTATTTCTGTTTCTTCCTCTTTCTTTCTCATCTGTTTCTCAATGTGTCCTTATCTCTCTTTTTCCCTTTTACCTAATGCATGAGAAAGCGTGGATTTAACCATTGGCATGGGTGTTTGTGGTGTGGGGGGAGGTGACATTGATTATCCCTTCTGTCTGGCCACGCAGATCACAGGGAGAATGTACAAACACCATATAGTCAGCACCCCTAGTCAGGATCGGACTCGGGTCTCTGACGCTCTAGGGCAGTAGCTCTACCACTGCAACACCATGCCGCCCCTTCACTTAGCCTAACTGTCCTATACTATATGTGTAGGGTATCACTGGGATGGGATGCATGAAATGGAGTGTTAGCAGGTCCTGCTGTAACTTGAAACTTGTACAACAGGAAGACTTACATTTATATGGCATTGTCATGGGAGATGATGAAGTGCATTGCAGCCATTGAGGTGGAGTCACTGTTGTAATTAATGGCAAGCTCCACAGTGCTGAGCATTTAAAAGGTGACTGCAGTTACCCAGGGGCATCCAGCACAAGGTAACACTATATGGCCAACCACGCCTTGAAGAAGAGTTGAAACAGATACCGTTACAGCATTCTGCTGGCACATATCATCCTGGCAGCCTTCTTTAGGGTGTCACCTTATATAATCTTACATAATCTCAGCTCCGGTCCTCTGGGCACATGGGGAGTTGCAGAAAATCAGCTACCTTCTGCCAATTGTCCTGACAAAGCAACCTTTGAAGTTAATTTGTGACAACAAACCATAGACACAACAAATGGCTTCCCACGGGGTTGTAAATCTTCTATGATTATGGAACACTACGTAGCCCCAGAAGACAGCAGCACCTCAAATAAAAAGATGCTTCTAACCATGAAGAAGCTTCATTGAAATTGTTACCCACCTTATCAACTTGCAATGCTACCCTCAAAAAATAAGCGAGTTCGGTATTCCGAAAAAGGCAAGGAATCGTGGGATTTGTCAAAGGTCACTCGCTATAAAGAAAAAGCGAATGGAGCGCTGACTGTATAAACTCTGTATAAATTCTTATCTTTATTCATGATTTATGTGTAAAAATATATTTAATCTTAGGAACGGGGGTGCCAGGTAGCAGGAGAGCGGGGTGTAACAGCGAGATAGAGGGAGACAGGGTGGGGGAGACTGGACCGGCGAAGAGACATTATCGGCAGCTGTGTGCACACAAACCCGTGCCTCATCCGCAGCCAGGAACGAACCTGGGTCCTCGGTGCCGCAACTGCTTGCCGAACTGCAACAGGACCGTCCCCGTCTCCATCCCTGTCCCCCCAGTGTCCCATCCCCGCCCGGGGGGCGGCCGTAGACATCCAGCCGATGGGACACCGGCCCAGAGCAGCGGCCCCCAGGTTCACAGCCAGTGCGGAGAAGCACCAACCCCAGCTCAACTCCGCCTACCCCGCCGGGCCAACCGACAGCTGGAGCCAGCGCCTTACCTTCTCCGTGCCGGCTACAAGCCCGGGGCCTCCACTGCTCCAGGCCTGTGCCCCGACTGCCGGCAAACCTGGCTGGACAGGCCAAGCTGGAGCCAGTGCCTCCCCCCACACCGGCTGCAAGTCTGGGGCCGCCACCGCCCCACCAGCCCAGGGCCACCCCTGACTGGGACGGGACACCTGGGAGGGGATGGGGAAGGGACGGTCCAGCAGTAACTCAACAGCGCCCGCAGCGCCGTAGACCCGGGCCCGACCCCGACCACGGACGAAACGCAGGCCTGCACACAATGCAGCACCACAGCTGCCGAAAATGTTTATATGACCTGGGCATGCGCAGTCGGAATACCGAACTCATTTATTGGAATCCGCACAGTAATTTCTTTCTTTTCAACTTCCTCATTTGGGCCTTTGGAAACATTGTACTGTTTAGAAATGATGTCAAACTTTAAACCCTGTTCCTTCAGATCTTTAGGAATTGAAGCTTAATTCAGAACATTCACAATTTTGTTTTGCAAAAGTAATGTATTTGATTCTATAGATCCAAAATAGACAAGAATGCTTGCCAGGAATTAAGGTGATAGTATTTTTAGATTGTTTTTTTTTTTTACAGCGCTGTTTTAATCTTTTTAATTGCAATTTTCATAATTTCACAGTTTTGAATGATTTTCAATAGTTTTCCAATATTTTTGTTTGTGCAGCTAGCTGTCAATCTTTTTTCGATAGGGCCTTCACCCGTACATGATGGCTTCACATCAAAGAAAGCCCTTTCAATCCCTTTACCTATCAAGTACATCAATCTTAATAGTATGATAATGCATCAAAATTCATCACTGTCTTAATTGGGCAGTTCCCTTATTTTTAAATAATGGTTCCTAGATTAGATTCTTTCCCCCCCCCCCTCCCCCCAATGGAAAACATCCTCACCATACCAAACTTATCAAAATTCCTCCCGTGCTTACATGCTTTGATCAAGTCCTCTGTCACTACTCTACACTCTGGTGGATTGCTAGCTGTTAAATCTGGATCTAAGAAGAAGGTTCATTAGAGCCAAGCCTTTCGGCAGTCCACTTGTCATTGTGTGCATACTTGGCGAGAGGTGTTTATAGCATCCTCAGAATGTAGTCCTGGCCCTCCAGCACTAAATGTAGGCAGCGATCAATCACCAACAACAAGTGTCCTGGTTTGCGTTTGTGTTGCGCCATTGTTTGACATACATGGGTTCTGGGCTGCCTTTGACCTGTCCAGCAAGGCCCATTGATAGCAAGGTTGACGCCTAATGGCGAAGCTGCCAGATGTGTGACTAAGGACTTTGTGATAAATGTTGATAAAGTGCTTGTAAAGTGCTTGATAAAGAGCAGCCAACATGTGGTCAAGTTTTGTCTTTAAATCTGCGGTTGTCGACTTTTGTTAGCAAAGATATGAAGAGATTTTGGGGTGGGGGTAGGATCACGTCATGAACAGGCCTGAAGGGCTGAATGGCCCGTTCCTCCAATTACCTATCATTTTCCTTTCCTGCTGTGCTCACTAATGTACTAAGCCTGTCACATAATAAAATTTAAGAGCATTTTTTCAAAACAGAAATGATCTCCATCTGTTTTCATTCCCATCTGTTCTTTAAATTTTCACTTCCAAACCATTGTGCAACAAGGCAAAGGAATTTGTAAGGAAGGAAACAGTCCATTGTATAAGTCACCGCAGCAGTGAGGAACAGGTGCTTGGAAACACCATCATCTCGGGGCCCCAGTGACATTACTCTTATGTCATCACTCTTTCATCATTGCTGGGTCTAGATCCTGGAACTCACTCCCCACATCATTGTGGGAGTACCTTCACCAGTGGTCTGCAGCAGTTCAAGGACAGCAGGGGATGGATATTGAATGCGGGGCTTGCTTATGGCACAAAGGTCTTGTGGTATATGGAACAAAATCTGTACTTCAAGCAAGAGTACAGATATTGAATGGTATTAAAGAAAAGCTGAAAAGAAAAGCTTGCAGAAAGGGAGGGGTGGGGAGAAAAAAAGGATTGTCTATGAGAGGATGTAGAGCAAGAGAGTCCAGTTAACACAAATGCTGTCAGTGCAGTTGAAAAGTAGGTGATGAAAGCTTGTTTATCATCGCTGATCTGTTTTCTGTTTGTCTCACAAAGGTACTCCCTCTTCTCTTCATCTCTCCCCACTACATAGAAACATAGAAAATAGGTGCAGGGGTAGGCCATTCGGCCCTTCGAGCCTGCACCGCCATTCAATATGATCATGGCTGATCATCCAACTCAGTATCCTGTACCTGCCTTCTCTCCATACCCCCTGATCCCTTTAGCCAAAAGGGCCACATCTAACACAACCTGAAGAGAATTCCACAGATTCACCACTCTCTGTGTGAAAAATGATTTTCTTATCTCGGTCCTAAAAAACCTCCCCCTTATCCTTAAACTGTGATCTCTTGTTCTGGACTTCCCCAACATCGGGAACAATCTTCCTGCATCTAGCCTGTCCAATCCCTTAAGAATTTTGTAAGTCTCTATAAGATCCCCCCTCAATCTTCTAAATTCCAGCGAGTACAAGCTGAGTCTATCCAGTCTTTCTTCATATGGAAGTCCTGCCATCCCAGGAATCAGCCTGATGAACCTTCTCTGTAGTCCATCTATGGCAAGAATGTATTTCCTCAGATTAGGAGACCAAAACTGTATGCAATACTCCAGGTGTGGCCACTCCAAGACCCTGTACAACTGCAGTAGAACCTCCCTGCTCTTGTACTCAAATCCTTTTGCTATGAATGCCAACATACCATTTGCTTTCTTCACTGTCTGCTGCACCTGCATGCCTACTTTCAATGACTGGTGTACCATGACACCCAGGTCTCGTTGCATCTCCCCTCTTCCTAATCGACCCCATTCAGATAATATACTTTCCTGTTTTTGCTACCAAAGTGGATATCCTCACATTTATCCACATTATACTGCATCTGCCATGCATTTGCCCACTCACCCAACCTATCCAAGTCATCTTGCAGCCTCCTAGCATCCTCCTCACAGCTAACACTGCCCCCCAGCTTCGTGTCATCCGCAAAATTGGAGATGTTGCATACAATTCCCTCATTCAGATCATTAATATATATTGTAAATAGCTGGGGTCCCAGCACTGAGCCTTGCAGTACCCCACTAGTGACTGCCTGCCATTCTGAAAAGGACCTGTTTACTCCGACTCTTTGCTTTCTGTCTGCCAGCCTGTTCTCTATCCACATCAATACTGAACCCTCAATACCGTGTGCTTTAAGTTTGTATACTAGTCCCTTATGTGGGACCTTGTCGAAAGCCTTCTGAAAGTCCAGATATAACACATCCACTGGTTCTACCTTATCTACTATACTAATTACATCGTCGAAAAATTCTATAATATTCATCAGACATGATTTACCTTTCATAAATCCATACTGACTTTGTCCAATGATTTCACCACTTTCCAAATGGGCTGCTATCCCATCTTTAATAACTGACTCTAGCATTTTCCCCACTACCGATGTTAGATTAACTGGTCTGTAATTCCCCGTTTTCTCTCTCCCTCCCTTTTTAAAAAGTAGGGTCACATTAGCTACCCTCCAAACCTACACCTTAAAACTTGCTTGCTTCTCACTTTTCCTGCAGTGAAGGTTGGTCACTAAGTTAAAACGTCTGTAGATGTTGCTGACCTATGTGTATCTCCAGCAATATCTGCTTTTATTTCAGATTTCTACAGGAAATTAGAAATAGAAAGACAGAAATTTTAGATGAATGTCTAAATAAACATCCGAACACAGAAAAATTGATATCATATATTTATAATATTTTATTGGAAAATGATGTCCCATTGACAGAAATATACAGACAATCATGGGAAAACGAATTAGGCCAGATGATTAGACCAGAAGTATAGGATGAAAGTTTGCAACATATACACCACTGTTCATTAAATGCTAGACACTCTCTTATACAATTTAAAATATTACATAGACTACATTACTCAAAATCCAAACTACATAACATTTTTTCAAATATATCTGCCATATGTGATAAGTCAACACTTAGAAGCTAACTTGACACACTCATTTACAAATTGTGTAAAAATTACAAAATTTTGGATAGAAATATTTAGGATAATTTCGAATGTTGTTAATATGAATCTGATTCCTGATTCAAAGTTAATAATACTGGGAATACTGGAAACAGATCAATTAATAACAATGAATTAAAGAATTTTTATTGATTATAATTTAATAATTGGGAAAAAATTAATATTGAAATTCTGGAAAGGTCCTACATCCCCCACAATCTTAATGTGGATTACAGGAACGTCGGAGACACTCCATCTGGAAAGATTGAGGCTTGTCCTAATGGACAGGTTGGATCTTTTCAGAGGAATATGGTCTCCATACATTGAATATCTAAAGGGTCAAAATGGCTCGGTGCGAGAGCCTGATTGAAACCTGAATAATGGAATAGATGAAGAAATACGTATAACATTAGGGGGTGAAAAATTCTCATGCGGGAAAAGTAGACACAGGCCTCTCTGTAAATAAAGTGCCTGTCCCACTTGGGCATCATTTGCAGGTCATTTACTGGCAGCGAATGTCGCGCGAAAATCGTCTAGCAGTACGACAGTCGCATGCCAAGTAGCACCAGTCTCCGTGGCAAGGATTTTCCCAGTGAAAATTTTTTTAAACTCGGCGCGCTTTATCGCCGGGTGACCACGTGGTCGCGGCGCTCAAATGACGCCCAAATAGCGCACGATGGTTACGGATGCTGACACATAATAAATTAGCATAGACAATGTTCATGCGTCACCATGCGTCACCACGCACTACACATATGCCATCAGTACGTCAGCCTACGCCATCAGTACGTCAGCGTGCGCCATCAATACGTCAGCGTGTGCAAGGGGTACGTCACGCAGGTGGCGAGCAAGGATTTTGAACATTTCAAAATCCTTGCACGATAGGGAAGCACCGCGCATTACAGCGCGTCACTGCATACGCCTCACCACGTGCCACTCGCGTGTCACAAAGCGCCAACCAATTTTTTGGATGTCACGTATATGACGGGCAAATGATGCCCAAGTGGGACAGGCCCTTAAACATAGTTGGAAATCAAGTATTAAAAGTCAGACACATAAAGGGCCTCAATTGTTGATGACAGCTCCCAGCTCAGGCTGGAAGGATCGTTGACAAGAGTCAGATTGAATAGCGAAATAATTACAGGTTGGGCTTGGATTGAGTGTGGCTGGGTCGGGTGTTAATTTTGTACACAAGCTAATCTCTTGGCTAATGTCAGGAACAGGAAGACCATAGGAAAATATAATACTTCTTGGAACAGTCAAGGTGTGTTTATTGAGGGTGGTCAGATGTTAGCTGTTTATATAAAATTCATCAGTGTCCTGAGTGGTTTGTATCCATTGCTATTGAACATTCACAACTCTTTTCAATGTTTCTATGTTTTAGCCAGTGGGTCAGCTGAGAATTCGCATGTTACAGAGAATGGTTTGCAATTCGTTAATGAGATACTTAAAACCAAACTATACGTTTTTCGGTAAAACATAAAGTGCTGTCTAGTTCCTTCAGTCTGAAGAAGGATCTCAACCCAAAATATCTCCTGTCTATTCCTTCCACAGATCCTGCCTGATCTGCTGAGATACTCCAGCTTGTTGTGTTTTACTCAAGATTCTAACATTTACAGTTCCTTGTGCCTTTCTTGTATATTTTTGGACTGTTAATATGTTCTAACCATCAGGGCAATAACTTTACTACTGATGACCATCATACACAAAGATTCCATGTATAAACCCGCGGCTCTCCTGTGGAATTTCTCCTAGTGCCCGGTAGAAGATGTTTTATAACTTTAGGGTTCAGCAATAAAATCGGATGAATAAAAGTGATGTTTGCAATTGGATTGCAGCAGTGTTTTGCGGGGACTGTGGTGAAAGAAGGGTTATGTACTGTGCCACTGAACCAGATGCCTGGAGGGAAGATCTGGAAAAATTCGTTACATTCTCAACATGGCAAATGAGGAAATTAAATCCTGCTAATTAAGTCACTGTTTTATTTTCAATGGTTCATTAATGGTTATTGAACCAAGTGAATTGCTATAAAAACTCAGTTGGTTCACAGATGTGGGTGGTGCTGGCTGACGGAGTGAGATAAGGCAGCAAAAAACAATGAAGGGAGTCTGAGGGAGATGTTACTCACTAATCTGGTAGGAAGGAGCTACAGGTGCTGGTTTTTCCGAAAAGAAACACAAAATGCTGGCAGCATCTCTGGAGAAAAAGAATAGGTTGGAACCTTCCTCAGTCTGAAAGTAGAGGCGGGTGGTTTGGCGGAGGGGGAACGGGGAGGGGTGGGGGGGGGGGGGGGGGGGGGGGGGGGGATAGGGTTGGAATAAACTGGAGGCAAGGAAAGGCCAGAACAAATCAGAGCTGACAACAGATGACCTCGGGAAGGGTGGAGTCCATAGTGGCCCATTGTTGGCTGGGGAAAGTGTGATAACAAAAAGTATACAAGGATGCGTATAATGAAACTGGTAGGATTACTTGAGCGGGAGGGAGGGAGAGGAGAGTACAGAAGTTGCTTGAAATTATTCATTAATTTCCCTGTATCGCCTTCTTTATGTTATTCATTTTTTCTGTTTCATATTTACCAACATTTCCTCTTGTTCTCTCTGGTCTCTGCAATTCTTTTTCACTCAGGCTCGAAATATCAAATCAGTTTCTCTCTTCACGGGTGCTGCCTGACCCGCTGTTTATTTCCAGCATTCTTACACAATTTCCTACGCACAAAGCCATGCTCACTATCCCTAATCATTCTGAAGAAGGGTCCTGACCTGAAATATTGTTTGTCCACTTCCCTCCACAGATGTCGAGCCGATGTTCTAGTGCAAGGGCAGAACAAATGTTGAGGACGCTCATGTTATATTAATTACATTATGGGAACTAAGAACATGTAAGAAAAAATAGTACCTTGGAAGCCTTATACTGTAGTTTAGTACATCTAGTAGCAGTGTTTTGTTTAAGTTGGAGAACAACAAGGGATATTATCAGAACTGACACAGTCCTGATGGAGCTAGACTTGAGCTTGCTACATTCTTGTTAATGCTGCTTACTTCAGAAGCAATGGGAGTTTTTGACCATGAACAGAGTATCACAGCAAGGTTAGCACACAGAAGGAGGCCATTTAGTCCATTCAGCAACAGCTACTAGCTTGACACTTTCCTCAACTTGAGAGTGGTGAATTTAGAGGATGCACTCAGGACCCCCCATCCCAAACCATTCCCCCCTGTTTCTGGCAGTCTGAACCTTACAGATCATCCATCTAATTACATGTCTCTTTAGTTGGAAACCAAGAACTTTTGTGAAAATAAAGATGAATTTGACGTTTCATAACATCAGGTTTAGTTTAGTTACAGTGGCTTGCAAAAGTATTCATACCCCTTGAACTTTTCCACATTTTGTCACATTGAAACCACAAATGTAAATGTATTTTATTAGGATTTTATGTGATAGACCAACACAAAGTGGCACATAATTGTGAAGTGGAAGGAAAATGATACCTTGTTTTCAATTTTATTTACAAATTAAAAAACTGAAAAGTGTGGCGCGCAAAAGTATTCAGCCCCCTTTACTCTGATACCCCTAAATAAAATGCAGTGCAACCAATTGCCTTCAGAGGTCACCTAATTAGTAAATAGAGTCCACTTGTGTGTAATCTAATCTCAGTATAAATACAGCTGTTCTGTGAAGGCCTCAGAGGTTTGTTAAAGAACAATAGTGAACAAACAATGTTCCTTGGGCATCATGAAGCCCAAGGAACACACCAGACAGGTCAGGGATAAAGTTGTGGAGTGGTTTTTAGCAGGGATAGGTTATAAAAAAATATCCCAAGCTTTGAACATCTCACGGAGCACTGTTCACTCCTTCATCCGAAAATGGAAAGAGTATGGCACAACTGCAAACCTACCAAGACATGGCCGTCCATGTAATCTGGCAGGCCGGGCAAGGAGAGCATTGATCAGAGAAGCAGCCAAGAGGCCCATGGTAACTCTGAGGAAGCTGCAGAGATCCACAGCTCAGGGGGGAGAATCTGTCCACAGGACAACTATTTGTCATGCACTCCACAAATCGGGCCTTTATGGAAGAGTGGCAAGAAGAAAGCCATTGTTGAAACAAAGCCATAAGAAGTCCCGTTTGCAGTTTGCCACAAGCCATGTGGGGGACACAGCAAACATGTGGAGGAAGGTGCTCTGGTCTGATGAGACCAAAATTGAAGTTTTTGACCTAAATGCAAAACGCTATGTGTGGCAGAAAACTAACACCGCACATCACCCTGAACACACCATCCCCACTGTGTAACATGGTGGTGGCAGCATCATGCTGTGGGGATGCTTTTCTTCAGCAGGGACAGGGAAGCTGGTCAGAGTTCTTGGGAAGATGGATGGAGCCAAATACAGGGCAATCTTGGAAGAAAACCTGTTAGAGTCTGCAAAAGACTTGAGACTGGGGCGGAGGTTCACCTTCCAGCAGGACAACCACCCTAAACATACAGCCAGAGCTACAATGGAATGGTTTAGATCAAAGCATATTCATGTCTTAGAATGGCCCAGTCAAAGTCCAGACCTAAATCCAATTGAGAATCTCTGGCAAGACTTGAAAATTGCTGTTCACAGACGCTCTCCATCCAATCTGACTGAGCTTGAGCTATTTTGCAACGAACAATGGGCAAAAATATCAGTCTCTAGATGTGCAAAGCTGGTAGAGACATACCACAAAAGACTTGCAGCTGTAATTGCAGCGAAAGGTGGTTCTACAAAGTATTGACTCAGGGGGCTGAATACTTTTGCACGCCTCACTTTTCAGTTTTTTATTTGTAATAAAATTTGGAAACCATGTATCATTTTCCTTCCACTTCACAATTATGCACCACTTTGTGTCGGTATATCACATAAAATCCCAATAAAATACATTTACGTTTGTGGTTGTAACGTGACAAAATTTGGAAAAGTTCAAGGGGTATGAATACTTTTGCAAGCTACTGTATGATGGTGAAATATCTTGAGCTGAATGTTATCCACAACCAAGATCCCCTACTGAACCTTTATATTGTTTCCCATATCAGATATAACACATCATGAGTAATTCTTGACTTTTGATGTTTCAACTTTATGATTTGTGAATTTTTTGCTTAACGTTACTGGTAACTTGCTTGGCATTTGTATTGGTTTTTTATTATCACGTGTATCAAGATACAGTGAAAAACATTGTTTGCATGCCCTCCAATCAAGTCATAGTAAACATAAGTACAATCAAGCTATACACAAGTACAACAGGTAGTGTACAAGTTAAAAATACCAGAATGTAGTTTTACAGTGTAATGGTGTTACAGTAACAGAAACAGTGCAATTCAATGACAGGTGTGTAAGACTGCCACTCTATATTAAACAAAAGCTTTCCTACTATCTATCTATGATAGATGTTTGAAGGATTACCCTCAATTTATCTGAATGAATGTGAAGAAGGGTGTGGACCCGAAATGTCACCCATCTATATAATTAAAAGTCTCATCTTGACCACTCCTGTCTGCGCTGTATATTGATTTTAGAAAAAAACGCTACCTTGTATTGCTGTGAGTTTTGGCCATCTTACTCACAGTCCTCCTCCACTGAGCCAGCCCCAAGGATTTTTCCCATCAATGAAAAATTAAAAAGTGATGAGTGTTTAAAAACCTTGAGATCAGAAGATTGGTCCTCACCTGTCAATCAATGTGATGAAGCTAACGCCCCTTCTGGGTGGGGCAGGGCTATAAAACCCTGGATGCCTGGACGTGGGTCAATCACTCTGCAAGATCGCGAGGGAGAGGCCACGGCTGTCATTCTAAGCTGTGAATCAACTGAACTGTGAGTCTGCAATGTACTTGCAATAAATGATTTGTTAGCCCTTAATCACAATGTAATGAGTTATTTGTCCTGCGGCCCTGCCTGTGCTTGAAACTGCAATGCTTTATTAGGTCCGACTGTGTTTGGAAGGAATAAATGCTTTATTAGGTCCGACTGTGTTTGGAAGGAATAAATGCTTTATTAGGTCCGACTGTGTTTAGTCCAAAAGTCCCGCTCATTTCGTGACTTCCGCTTCGCGACAGGTCGCGCTGATTGCGTAATTTCTGGTGAGTGCGGAGGTCGCGCTGATTGCCTTTTTTCCGGTAAGTGCAGAGGTCACGCTGGTTGCGGAAGTGTTCCTGACTGCGGAAGTCTAAAAGTGGAGAGGCCGTGCTCAGCCGTGTGAGTAGATTCAAGAAAGTTTACTGTCATGTGTGTGTGTGTGTGTGAATTGGTGTTGAGGTGGAATATTGCGTTGGGGGAACAGCCCTCCCATGTGAAGCTGGGACCCAACGGGTCCCACTTAGTCTAGTTCCTTCTATGCAGAGATGCTACCTGTCCCGCTGAGTTACACCAGCATTTTGTGCCTATCTGAATGAGAGTTGATTTTAACACTCAGGAAGCTCAATACCATCCAGGCCAAAGGTACATTCAATATTCAAGCCCAAAGGATGCAGACTCCCCAAGCGGAATATGAGGTGCTGTTCCTCCAGCTTGGGTGAGCAACACCGCAAGCTGGAGGAACAGCACCTCATATTCCGCTTGGGGAGTCTGCATCCTTTGGGCTTGAATATTGAATTTTCTCAATTCTGTTAACCCTTGCTGTCTCCTCCCCTTCCCACCTCTCCCTCAGCCCTCGGGCCTGACATTCCCTCTATCTCTATCTCCTTCCCCCACCCCAGTCGCACCAGCTTCTCATTTTCACACCACAAACAGCTTACAATGGCTTGTTCCCTTTATCACCGATACTTTTTTGCATATCTTTCACTCATTGTTCCTTATCTCTCCACATCACCGCCTATATCTCTCGTTTCCCTGATCCCTGACCAGTCTGAAGAAGGGTCTCGACCCGAAACGTCGCCTATCTCCTTCGCTCCTTAGATGCTGCTGCACCCGCTGAGTTTCTCCAGCTTTTTGTGTACCCTCGATTCTCCAGCATCTGCAGTTCCTTCTTTAAAACCATCCAGGCCAAAGCAGCTCACTTCATCGACATCCCATCTACCCATCCAGCTCACTTCATTCTCATCCTATCCACCTCCCTTAACATTTACTCCCTCCACAACTGACGTACAGTGGTCGCAGTGAGTTCCATTCACTAAATGCACTGATGCTTGCTTGTTCACCCAGGTTACCTCATCGGTATCTCCAAATCCACGATGTCCACACAACTATGAAAGACAATGCACCAGATGCCTCGAATGCCACCTCCAGGTTTTTCTCATCCATCACTGACATGGAAATATGTCACTGATCCTTCATTGTCACTGGGTCTAAATCCTCAAACTGCTTCTTAAACAGCATGCTGGGAGCACCTTCAACAAGGCAGCTAACCACCATCCTCTCAAGGGTAATTAAGGATAGGCAATGGTGGTGTTGGAAACAAACCTGCAAAATCTTGCAAAATGAAAAATAAAAAAGTATTTTGCGTGACTTCTGAGTACCTGGACACTGTCATCCTGTTAGTTTTTTAGTCCAAAGCCCTTTCAACAGTACGCTTAAGGTTGTCAAACTCGCTAGTATCAAATATCGGCTGTAACAAATTTGGCCTGAATGTTTCAGGGAGATTACAAAAATATCAGGTTTTGCGTTACTTAGGTTTTTCCTCTTTTTGCCTTATGTTCCAATATTTCTTTAGTCACTCTTTAATTCTTATGGTGATTGAATTCATCCTTTCAAGTTCCCCTCTGGCATTACACCAGGGAGTGCACTTCATCAGTACTTCGCTGACTGCATAATGTTTCCAACATTCTGAAAGAGATGGCATATGCATCAGAGAAAGGCATGTCTTTCTTTCCATTTCCCATCCCCATGGTTATTTCCAGAGCCTTAATATTGATTGGTTGAGGGAGTGCTCTAACTATTTATTCTCAGGTCCTCAGGAATGTAATCACCATTATAATTTGTCTCTGCAGAAATCAGCCAAACCAGAATATACATTTATTGGGCCTATGACTATCTAACTACCCTCAATGATTCTGGTAACTTGACTGTTTCCCGGTCTTGTACGTCTACATTTGTGCATTTTCATTAGTACCATGGATAATTGGCCACTTTAAAGCTTGCCAGAATCTCGGTTCTTTGGAATCTTGGACTTGAGAACCTGAATTGTATTCTATGTCTTGAAAGTTTCATTACTCGGTGTCAAAGAAGATGGACACACAAATTGACCAAAAGCCCAGCTGCAAGTTGCACATTTTTATAATTCTAAACACCCACTAGCCAAATTCACTGAATCTCTTTCCTGTTAAACATTTAGCCTAATAAAGGGTATGACTCATGTCGGGAAGCTGAACGTTAAATGTAACTTTGGTAATCCAGTGCTTTTAGCAATGATTCTTATATTCCTAAGTTATGTCGAGTGCCTTCGCTCATCATAGATGTGTTTGCATGACATCTGTTATTTGGAGAATATTGCAAAACTCTCCTTAAGCATCAAAGTTCTTTTAAAGTTGCAGTTGTAGTGATCTCAGGAGGATAAGTATTTTAACAAGCTGTGCTTCTGATTAGTTTCAGACTAACAGTTATGGACATGGTAGCGTTTATGGTAGCAGAGTGGTTATGTTACTGGCAGTTTGGGAATTTAAATCCATGATTAAATAAATCTGCAATTAAGATCAGGAAAAGTAACCTTGAAACTGCTGGATTGGCAATACAGGATATTCTGATTATCATTCAGAATATCCTTGCTCACCCAGTCTGGTTTTGATCTTACGCCAGTGCCTCCAAGAAGTGCATGTTTTGTAACTTCCTCCGCAGTTCACGGTCAATTGGGATGGGCAAGAAATTGTGTGATGTCCACATCCAGTGAATGCGTAAATCACAGAAATATTAAACTCACATGTATGTGGAAATATTACCTCTTGGCAATGCTTTTTCCTTTATTTTTTTGATATGTGGATCACTTTGAATGGCAGCATTTATTGCCCTTCCAAACTAACACAAGCTTGAGCATTAACCAGATCTTGCTGAGGAGATACATATGGAATTGAACATTGTGCAATAATTACCAATCATTTCACCTCTGACCTCATGAAGGAGTGGGGTGGGGTGGGGATTGCTAAGACCCTTTAGTGGGTTGTGGCATGATAGAGATTGGGTTGCTATCTGCACTCACTTAAATATTCTGCAAAGCTAGAGCTTATTGCTATTGACCCAATGAGGGTGAAATATTTGTTTGAAGTGCTCCCCTGTGAAAAGAAAAAGTCGGAGGAACATTGGCTTGGACAAGTAACTCTTGCATTTTGTAGATGGTGCGCACTTTAGCCATTGAACTGACGTTGTGTGAGGAATTAATAGTTAGGGTGGTTGACTGGGTACCAATCAGCTAGCTACTTTCTTTTGGATGGTGTCAAGATGCTTGAAGTTGTTTGGCTGCCCTTAACCAGTCAGATGGAGAATATTTCATGTTCTAGATATATACCTTGCAGATGTCCTTGAGGTGTCATGAGGTGAGTCACTTTGCAGGAAACCTCATCTCTGGCTTGCTCTAGTTGGCATGGTATTTCTACAGCTGGTTCAGATGGATTCCTGGTCAGTGGTGATCCTTGGGATGTGGATTGTTAAGGATTTTGTAATGGCCATGTGACTGAACATTAATAGAAGATGATTAGACTCTCTCTTATTTTAGGTAGTGTTTGTCTGGATTTTTACAGCACAATGTCACTTGCCGCTTACTAACACAAGCTTGAGTGTTATCCAGATCTTGCTGAGGAGATACATATGGAATTGAAGATTGTGCAATAATTACCAATCATTTTCACCTCTGACCTCATGAAGGATAGTAGGTGATTAACAAAAGCGATGAAAAGACTTGCATCAAGGATTGAGAAAGTGAACAAATAGCCCACGACTGGACTTTTTTATTCTAATTATAATAATAATAATAATAATAACTTTATTACGGACTCAAGGTCCAGACAAGGGGCAACATTACATTAAAAAATGCATTGCATCTTAAATATCATAAATATATATAAAATCATGAAAAATATTTTTGCATGAATGTTTTTTTCAATCTTCTCTTTTCAAAATTTTATCTGTGATTTAATTTGTTTTTGTATGTTTGCGTCTATATGCTTGATATGATGCTGAAAGCAAGATTTTCATTTTACCTGCACCTTACCATACTTGTGCATATGACAATAACCTCGACTCAACTTGATATACTTTTGGAATATCATTTATCAATACCTGGCTTTGCATTCGTATCACATACCTCAACCCATCATTAACACGCACCAGACATATTTGGAGTGGAATATGTTTTGAAAACCTGCTTAAAGCTCACACCATTCAAATAGACTTAGCAGTGGAAGGTTGAACCCTGTAATCATGGAAGGGCATAAGCTACATTTGATGTGCTCAATTAGACTGAGAGTGCAATAGTCATCTCCTGGAAGAACCATTCATCATGTTTTCCAATTCATACAGGAAAACAAGCTGTGGAGAGAAGTTGAAACTTGGTAGTGATGGAACTGCCAAAACTACATGGCCAGAGTCACAGTATTAGATGGTTGAATGTTAAAACAGAAAAATGGTTTTCTGCCTTTGGTCCTGCACAGAGGAATGAATGGCTGCCCTGAGCATTGCAACAATGATGGTTCTCTGAAAGTCCTCACTGGCTTGTTCCTTCCCTGTGGCAAATGTTTCCAGTATTTATTAAATTCTCTTTTGGAAGTTGGATTTGAGCTTGCACCCCACCATTCTTTCAGGTGGCTGATTCCATACCCGAGCAAGTTGTCAGGGAGAAAGAAACATCTTTACACAGAACATAATTTTCTGTCGGGAAGGACCCACCACATTGTGCAGATGGTGTTGGAGCCTCAGCTGAAATGGTCGGCAGGCGCGACTTAAAGCTCCGCTGGGTTACAGGATAAATGTGCCCTGACAAATAGCTGGACAATAAGAATGATTTATGGAAACTACCGTGCAGACTTTCCCATTTATTGCAGTTCAATTTACTTTAGAAATAGTTGCTTTAGCAAAGAGGAGCCAAGCCAGCAGATGGAAACATTTTGTAACCACATTCCTATAATATTGCAGAGTAGGTAAGAATGGAGAGCCAGTGTACAATAAACTAAGCATATGGGCAGCCACTGGAGATGTCTGAGGTTGTGGGGGTTTAGAGCAATGGAGGAAGTACAATCTTTAATATTTGTTGATTAAAGAAAGAATATTAAGAGCACCACCACATTGCATATAGATATGTGGTTTTGGTAATGGGCTTAAAGTTAGCTGTTTTGTCAGCTGGTGAAGTGCTCTTGTTTCTCGAAGTTTCCATAGAGATGGTACTTGCATTGGATGGTGGGGGAAAGGGATATTTCAAGTAAGTTGGAAAGAGCCAAGAGGGCCATGTTCAAGAGAATGAGTTAATGGATTGTGGAAGCCAGCGAGACTGAATGCAGTGCTGTGGGAGAGGAATGATATAACAGCAACACAGGATTCTTGCCATTGCTGATTATGAGGTGCTGAGGCCTTGTGAATGTTCTAAGCAGGAATACTGCCCAGTAACAGTTATCATCATATTTCTTCAAACCCCGGGGACTGTTGCAGGGAGGGGGAGACAGAAATCAAAGTCAAAAGCAGTAACTGTTGCACGCTCCCTGGGTCTGCTGCACACAATCATTTGGAGATATGCAACAGGAGCACATGTGGTCCAATGGGGTTCATCTCCACAAATCTGTTAGCGTACGATTCCCTTGACTATTACTTAGGAAGAAGCATACTTGACATTTCAATAGTGTGCTGATTTTTTATTTGAGGGGTGACCTATTAAAATTCCATCTGGGAAGGTGTTGATACCACACTGTGATCTGGCACTCATTTTCTCATTGGAACGGGTCATCTGTTCCCAATATAAGAGAGCTCACGATACACTCGGTCCCAAGCAGCAGTCTGGCATCCAGATTTTGTCGAATCACGATTCCACCTCTGCATTCTCTTAAAGACTGCTCTGCAACCAAGCACAGTGCTTACGGGAAAGAGGGAGGGTGCGGGGCGGAGAGCTGGAGCATCATTGATATCAAGGACAGCCCATGTGTCTCGCTTAGCTGGCAAAAAAGCCTGAAATAATTTCACACCAAAGATGAAACATCATCCCAAAAGAACACAGCATACTTCAGGATGGCTCTTAGGTTATTAATTAATGCCTGACTGCAGGAAATGCCTAGAGGCTGTTTAATGCATTGAGATTTGGATGATATGAGATGTCAGGGTATTAGGTAATGAACACAATCCTTTTTTGTTAATCTACTTAGTCCATTATAATGCATTTAAGATGTCAATCGCAGTGGGACTGAGAGAGTAACTGCCTCCCTGGAATAAAGATAGCCATCAGCTGAAACTCTGGACTCAGTGAACTCTCCCTCGGGGCTCCTCAATGCCAAGAAAGTAGTGGTCTCCTCCCATGCACAGAGTGCTCAGAACCGGGCATTGAATTTATTTTACCTCCGGACTGTGAATTCCCGCTTTATGGTGGAGGGGGGTGGGGAGGGGGGTGCATTCCCAGAAAACATTCCATATTACAATTTCTTTCAATGCGAAGCCGCATCAACAGTGCCTCAGGATTATGCAAATAGAAAAAAAAGATCAGTTTTGTGTTTACTTATTTACTTCGTTTTTTTCGTGTATGTTGTGTAAGGATGAATTTTATTCAGTATTTCAAATTTTTGGGTCGTGGTTTGTGAATCAATAAGGATGAATTTCCATTACCCAATCAGCCATAATTGGCATGTAAAGGATGAGTCTGAGCCATAATTGGCATGTAAAGGATGAGTCTAACAGAAACCTTCTTTTTTTTATTTTTTATTTTTTAATAAAGAGCAGAGATGAAAAGCTAAAAAGATTGAGAGAAAAAGAGAAAGTAGAGAAAAGAGAAATTAGGGAGATATACCTATTTCGTATTTTTGCCCATCCGTCACCCGGTTCTGAACCATTTAATTTCTAAGGTTGTGTTATGTTTCACCATATGCTTGTAAAAAGTTGATAAAAGGAGACCAAGTCTTTAAGAATTGGTCTACTTTGCCTAGTAGGACGAATCTCATTTCTTCAAGATGTAGCGTTTCCGGCATATTTGAAATCCACATTTTGAACGTAGGCGTGGTTGCGTTTTTCCAGAATTTGAGTTTTTTTTGCTGATATTAAACTATAATTAAGAAGAGCTTCTTGGAATATAGTTAATTTACTTCCCTCTTCCATTGATCCAAAGATAATCAGTTCTGTATTGGGGTTCAATTTTGTGTTAAATAGTTTTGTAAAAGTTCCAAAAATTTTGTTCCAAACTTTATGCAGTTTTGTACAAGAGACAAAGGAATGTGCTATAGTGGCAATTTTGAGTTAGACATTTATCACAAATGGGGGAAACATTTGGAAATATTTTATTCAGTCTAGTTTTCGAGTAATATAATCTATGTAAAATTTTAAATTGAATTAGGTTATGTCTTTAATCGAACATTTATGTACATATAATAGATTTTTTTCCCATCTGTCGTTCGAACCTTTTATCAATTACTCTTGTTCCCAGTCCCTTCTAATTGCCTCTGTCATTGGTGTTTCTATATTTAGAACAATATTATATAAATATGATATTAAATTGCTTGATTCTGCCTTTCTACTCATTCCCTCTAATAAATCTGGGGGTTAGAGTTTGATATCCTTGTATATATTTTTTCAAATAATCTTGAATTTGAAGATATTTAAAAGATTGATTACTTTTCAAAGTATATTTTAGTTGTAATTGTTGGACTGATAAAAGTTTCCCCATTTCATACATATCTCCAATCATTTTAATTCCTATTCTTTCCCAATGAATAAACCTTTTTAACAGAAACCTTCCATTGGTGATTTGATTGTTGTAGCCCTGCTTCCCTGGCAACTAAACCAGACCAGTTGGACCTGGGGATGAGATTTGGGCCCTGCTATGATTAGCACTGCCTAGTTCCATCGCTAAAGGAGTTTCTGCATTCACCTTACCTCCAACCGCTCTTCCTGCCAAAAGCCTCCGCCATTGTGTCCTTGACTTGTCCATTCTTATGTTTGTTGTTTGCAACAACAACTATCATTCATATGGTGCCTTTAACATAATGGAGCAAACCAAGGAACTTCACAGGAGCAACAGCAAACATTACTGGTACCAATCTACAGAAGGGGTCACAATACCACACAGCACAGCAATGCCACATTGACCATAATGCAATCATTTACACTAATACTGCATTAACCCCACATTCCCATCAACTCCTTCCCAATATGGAGTAATTTACAGAGCCGATTAACCTACCAACCCGCACTTCTTTGAGATATGAAAGGAAACCAGGGCACCTGGAGGAAACCTAGATGGTGACAGGGAGAATATGCGAACTCCATTCAGTGAGCACCCGAGACCAGGATTAAACTTGGGGCCCTGGCTATGTGAGGAAGCAGCGTGTAAAACATTGCTATTCAAGCCCTTTTTTCAGCTCTGTACTCACTGTCCATACTAGCTCCTGGTAAATTAGACTTTAAAATTCTCAGCATTCCCTGCATGCCATTTTGGTAACTCCGCCAATTCTAACCATCCTATAGTCAACTGATGACCATGACTTCAGCTGCGGCGCCTAAACTCCATGATTCCTTCCCTAAGCCTCTCTGCCTCCCTTTAAAGTATTTCTTAGAAACAGGCTTTTTGGTCATCAGTTTTCACACCTCGCTCTGCAGCTCAGTGCTAGCTGTTGTTTGGTAATGCTCCAGTGAGGTAAATAGGGGCACTCAAGGCACATATTAAATCAAATTATTACTGTAATCTGTGACACAAGAAGATAAAGCAGGAGTCAGCCCATTGACTCAATGTTGTTGGAAAATTTGAGAAATTGACAGAGCAAAGGTTGTTTATGGGGATTGAAGGATTATCATTCAGCTTGCTAAATAGCTGACTTGGTCAGATGGATAATTCTGGATCCAATCTCTAGTCATGATTCAGACACTTTGTTTAGTCTCGTCTGGGGAATAGATGGACATGTTAAACTTATTGAGCAGGCCTCATATGACATGATCCGCTGTCTTTTTGGAAGGATTACTGGAGAGATGAAGCAAGAAAAGGCAAGACATTGGTGGAGGGAGGGGTTTGGATGTGAGTGAGAGTGGGCTGAGTTGGGGAGAGGGTAGGATGTCACATAGAGAAGGAAGTGTGGGACATCATGGGAGAGAGGAATGGGAAAGAAGGGGTAGTATATGGAGGGAGGGGGATGGAGCTGGAATATTAGGGAATTACACCGGAACTGGGGAAAAACATGTGATATCAGGAGAGATTAGGGTAGATGGGAGGTCGGATATCAAGAAAGGGAGAAAATGGGGAAGAAAGGAGATGGGGAATAGTGAGAATGGAACCTGAGAAGGGATGGGGAAGAGAGGGAGATGAGAAAGGATTGGTAGCAGAGGGGTGAGACATAGGGTGCAGTGGAGGGGAAGGTAAGATCTGAGCCATCGGGGGAAAGAAGGGTGGATTATGCAGGAGATAGAAAGTGGACAGAGATGGGATAGCGAAGAAAAAGGCAGAATGTTGTGGGAGAGGACAGAAGTACTTTTGAAGTGTAGTCACTGAACCAGCATACAGTAAGATGCCACAAACTGTAATGTGATAATGACAGATAACCTATTGTGTGTTGATTGCAGGATGGACATTGCTCAGAACGTAGGCTGGAGCTCACATGAATAGACTTAAGTGACATCTTCTCCCAAAGTTGGCTCCCTCCTTAGTGCAGCACTGCTTCATTGTTGCAGTACACTTTCAGCCTCTTGTATTATCTGCAAAGGTAATGGGGATCACTGGCAATGCCTGATCTCATTGCCCATCCCTATTTCGATTGAAGCAAGTCTCATACTCATTTGTAAATGTCACTATGTCATGTTGTTACTTATGGGTGGAGCACCAAGGCAAATTCCTTGTATATGAATACTTGGCCAATAAACTTACTTACTTACTTACTTACACCCATAATCCAATTAAGGGGTCTCGATTCATATATGGAGACTGGTGGGTCAGGATAGCAGATACATCTCCATACAAGAAATAATGAACCAGTTGTTTCTTGTAGCCTCTTGGTCTCTGATGCTGATGTCAGGTTTCTCATTCGGATTTATTTAGGCAATTGGATTTAAATTACCAGCTGCCACAGAGGAATTTGAACTCAGTCACTGGGGAGTAGATGTGCAGGCTGTTCCAGATTACCAGTCCAGTTACATAATCACATTCACATATTATATTCAACATCCCACTTCTGCTCTGATCTCTGTATGTGGACTGCTGCACTGTCAAGGCAGCTTAAGCAACAGCACCTCATCTTCCGTTTGACCGCTTTACAAGCTGCAGGATTCAACATTGAATTCTTCTTCAGATGCACTGTCCTGGTACAGCAGTTCAAATGCACAGGAACACAAGGCACTGTGGAAAGTTATGGACTCGCCCCAGAACATCATGACACAGCCTTCCCCACCATCAAAAGCATATACAAGAGGTGTTGCCTCTCAACAAGACGGCATCTATCTTCAACGATCCTTACCATCTAGGTCATGCCCTCTTCACGCTGCTACCATCGAGGTGGAGGTAGAAAAGTTCCACAACACCAGGTTCAGGAACAAGTACATACTGACAACCAACATGTTCTTGAACATAGATCACAGAAAAGTACAGCATAGTTTTAGTTGTTTAGTTTCAGTTTTGGAGATACAGCATGGAAATAGGCATTTTGGCACCGACCAGCGATCCTGCACATTAACACTCTCCTACACATACTAGGGATAATTTTACACTTATATCAAGCCAATTAACCTACAAACCTGTACATCTTTGGAGTGTGGGAGGAAACCGAAGTTCTCGAAGAAAACACCCGTGGTCACGGGGAGAACATACAAACACCTTACAGCCAGAATCCCATAGTCAGGATCAAACCCAGGTCTCTGGCGCTGCAAGAGCTGTAAGGCAGCAACTCTACCACTGCACCACCGTGCCACCCAAGAACAGGTTGGACTACAATTTTCCAAATATGATGCCAATCTTCTCGGCCAAAATGTGATCCATATTCCTCCATTCCCCTTAAATGGCTTTATCATATCTGTTTCTATCACTACTGTGGGGCGGCACGGTGGTGCAGTGGTGGAATCGCTGCCCTGCACTGCCAAACACCTGGGTTTGATCCTGATTAAGGGTGCTTATGAAAAACGGAGATGATACATTCTCCCTGTAGGTTTTCTTCAATATTGGTGAATTCTTTCAATAGATGGCAGTTCTATGAAGAGGTATTCCAAGTCAGGGATGCAGAGTCAAGCTAAGAATATCACATCAATGCACCACAAAGCAATGGCCAAAAGGCAGACCCACTGTCTTTCACCATCACAGAATCTTGCCTTCTGGATTATTTGCAGCCCATACAATCAATGGAGGGATTGTACAGCAGGGACAGGTGATTTTGGGGTGGACCATGTTTCAGTGCCACAAAGAATGCAGCAGGCATTTTGAAACAGCAGCCTTGCTCTCAGCTCTTCAAGTTTGTTCGTGAGTGATTGAAAGTTAGCTGGAGCCTTGCTGGGGAAGTTGGGAGCGATAGTTTCAGCTGTACCTGAGCCCCTCCTGAACGCCACACTTCCATGTTATGTATGCACTCACATGTGCCGCCCTTATCAGGTTTAATAAATTCTCGTTAATTCCGAGAATTCCCTCCCTAAACACTATTGTTTTTTCCTCCCTGAATCCTACCACTTTGACACACTTGTCCACTATTTCACCTCTCCTCTAATTCTCCTGTCACCCACCAATGGCAATTTAACCTAACATTCTCATAACCAGAGCACCCGGGAGTGCTCAAGGGCCAGCATACCATGTGGTCACAGAAGGAATGTGCAAATTTCACAAAGACAATATTTGAAGCCAAGAACCTGGGTTTGTGGCCCTATGTGTCGGTGACACAAATTGTTGCACCACGATGTCACTCATTTGCCCGGATATCTCCTTGTGTCCATTGTTGATGAAGAGTATTTTGCGGTATTTTCCTACATGAAAGATTTTACACAAGTGTAAGTTACTGTTTGGGTTTGGTAAAAATGCTTGCATTGGTGAGTTTAAAGTATTTAGACTTAAAAAAAAAAAATCAAATGAGAAATTCCTTAACTTATTCATCAGAGCAAGCAGTAATATTTTGCACGATTGCAGCATTTTTGCCTTAATCCCACATCCTGGCAGATCATTGCAAATATTTGCATTCTTTGATGAAAGAGATGCTTCCTGATATCTGTTTTAAGTTTCCTTCTCATTGATTTCCAATCACATCTCCCTGGTCTGACTGTCAGCTGACTTGTTGATTTAGGCTCAGTGGACTGAGGCAGATTGACAGATGGAGAAAGCAGCCTTTGATCACCAGTGCTAAACACATGCAAAGCCATCGGCCACTGCTTGCTCTTGCCTTCCAACGTACACTTCCATTGATGTCAGTGCCCAATACTCACACTGCTCTGGTGTTTTAAAAGATGAATTTCTCCTATGGGAGTACAAACCTCACACATGAGTTTAAGCACATAATCTAGATCAAAACTGCAGCATTTTCCGGAGGACGTGCTGCATCGTCAAACAGACATTGTTCAGATGAGATGAGAACCAGATCCCCTTTACCAGGTAACCATTAAAGATTCATAGCGAAATTTAAAGAGCGCAGAAATCTCCAAGAATCCTGCCTAATTAACTTTCCTCAATGACTGTTTTCCCTGGAGTTAAGGAGGCTGAAGAATGTGCCGCATATAGAGGGATTTATAAAATCTTGAAAGGTATGAATAAGGTGGATATTCACAGCCTTTTTCCTACAGTAGGGAGTCAAAAATGTGTCGGCATAAGTTTAAAGCAAGAGGGGAAAGATTTAAAAGAAATTTAAGAGGGCAACTATTTCACACTTGTCCCTAGTGTGTAGGATAGAACTAGTGTAAGGGTGATCGCATTTCGGCATGGACTCGGTGGGCTGAAGGGTCTGTATCTCTCTAAACACCCGCGAGAAAACCATGCGATCACAAGGAGATTGTGCAATGTGATGGGTGTACGGAACAAGTTGCTAGAGGAAGTGGTAGAGGCAAGTGAAATTACACTGTTTAAAAGTCATTTGGGCCTTTTCAGTATTTGGACAAGATTTAGAGGGATATGTATCAAATGCAGACACATGGGACTAGCTCAGGATTGAAGGCCATGCTATATATATATTATATATATAATATATCTTTGATTGTATAACTCTGTGAATCTATGGCAATGGTCAGTATTCACACCTCACTGTTGGCACAATACTCAAAGCAGTTTGGCTTCACATACTGCTTATGTAAAGGGATGGATTAAAAATGCTCCTGGGGAATAATAAACTGTCTGATTTTGTGGTGATAAAATATAAACTATTATTGTACTTTTTGCTCCAGAAACAAAAGAGAATATTATCCCATATGATCACATCTCCAAAGCAATTCACCGAGTGGTAAGCTACCAAGAGGTTACCATTAGTTCATATGTTAGGAGCAGAATTAGGCCATTTAGTCTATCTAGTCTCCTCCGCCATGCAGCCGTCTTTTACCTTCCTGTTTATCGCGGGGGTAAATTTCAGACAGCACTCCCCCGCTTTCCCTGGTCCCCGCCTTTGCGATGTGTTTGTGCCGATCCAGCTCGGGGTTTCATCGCTGACGGTCGATCCAGCTCGAGGTTTTTCAGGCGAGTGCCCTCGAGCTTGAAGGTCGAAGACAGTCGCTGAAAAGTCGCGTTAGTGGGACAGGCCCTTTAGCCTCCACAGCCTTCTGTGGCGATGAATTCCACAGATTCACCACCCTCTGACTAAAGAAATTCTTCCTCGCTTCCTTTCTAAAGGTACGTCCTATTATTCTGAGCCTATGGCCTCTGGTCCCAGACTCTTCCACTAGTGGAAACATCCTCTCCACATCCATTTTATCCAGGCCGGGCAGGTATCCTGGAAGTAGTGATGGAAAATAGTTTTCAAGAGAGAGTTAGATTTAGCTCTTGGGGCTAAAGGAATCAAAGGCATTATGGGGAAAAAGCAGGAGTGAGGTACTGATTTTAGATGATAAGCCATGATCATATTGAATGGCCTACTCCTTTCTATGATTCTAAGTTTCTAAAAGTAAGAGAGGTGTAGCACAGTGGCACTTGGTGATTCATGTTTAGTCCTGACATACAGCCAAATTTCTAGCAACTGGGCAGCAAAGCAGTACTGCGGATACAGTAGATATAGCTTCAGTGACCCAGATGCAATCTTGACCTATGGTTCTGTCTGCGTGGATTTTGCACAATCTCCTTGTGATCGCATGGGTTTCCCCTGGGTGTTTAGAAATATACAGCGTGGAAACGGATACTTTGGCCCACCGAGTCCAGGCCGACCAGTGCTCACCTGCACACCTGTTCTATCCTACACTCTATGACCAATTTACAGAAGCCAATTAACCTAAAACCTGCATGTCCCCGGCACTTTAAGGCAGCAACTCTACTGCTGCGCCTCCATGCCGCCACTGGTGGATTGGTTTCCTCCCAAAGACGAATGGGTTGGCTGGTTAGTTGGCATCTATAAATTGTCTCTAGTGTAAATGTTGGGATCAGTGTGAATTGATGTGAACATGCAGAGATTATCAGATGGGATTACTGTGGAATGTTTATAAATAGGTGCTTGTTTATTGGTGTATGGCTCAGTGTGCAAAAGGGCCTGTTTCTGTGCTGTGTGACCATGAGGGATTTGTAAACGAGAGTGAAACTATTAAAATGTTGATGGTTCTCAACCTGAAACGTCACCTATCCATGCTCTCCCAAGATGCTGCTTGACTTGTTGAGTTACTTTGTGTTCTTTGAAAACTGAGATGTCCTTTAAACAGGAGTCAATGAAGGTCAGCAAAAGCAATGCAGGTAATGCAAGCAATCCCCCTCTACCCTCAAGCTCTGTGCTGAACAACTGGCACCAGTCTACACAGACATTTTAAACCAGTCCCTACAAACCTGCACTGTCCCTGCCTGCTTCAAAGTCTCCACTGTTGTCCCCGTACCCAAAAAGCCAATGATCACTGGTCTTAATGACTGCAGGCCTGTCGCACTGACCTCTGTAGTCTTGAAGACCCTTGAAAGTCTTGTGCTGGCCCACCTGATAAATATCACAAACCTCCTGCTGGACCCTCTGCAGTTTGCATACCGGGCAAGTAGATCAGTGGATGATGCAGTCAACCTAGGCCTGCAATTCATCCTCCAGCACCTAGACCACCAGGGGACCTATGCAAGGATTTTGTTTGTGGATTTTAGCTCTGCATTCAACACTATTGTGCCAGAACTACTATACCCCAAACTCTCCCAGTTGGCAGTGCCTGAACCCCTCTGTCAGTGGATAACCAACTTCCTGACAGACAGGAAGCAGCATGTGAGGCTGGTAAAGCTCATCTCGGACCTGCAAAGGCTCAGCATAGGAGCACCGCAAGGCTGCGTACTCTCCCCTCTCCTTTACTCTCTCTACACCAACGACTGCACCTCCACAGACTTCTCTGTCAAGCTTCTCAAGTTTGCGGATGACACAACCCTGATTGGACTGATCCAGGATGGAGAGTATAATGACTGCTGTATGATCCTGTTGTGACTAGCACAATGAATACACGTCCGACACCCCTGACATCCTGTAAGAAGGGAGTTTACTTTCAACACTTAGCTGAAACTTCTAGAAGGTCATTTGACCTCTGTCACGAGGCACGGGCAAATTTGCCAGCTTCTGCTCTTGGCCTCAAGGGGTGCTGGTATATAACCATATAACAATTACAGCATGGAAACAGGCCTTCTCGGCCCTTCCCGTCCGTGCCGACCATTTGTTTTCCCCTAGTCCCATCTACCTGCACTCAGACCATACCCCTCCATTCCCTTCCCGTCCATATACCTATCCACTTTACTTTTAAATGTTAAAATCGATCCTGCCTCCACCACTTCTGCTGGAAGCTGATTCCACACAGCCACCACCCTCTGAGTAAAGAAGTTCCCCCTCACGTTACCCCTAAACTTCTGTCCCTTAATTCTCATGTCATGCCCTCTTGTTTGAATCTTCCCTACCCTCAATGGGAAAAGCTTATCCATGTCAACTCTATCTATCCCTTTCATCATTTCAAAGACCTCAATATACATTACATTTACATTACATCTCCTCCAACTTTATTTACATTACATCTCCCCCTTCAACGTTGGGGTCACAAATTTTTCAATACTAATTATTTGTGTATGAAATATGATTAGCATATTAAATGTCTTGCGCAATGGTACACATGCGTAGGGGAGACTCAAGGTGGCGTCCAGAATACTAGAAGCTTGTTAAATTACTCTTGTGTCCAAGTCTTATTTAAATTCTGTTCCAAGCGCGAATACACAACAATTGGCGACGAGGTTGGGATTCAATTAGCAGGAAAAGAACAGAAAAGAAAAGAACAGGTCTATCCAAGAAAAAGAAAAAAGTTAAAAAAGAGTTTGTATTTGGCGCAAAAAATTGGAACGGCACCAAGCAAAACGGCTAGAAAAGTCGGAACGGGAACGCAAGATCGCAAGGCAACAAGCGGGGCAGCACGTTTCACCGAATAACACAGCTAGAAGCCTAACCAGCAGAACAGCGTTGGTGTCTGCTTACCTGAAACGCTGTCCAGTGCCGTGCAGCCCACGGCCAGGTCCAGCAACCGCCACCGACAACGAAACCGAGTCTCCGAGAGCCAGTGCCGGTGAAAACAAAAGGGCACTTCTATCCTGCAGCCTCTGCCATCACCCTGAGTCACACAGCCAGCCCTCGGCCGCTGAACACAGCCAGCCCCCGGCCGCGAGACACAGCCAGCCCCCGGCCGTGAAGCCACAAACCTGCAAGCCCAATGGCCTCTGCTCGTGCATCGAGATGGCATATGATGGCACTGCCTACAGTTATAAGATTGTCCATCGGGAAGGCAAGAAACACCAGAATGCTGATGCGCTGTCGCGCTTGCCAATCCACGAAGAGGACTCTTCATAGAATCACCCTGAGCTCGCGGAGCTCAGGGTGATTCTATGAAATTACCCTGACAAAGGGCTTCACTTCCAGAGACTTGCCTGGAAAACCTCGAGCTGCATCGACCATCAGTGATGAAACCACGAGCTAGATTGACCGACAGCACACACACACACACACACACACACACACACACACACACACACACACACACACTCACACACACACACACTCACACACACTCACACACACACACAAAGACTGCAAAGGCAGGGGCCAGGGAATGTGGGAGAGAGCTGTCTGAAATTTACACCGGCGATGAACAGGAAGGTAAAAAGACGGCTTCACAGTGTTCGGTAAGATCCTTTAGAGAGCGCAAAGAGGGGAGAGAAGGGTAGAGAAGGGGAGAGAGGGCGGAGAAGGGTGGAGACACTTTTAAGAAGTGGGTGAGTGGGCAAATGCATGGCAGATGCAGTATAATATGGATAAATGTGAGGTTATCCACTTTGGTGGCAAAAACAGGAAATTAGACTATTATCTGAATGGTGGCCGATAAGGAAAAGGGGAGATGCAACGAGAACTGGGTGTCATGGTACACCAGTCATTGAAAGTAGGCATGCAGGTGCAGCAGGCAGTGAAGAAAGCGAATGGTATGTTAGCATTCATAGCAAAAGGATTTGAGTATAGGAGCAGGGAGGTTCTACTGCAGCTGTACAGGGTCTTGGTGAGACCACACATAGAATATTGCGTACAGTTTTGGTATCCAAATCTGAGAAAAGACATTCTTGCCATAGAGGGAGTACAGAGAAGGTTCACCAGACTGATTCCTGGGATGTCAGGACTTTCATATGAAGAAAGACTGGATAGACTCGGCTTGTACGTGCTAGAATTTAGAAGATTGAGGGGGGATCTTATAGAAATGTACAAAATTCTTAAGGGGTTGGACAGGCTAGATGCAGGAAGATTGTTCCCGATGTTGGGGAAGTCCAGAACAAGAGTTCACAGTTTAAGGATAAGGGGGAAATCTTTTAGGAAGGAGATGAGAAAAAAAAAATTTTCACACAGAGAGTGGTGAATCTCTGGAATTCTCTGCCACAGAAGGTAGTTGAGACCACTTCATTGGCTATATTTAAGAGGGAGTTAGATGTGGCCCTTGTGGCTAAAGGAATCAGGAGGTATGGAGAGAAGGCAGGTACAGGATACTGAGTTGGATGATCAGCCATGATCATATTGAATGGTGGTGCAGGCTTGAAGGGCTGAATGGCCTACTCCTGCAACTATTTTCTATGTTTCTATGTTTCTAAGAAGTCAGACAACGTTTAGTAAAGTTTGGCGGGCATTTAACATTACCGGTCAGTTTTCCTTGGTCCTGAAAACTCCAATGAGCCAATTAAAATGCCCGGTCAGCGAAGGAGATTGCCTACGGCTGCCCTCGACTGCCTATAACTACATAGCGACCCCACTTCACTGCACTACGGGTTCAAAAGAACCATGCCAACCAGTTTTTACTCGCGGAACATTTTTCAACAAACTGAGGCCGTGAGTATGCGGGAACTTTCCCTCGAGCATGAAGGAGAGTTCGAGTGACCTCATAGGACCTCCTAGGACCACGTGTTGACCATGCTGCGAGTTTCAGTCGAGGACAAACTCTTCTAAACTCGCAGATTAGGTCGCTGCAATGGGAGAGCCCCTCAACCATTAAATCCCCACACATTGATTCAAAGGGCCTGTCCCACTGCGGGGACCAAATTGGCGAGTTTAGAAGTGTGTGCCCTCGACTCATACTCGCAGCATGGTCGACACTAGGACCTAGGAGGTCTTTATAAAGGGGCTGTCCCACTTGGGCGACCTAATCTGCGAGTTTAAAAGAGTGTCTTCGACCATCAAACTCACAGCATAGTTGACACGTGGTCCTAGTAGGTCCTATGAGGTCGCTAGAACTCTCCTTCATGCTTGAGGGAAGTTCCCAAATACTCGTGGACTCAGCTAGGTCGCGGAAAATCTTTCAGCATGTTGAAACATTTTCTGCGAATAAAATTTGGTCAGCATGGTTCTTTTGAACTCATAGTGCCATGGAGTGGGGTCGCTATTTAGTTACAGGCAGTCAAGGGCAGCCGTAGGCAATCTTCTTCGCTGACCAGGCATTTTGATTGGCTCATTGGCGTTTTCTGGGCCAAGGAAAACTTACCGGTAGGTAAAATGCCCGCTAAACTTTATTATCTATATTACTAAAAGTCTGATCTTGACCGCTTTTGGCTCGCTGTGGTGTGATTTCTGAGATAACGCCGCCACCTACTGCCGTCATTTTTGGCCACCTCGCTCAGAGCCCCCCTCTCCCTTCTTGGACTGGAGGATTTTTCCCATCGATGAAAAATCAGAGAGACATTAATGTTTTAAATTTTTTCGCCATTCTCTCTGCTGCCCCTGCTGGTGGGAGGGAAGAGGAATTATAAAACCTGGAAGTGGTATGCCTCACTCAGTCTCTGCAAGAAGGAGGAAGCCAGAGAGTCACGTCTCTCTGAATAACACTATACACATGTCCACTAAACTGTGAGTGCCCTTAATGTGGTTTGAAAATGAAAATATGGTTGGTTTGAAGTAAAAATGCACTGCAAATGCTGTTTGGGTGAGGTTTTGGGTTGAAGTGGAAATGCACTGCAAATGGCTGTTTGGGGGGGGTGTTGGGTTGAAGTGGAAATGCACTGCAAATGGCTGTTTTGGGGGGTTTGGGTTGAAGTGGAAATGTGCTGCAAATGGCTGTTGGGGAGAGGGGGTTGGTCTGAAGTGGAAATTCACTGCAAATGGCTATTTGGGGGGCTTTGGGTTGAAGTGGAAATGCACTGCAAATGGTTGTTTGGGGGGTGGTTTGAAGTGGAAATGCACTGCAATTGGCTGTTTTTTGGGGGGGGTTGGGTTGAAGTAGAAATGCACTGCAAATTGCTGTTTGGGGGGTGGGTTGAAGTAGAAATGGATTGCAAATGGCTGTTTTGTGGGGGTTTGGGTTGAAGTGGAAATGCACTGCAAATGGCTGTTTGGGGGGGGGGGTGGGTTGGGTGGGGTTGGAAATGCACTGTAAATGGCTGTTTGGGGGGGGTTGGGTTGAAGTGGAAATGCACTGCAAATGGCTGTTTGGGGGGGGGGGGGGGGTTGGGTTGAAATGGAAATGCACTGCAAATGGCTGTTTGGCTAAACTTGACAACTTTCTGTTTGCACTATATTGATTTTAGATAAAATGCTACCACTTACGGTTTTGATTTTTGGCCATCTTACTCAGTCTCCCTCATCAGTGCCATCATCAGGTGCAGAGGATTATTCCCATCAATGAATAATAAAAGTGTTATTAGTGTTTAAAAAATATTCAGAATCTCTCTCCTGTGAATCATGCCATGAAAGCCACACCTTTTCCGGTGGGAGGGGGAGGGATTATAAAACCCGCAAGTGTGGCTCAGTCTCTGCATGATGAGGGAGGGAGAGGTCACGACTCTGTCTGAGCTGTGAATCAACTGAACACACTGAATGTCTACTGAACTGTGAGTGTGATGCTTTGTGTGGTTTTATGGTGATTTTACCATGCTTGAAATGGTATGAAACTGCATTTGAATGCGGTGGCCTTGCACCCTGCATGAAATGGTATGAAATTGCATTTGAATGTGGTGTTGTGCACCCTGTATGAAATGTAATGAAACTGCATTTGAATGTGGTGTCATTGCACCCTCCTTGAAATGGTATGAAACTGCACTTGAATTTGGTGGCCTTGCACCCTCCTTGAAATGGTATGAAACTGCACTTTAATTTGGTGGCCTTGCACCCTGCTTGGAGTGGTATGAAACTGCACTTGAATTTTGTGGCCTTGCACCCTGCTCGAAGAGATAAGAAACTGCACTTGAATTTGGTGGCCTTGCACCCTGCTTGAAATGGTAGGAAAATGGATTTGAATTTGGTGGCCTTGCACTCTGCTTGAAATGGAATTTCAAGGAATAGCTGTGAGTCAACTGCCAGCCCACCAGCCATGAGTGAGCTGCCAGCACATCATGCGTGAGGGACTGAGCTGCCACCCCAAGAAACCATTTGGCCCACAATGTCCATACTCGCCCTCTGGAGACCAGTAGTCCCTGCAGCCAACAACACCCATACCAGCGCTGCAGAAAAGCCCCCCCACTGGCCACCAATTTTGGAATTGATGGAGAGGTGGAATATTGCGTCGGGGGACCAGCCCTCCCGTGTGAATATGGGACCCAACGGGTTACACTTAGTCTAGTACTTCTTAAAAGTGTCTCCACTATCTCCCCCCCCTTTCTCCCCCACCCCTTTCTCTCCCCTGTTCTCCCCCCTTCTCTCCCCCTCTCTCCCCTTCTCCTCCCCCCCCCCCCGCACTCTCTAAAAGACTTACCGTTACTATGCAACCGTTTTACCTTCATCTTCATCGCGGGTGTGAATTTCAGACAGCGCTCCCCCGCTTTCCCTGGCCCCCGCCTTTGTGATGTGTTTGTGTGTGCAGTCGGTCGATCCAGCTCGCAGTTTCAACGTGGACGGTCGATCCAGCTCGAGGCTTTCCAGGCGAGTGCCCTTTGAGCTTGAAGGTCGAAGACACTCTTCTTAAATCGCAGATTAGGTCGCCAAAGTGGGACAGCCCCTTTTGCTCTCGACTCATACTTGCAGCATAGTCGACATGAGGTTCTAGGAGGTCTTTGTAACTCTCCTTCATGCTCGAGAGTAGTCCCCGCATGCTCGAGGCCTCAGCTAGGTCGCGGCGTATTTTTCAACATGCTGAAAAATGCCCGCGAGTAAAAAAAGGTCGCCATGGAAATAATCGATTTTTTTTTTTACTCGTAGGTTTAGTCGAAGTAGGTTATAATAGGTTGGCATGTTATTCGTAGGTAATCGAGGGCAGTCAAAGGTAATCAAAGGTAGTCGTAGATAGTCTTCAACATAGTCGAAGGGAGGTCTAAGGAGATCAAAGGAGGTCGTCTTCACTCTCCACTATTCGGTGTCCAATTTTCCTGAAGCTAGTCGAAGCTAGTCAAAGCTAGTCTTCTACATCGTCGAAGGAGGTTTTCAACATTACACTTTTTCAAACTCTCCTAAACTCTTCTAAACTCGTCAATTAGGTCACCTCAGTGGGACAGCCCCTTAAGGTTGCAGCGTTTTTTTAGCATGCTGAAAAATGCCAGCAAGTAAAAAAAGGTCGCCATGGAAAAAAATTGATGTTTTTAATTAATCGTAGGTTTAGTCGAAGTAGGTTGTAGTAGGTCGGCATGTTATTCGTAGGTAATCGAAGGTAGTCGTAGATATTCTTCAACATAGTTGAAGGAGGTCGAAGGAGGTCTTTGACATAGTCATAGAAACATAGAAACATAGAAATTAGGTCAGCCTTCAATATGAATGGCGTGGCAGAGAGTTCCAGAGACTCGCCACTCTCTGTGTGAACTTTCTCAGGATTTCCCCCTTAGGGAACAATCTTCCTGCATCTAGCTGTCCAACCCCTCTATAAGATCCCGCTTCAGTACACCAAAGACCCTTTCCTGTAGCTTTTTTTACTGATGCCTACTTTCAATGACTGGTGTACCATGACACCCAGTCGAAGGAGGTCTTCAACATGACACTTTTTCATACTCTCCTAAATTCTTCTACACTCGCAAATTAGGTCCCTGCAGTGCGACAGGCCTTTTGTTTAATCCCATTTCTTATTCTTTCCACATTCCCATCAATGCTCTTGGAATCTACCACCCACCTACACACTAGGGGGATCCTAGTTCATAACAGCCAATGAACCTACCAAACTGCACATTTTGGAAGTGTGAATAGAAACCAGAGCACTTGGAGGAAACACACGCAGTCATAGGGAGAACACGCAAACTCCCCACAAATCGAATGCAGGTCACTGATGCTGTGAGGCAGTAGTTTGATCTGCCGTGCCAATCTACTGTCTTAAATCTTAAACTATTTCACAAGATGCAGGATAATTGAACCCTAGCCAGGTCACCATAGCTCTCAGCTTCAGTTAGAACCTTTCACCTCTGGCTCAGCAATGCAGTCATTTTTAATGGGAACATTTTGGTTTTATAGTGCATGAGTTTTCCAGTAACTGTGCCTGTGCGACAAGCTGGAGATGCCGAACAGCTCTGCTGCTTGTTAAGTTGACTTTCAACAAATAAAATCCCTGGTTCCCTTCCAAATTTCTCAACAAACCATAACTAAACTAATTCATTGGGCTATTGCTTGTTTGGAGTGCTGAGTAAATGGGGCTCCGACAATATGTAAGTCATGTCTCATGGATAATTATGGAATCTGGATACGTGGCACCATCCATATCACAGGAAAAATGATCATTGATTTTTATGTCATTAAAGTTACTTCTTTTAGAAAAGCAACACATTTTTGATTATATATGAAACTTTTGTGAGGTTGAAATTGGAATTCCCAAACCACAAAATTGAAGAACAGTCAGTTTCTCTCACTGGATAGCATACAACAGAAGCTTTTCACTGTACCTCGGTACACGTGACAATAAACTAAACTGAATCTAACTAAACTAAACTAAACTGAAACTAATTCAGTTCTGCACTCTACAGATATGATGACATTATTGCCATATTCACCAACCTCTGATAAAGGAAGGGATAACAATAGCCATATGAGGGTCAAATGTTTGTAATTCTCTACATCCGGAAAGCTCAGTTGATTAGCTGGAGGGAATCAGGAAATATGTGTCAGGCAGGAAAGTACAGATGCAGAAAGGAATGGTGGACAGGTGTGAAGAACAAGGTTTTTCTGCTCCTATTTCCAATGCTATTATAGCTGGGAGCACAATGCAGAAGCAGGGATTTGCAAAACATTGTTGGCTGAGTTTGGTCTGCATTGTGCAGACTCAACTAGGAGCCAATTGAACATTTTGATGTACTGTCTGAAATATAATTAGAGGTCAGTAAGATGACTGGTACAATAAAATTGAACTCGTTAACATGAAATGGAAACAGAATGAATCTTTGATGTTTGGGGAAATGATTTAACTTCTGAAACTGACTGCAGTTCAGTGAAGTTCTAATTCACTGCTTCCTACACTTTGTTCTTTTCCCAGTTCCTGACATCACATTTTCTTCCAAGGCTTATCTCCCAGGAGCAGCTCCCCGACAGCTTAAACTAGGCAATCCATCTCAAATGTGAATTCCAGAGCAGTCTGTTTCACCAACTGACCTAAGTGATAACATTTCAAGGCAAATTGGCAACTATTTTGGGAAACCTTTTGAGAAGTCAACCCAGGGTAGGACTTTCAGAGTGAATGGCAGGGTCCTGGGGTGTGCTGTCAAATGAAGGCATCTAGGATCACAAGTACATGAAAGGGGCATCACAGGTAGGCAGAATGGTGAAAAAGGCTTTAGGATAGATATATACTGTAGATAGGAGGGTTTTTGAGGGTGATGGGCCAAGTGAAGGCAAATGGGATCAGCCCAGTATACCACCATGGTTGTTATGGACAAGGTGGGCCGAGGGTCTGTTTCCATGAAATGCGACGGGAAGATATTTATTCGGTCGGTGGAAATATGTGAGTAGCATGTGTGAAAATGGGAAGGCTGTCGCTTCCATTTTGGAAGAAGATACAAATTAAGGAGATTAAAAGAAAGCCAACACAACCCTGGTACACACAGATATGAGAGCAAAGGGAAAAGTTTTAGTATAATATAGATAGATGATGGTAGAGCAGCAATGGCAGGAATTTCTGCGGATAATTCGGAAGGTGCAGGATCATTTCATCCCAAAGAGGAAGAAAGATTCCAGGGGGAGAATAAGGCAACCATGGCTGACAAGGGAGGTCAAGGACAACATAAGAGCAAAAGAGATGGCATATAACATTGCAAAGATTAGTGGGAAGCCAGAGGATCGGGATGTTTTTAAAGAACAACAAAAGGTAACTAAAAGGACAAAACGGAGAGAAAATATGAAGTACGAATGTAAGCCAGGCAATAATATAAAAGAGGATAGCAAGAGTTCCTATGGATATATAAAGAGTAAAAAAGACGCAAGAGTGGACGTAGGGCCACTGGAGAATGATGCAGGGGAAATGATAGCGGGAAATCAAGAGATGGCAGAGGAATTGAATTTTTTTTTTTGCATCAGTCTTCACAGTAGAATACACCAGCAGTGTGCCTGTAATCCTAGAGAGTCCAGGAAAGAATCAGAATCAGATTTTATTCAGCAAGCCATGTTTTGCAACATACGAGGAATTTCACTGGCCAGGTCAGTCATACAATTAAAAGCAACAGACTCAAAAACACATTTTAACGTGAACATCCACCACAGTGACTCCTACACATTCCTCACTGTGATGGAAGGCGAAATAAAGTTCAAGTCTCTTCCTTTGTTCTTCCTTGGTCGGGGGCCTCGAGCCCTCCCTTTATGGGGCGGTCTTAACTCCCGTAGCCGGCGGCGTTCGGGCCCTCCGTTTCATGGCGTTCAGCTTCTGCATTGGGGGAATTTCAGCTCCCCCGCGCCGGGCGATCGAACCTCGCGTCGGGGCTGGACGAACCTTCTGCTGCTTTGGAGCTCCCGACTAGCCTCTCCCGAGACTGCGAGCCCTTGATGGTAAATCCACAGGTTGCGATGGGAGCGATCCCAGGCAAGGGATCCGCTCCGATGTTAAGTCCGCGCCCCGCGGTGGTGCTCACGACAGTCCGAGGCGGCTCTCAGCACCAGCAATGGTAGGCCGCAGACCTCGGAGAATATGATCTGAAAAATGACCATATCTCCGGGAGGGTAAGACTTGACCCCGATCCCCCCCAACCCCCCTCCCCCAACATAAAACAAACCAAAGAACAAGAGAAGCAACATAGAAAATAGGTGCAGGAGTAGGCCATTCGACCATTCAAGCCAGCACCGTCATTCAATACAATCATGCCTGATCATCCAAAATCGGTACCCTGTCCCGGCTTTTCTCCCCATATCCCTTGATTCCTTTAGTCTTAAATCTAGCTCTCTCTTGAAAACAACCAGCGAACTGGCTTCCACTGCCTTCTGTGGCAGAGAATTCCACAGATTCACTCTCTGGGTGAAAAGGACTTGTCTTCAAGGATGTTGTCAGGGCTAGAGGGTCTGAGCTGTAGGGAGAGATTGAGTCGGCTGGGACTCTATTCCTTGGAGCACAGGAGGATGCGGGGTGATCTTATTGAGGTGTATCTTATGAGAGGAATAAATCGGGTAGATGCACAGAGTCGCTTGCCCAGAGTAGGTGAATCGAGAACCAGAAGACATAGGTTTAAGGTGAAGGGGAAAAGATTTAATAGGAATCTAAGGGATAACTTTTTCACACAAAGGGTGGGGGGTATATGGAATAATCTGCCAGAGAAGGTAGTTGAGGCGGGGACTATCCCAACATTTAAGATACAGTTAGACAGGTACATGGATAGGACAGGTTTGGAGGGATATAGATCAAACGCGGGTAGGTGGGACTAGTGTAGCTGGGACATGTTGGCCGATGTGGTGCCCCTGTCTCACTGTGCGAGTTGTAAGTGATAGACTCGTGGCTGCGCACGAGACTGCAAGTGTATGATCAAGTAGTTCCCACGGGTATGTAATTGCTGCGATGTTGCAAGTTCCTCTCCCGATTAGCAAGTTCCTCTCCCGTTACTCTTGAGCCAACCGTCAACAATGTTAAAATACATCTCCAAGTTATTTCAGTCTATTGATATGACCTACAATGTTCTACCAAGCATGTTTTTTTACTTTTTTGCAATGGATCTCTATTTAATTAATTTAAAAAAAGGATGAGGAGACAGTACACACAACAGAATATCAAAAATCAGATACACCCACACACACAGATTTCTCGGCGAACCAGAGAAAAAAAAGAAAATTTAAGACCCCATACCACTCTAAAAACAAAAGTTCCTGTTACCTTAAAATATATGATGATAATTAAATCTCCGAATATATTCAAGAACAATTTGGGAAGTTAGAGAAGAAATTATGGGAACCCTGGCTGAGATATATGCATCATTTTTAGCCATGGGTGAGATGACAGATGACTGGGTGGTGGCTAATGTTGTGCCTTCATTTAAGAAAGGTTACAAAGTAAAACCTGGGAACCAGAGACAGGTAGGCCCAACATCGAAGGTACAAGAAATGGTTCATAAGTTTACAGATGATTCCAAAATATTGTTGACATTGAAGAATGTCAAGAATTACAGCAGAATCTTTATCAGCTGGGTAAGTGGACCTAGGAATTAGAGTTCAGTTCAGATAAGTGTAAAGTGGGTGTCCTGGGCTAAATGGCCTTCTCTTGTGCTAACCGTAAAATCCTGAGATATTGGTGCTCTTGTACCTGTAAGTTGGAACACTTTGTGAGGCCGAGGGCACACTGTAAATGCAAGTTAATGTTGTGAAGTTCAACGTATGAACCTGCACTGTTCTAGATTGAAGGCCAAGGCAGTACAACCAAAAAAGCAAAAGAGAAATAATGTCTTGCATTTTTTAATTGCTAAGAAAAGCTGCTTTCAACATGCAGAAGTATAAGTGCACTTATAAACGCCACAACAGATCAACGGTGGATGCGATCTCGCTGGCTCTCCACTCCGCTCTGGACCACTTGGACAACAAAAACTCATATGTCAGGCTGTTATTCATCGATTACAGCTTGGCATTTAATACTATCATCCCCTCCAAGCTGGTTACCAAACTCGCAGAACAGGGTCTCTGCGCATCCCTCTGCAATTGGATCCTCGACTTCATCATTCACAGACCACAGTCTGTTCGTATTGGTGGAAATGTGTCAGACTTGATAACAATCAGCACGGGAGCACCTCAAGGCTGCGTGCTCAGCCCCTGCTATACTCTCTCTATACTCATGACTGCGTAGCCGGTCACAGTGCGAACTCCATCATCAAGTTCGCTGACGACACCACTGTAGTGGGACGTATCACTGATGGGGACGAGTCGGAGTACAGAAGAGAGATCGAGCAACTGTCCATATGGTGCCAGCACAATAACCTGGCCCTCAACACCAGCAAAACCAAGGAACTGATTGTGGACTTTGGAAGGAGTTGGATGGGGACCCACAGTCCCGTTTATATCAATGGGTCGATGGTTGAAAGGGTCAAGAGCTTCAAATTCCTGGGTGTGCACATCTCTGAAGATCTTTCCTGGTCCGGGTACACTGATGCAATTATCAAGAAAGCTCATCAGCGCCTCTACTTCCTGAGAAGATTACGGAGAGTCAGTTTGTCAAGGAGGACTCTCTCTAACTTCTACAGGTGCACAGTAGAGAACTTGCTGACCTGTTGCATCATGGCTTGGTACGGCAACTTGAGCGCCCTGGAGAGGAAAAGACCACAAAAAATAGTAAATACTGCCCAGTCCATCATCGGCTCTGACCCTCCTTCCATCGAGGGGATTTACCGTAGTTGCTGCCTCAAAACGGCTGGCAGCATCATCCTGGCCACACACTCATCTCCCTGCTGTCTTCAGGTAGAAGGTACAGGAGCCTGAAGACTGCAACAACCAAGTTCAAGAATAGCTGCTTCCCCACAGCCATCAGGCTATTAAACCTGGCTCGGACAAAACTCTGAACATTAATAATCCATTGTCTGTTATTTGCATATTATCAGTTTATTTATTCATGTGTGCATTTACGTATAAAATGGTATATGGACACACTGATCTGTTTTGTAGTCAATGCCTACTATGTTCTGTTGTGCTGAAGCAAAGCAAGAATTTCATTGTCCTATCAGGGACACAGGACAATAAACTCACTTGAACTCACTTGAACTTCAATCGATCTCAAGGTTTAGGAGCAATTAACTGTAGACAAAAAGCTGGAGAAACTCAGCGGGTGAGGCAGCATCTATGGAGTAAAGGAATGGGTTCCTCAGACTGAAGAAGGGTCTCGACCCGAAACGTCACCCATTCCTTCGCTCCATAGATGCTGCCTCACCCGCTGAGTTTCTCCAACTTTTTGTCTACCTTCGATTTTTCCAGCAATTGCAGTTCTGTCTTAAAAAGGAGCAATTAACTCATCTTTAATCAAGCTCTAACAGTAATTCAGACTGCTAAAGCAGACAGGCAAGGCTATACATGTCCTATCAGCATATAGAACACACGTCTACTGTTGCAATAATTAAGTGGAGAGATGAATGATGGTTCAAGAGCTCCGGCAATACTGTGTTCAGTTGCGTATCTAACCTTTAGATACTGAATCCAGCCTTAAATTGAACAAAGTTGTTGATGCAACTGATTCTAAAAGTTTAATTTTGCAGCCACACATATTGTACGAACAACTCTAGCCAAGAAGTGAAGTGAACCCCAGAAAAGGCAAAAGTCAAGTTCATGGGCAAAGGTCCAGCACTTTTTACATACAAGCCCTCTTTGAAGTTTTACTTGATCAGTAGCAGGTGCATGAATACTGATTTAATACTGATTTTTTTGTGAACCAGCATCTGCAGTTCCTTTATTCTCTTAAATTAGTGACCCATTATTTCAGAGTCGATGGTACAAGGCTCACAGTAGGGTTGAAGATAGAATGTAGCCTAATATTTCAGAGGATACTAAAGGAACCCTAGATTGTTTGGGGATGTCGTCTTTCAGCTGTCGCTCTGTTTTGGGTACAAGGTCACCGCTCCATTTGGGAAATGTAAGCAATATTTATATCTTAACATCACCAAGTTTTTGTTTAAATTCATCCTTTCATGGAATGTAGGGGCTCCTAGCAAATCCAGCAATTATTGAGCATCTCCTTGAGACACTAGGTCACTTCAGAGGGTAGTGGCGGGTCTACTATGTTACCATTAGACTAGAGTCACATAAAAGGTAGGGTACAGATGGCATATTTCCTTCTCTGTTGCCTTTCAATGAAGCAGCTGGGGTTACATCAGTCTAGTAGTTTTAATGTTATCTTTAAATATGCTATTTTTTTTTAACTCCACATTTATTTAAATAGTTAAACTTAAATGTCTATGGTGGGCTGTGAACTTGTATTGCTAGATCACTAGACCAGGCTATTGGGTCGCTAGTCCAGAAAATTAGCCATGACATTACCATGCCAATACACTTAAATGGAACTTGCCATGAAACTATTCAGGCATAATAACAATGTAAAATACAAATAGTACCACAATAACAATGAGCATATTACAATTTGGACATAGGAATCTGTCCAAGAAACTGCATGGGAGCTCATTAAGGATACTGAAACAAAGGTTCATTATATAAATTAGATCTGCATTTAGAAAGTGTAGTTACAAAACAGCCAAATGGCATCATAGTCAATGAAATGTGATCACTGCTTAAAAGAATCCAACATGGGCAACATGCAAAAATGCAAAACACAAAGGGTGGTTTGTAAATGTTCATATTTTCTTAAGATATAGCAAACTGTTCAGTTCTGTAAGTCTCTGTCAACACTCTGAGTGTTCATATTGGGGCCATAACCCCATTTATTTCCCTAGAGCCTACGCTTTTTCACAAGTAAAATCAACTCCTACCCCCACTCCTTGATTATTCTACCACCTACTTACAGGAGGGGAATTTACATTTATCAATTAATCTACCATATCTTTTGGATGCTGGAGGAAACCCAAGCTTACTGAGACAGTCACAGGGAGAACGTACAAGCTCCACGCAGGTCAGGATTAAGCCCGCATCATTGGAGTTGTGAGGGAGCAGCTCTACCCGCTGTACTGCAAAATGTCAATAATGCTATATTCATGGAAAATGAATATTCCCAGAAGACGAAGGAAATCATTGTCGACTTCAGAAAGATCAGAAGGGGCAGACACACCCCCATCCATATAAACGGGACTGAGGTGGAGCGGGTCTCCAACTACAAATTCCTCGGGGTACACATCTCGGAGGATCTGTCCTGGTCCCTCAACACCTCCAAGCTGATCAAAAAGGCGCAGCAGCGCCTTTACTTCCTGAGGAGGCTCAAAAAAGCCCACCTGTCCCCCCAGATCCTGACCAACTTTTACCGCTGTACCATCGAAAGCATCCTGACCACCTGCTTTACGGTATGGTACAGCAGTTGCACCGTAGCAGATAGGAAGGCACTACAACGGGTGGTGAAAACCGCCCAGTACATCATCGGTGCTCCGCTCCCTGCCATGGATGCCCTCCACCGAAAACGGTGTCTGACACGGGCTGGGAAGATCATCAAGGACCCCTCCCACCCTAAGCATGGACTGTTTGCCCTCCTACCATCGGGGAGGCGGTACAGGAGCCTCAGGTCCCGCACCAGCAGGATGAGGAGTAGCTTCTATAATAACACCATCGCACTGCTGAACTCGGAGTCCCGCCGATAGATTTCCACATCTGTATTTATTTATCTGGATTTATCTATATATTGCTATGTACTGTCACTAAACTGCATTTCGTTGTACCCATACTTGTATCTGTGCAATGACATTAAAGTTGAATTGAATTGAATTGAATTGATAAATGGAAAAATACCAACAAATCTCAATTCTTCAATTACCAAAGACCATACAGCACAGGAACAGGGCCTTCTGCCCACAACGTCTATGCCAAACATGATGATGTTAAATTACTGCCCTCTGCTTGCACACAATCCATATCCTCCATTCCCCGAAAAGCCACGTGTTTATCTAAAAACCATTTAAATCCCACTAGTGCATTCTATCTGCTTCTAACACCACATCTGGCAGTGCATACCAGGCACTCACCATTCTCTGTGTAAAGAACCTGTCCTGCACATTTCCTTTATACTTTGCCCCTGTGGTCTGAAAACTATGCCCATCAGTCTTTGACACCTTCACCCAGGGAAAAAGGTTCTGACTGTCTACCCTATCTATGCATCTCATAATTGTATATACTTTTATCGGGTCGACCCTCTCCCTCCAATGCCTCAGAGAAACTAATCCACGTTTGTCCAACATCTCCTTATAGCTAAAACCCTCTAATCCACGCAGTATTCTGGTAAACCTCTTGCATTAATTGCACAACATACATTAATTGATTGCATTTATTAAAGATTTTTTGTCAATTTTTGTTAATCGAATAGTGTAAGGTGAAATCAAAATTTACTGGCACTGGGCAATAAAAACAAAGTCTGTCAACCCTACTTAAAACAATGTGATGAATAGAAATCTCTTCTATCTGCTTTCCATTTTGTTTTACCGTAAAGAAACAAGATTGTCCACTTTATAAAAATAGTCCTCACTTTTTTTTTCCACAGTTGAAATTCTGGCACAGAACCTTTGAAGGAGGAGAATAAATCTTTCAGGAAAAGAATGTTTCCTAGTCCGAGGCATCCTTCTAGAGCCCCCTCGAGTACTGTTAATCGTTTCTGAAATAGATTTGTGGAGATTTAGTAGTGATGGATCGGTGGCAAAATCCCAAATATTCACTGAACAAGGCAGGAGACCCCCACGGTGCACCACAGGATGTATGCTATTGAAGAAGCAGTCACTTTTTCCATTGAGGTTCATTGACTATAAACAGCTACAAGTATCTGCACAAACAAGTCAAGGTTACCATCAAATACACTCCATGAATGTTATATGTACTGAAGTTCCACTCAAAATGGAGACGTGGAAGGAAATGCATTGCGCCACAGAGAGAGTCTACTCGCCAAGAGTGAGAAGAGGAAACTGGCAAAGGTTGTTGTTGGCGATGATGTTCTCCTGGTCTCTGCCTTGAAGAGCGGATTCTCTGAAGGCACTGGAGCTGTTGGTAGACCAGTGGAGACAATTGGACGGGTCAACCCTGTTCATTGGCACCACACATGGAGCCATAAACACATACAGCATAGAAACAGGCCTTATAGCCCACTGAGTCCATCCAACCATTATGAAACCATCTTTACATTAATCTATCCTAACCCATTTTATTCTCTTCACATGTACATCAACCCCTCATAGACTCTACCACTCATTTACCCACTCAGGGCAATTTACAGACACTGTTTACCCTATCAAGCTGCACATTTTTGGAATGTGGGGGGAAACTGGCGCACCAGGAGGAAACCCACACTGTTACAGTGAGAATGTGTAAACTCCATCCCGACAGCACCTTACGTCAGGATCAAAACTGGTTTGTTGAATCTTTGAGCACAGTTGCAAGAGATATGGGGTACTCCGAACCTGATTATCATCAAGGAACCAAAACTCAAGGGAAGCACAATGTCAGTTGATGTTCCCTGATCTACAGTGTCTTTGGTTGCAGGGATTATAACTAAAGACAAACCTCCACCCCAAAGTCTTCGGAGAGGAATGGAAAAATTTGGATGATCATATTTTTCAGTGCATTTGGAGAATAATCACCATGGCAGGCCCAACAGTCACCCAATGACTGATCTTCACTCCATCTTGCTGCTGTGCTCTTTCATCTAATGGTCTGGAAGAATATTACAACCTTTGAAAAACATTTGAACAGGTATATGGATAGGATAGGTTTTAGAAGGATATGGGTCAAACATAGGCAGGTGGGATGAGTGTAGATGGGCATGTTATTCGGCATGAGCAAGTTGGGCCGAAGGGTCTGTTTCCATACTGTGTGACTGTATGACTCTATAACTCAGAAGGTTAGGCAACACCTGGGAAGGGAATGGCCAGGAGATGTTTCGGGCCAGGTCCCTTATTCAGATCCTTAGTTCCCTCCACAGATGCTGCCCGACCTGCTAGGTTCCTCCAGCAATTTGTGTTTTGCTCAAGTTTCCAGCATCTACAGTTTCTGGAGTCTCCACTTTAGTACCTTGCCCAGTCATCGTTGTCAGTTCTGACATTTTCCATTCAGCTGCCCCTTCTAAATTTAAATTTACAGCCGAAGTCATCCTTAAGTATATCTATCAAAGGCCCTCTGTACAAGTGTAAACCTGGAAACCAGCTGGACTGCCTCTGACCCAATGTGGCTCCGTGAATGAAGCTTCCAGCTTAGTTACTGGAGGTCATGGGTTGGACTTGAGTGATTGAACAGAAATATCCAGGTTAGCCATTCAGTGCAGAACCATACGAGTTACTTATGACACTGTTAGAAATGCAATCTTCCATGATGGATAGTAAGCTATTGTCTCCTGAAATGGATATAAAAATGTTATTCGTAGTGTCCAAGCTGATATTTTCCCTAATGCCACATGAAGGTTAGATAAGCTGGGGTAGATTTCCTTGGATTAGAGGGGGCTGAGGAGAAACGTAATTGAGGTTATACAATGATGAGTGAGCTAAATAAAGAGGAAAACATTCCCCTTAAAAGAAGATCCCTAGTGTGAAGGAGGCTGAAGGGTGATCTGATTACAGTTTATAAAATCTCGTGGGGCACAGAGAAGGTGGATGGTCACACTTTTTTTTTCCCAGGGAAGAAGGGTGTAAAACCTGAGTGCATAAGTTTAAGTGAGAGGGGAAAGATTTAAAGAGGTAGGTATTTCATACAGTGGGTGGTGGGTATATGGAAAGAGGTAGAGGCAAGTTTAATTACATCATTTAAACCTGGACAGGTTTATACAGATAGGGGCCAAATGCAGGAAAATGGGTCTAACTCAGGAAGGTACATTGGTTGGCATGGACGAGCTTGGCCCCAAGGGTCTACTGTATTTCTGTGCCATATGACTCCATTACTCTACAGACCTTGACTGTGCATTCCAGATCCTAGCCACTCATTAGGCAAAGGAATTTCCTCTTTGTGCAGTGGTTTGGAAGTATGTGCGCTGGAAAAGAGACTTAAAAATATATAACTTTACAACTGAGCTTATGCCAAATGTAGAAATATTAAGCTGACTGCAGCTCTTTTTTTAGTTAAGTTTAATTTTAAAATACAGCACAGAGTTTTGGCCCACCGAGTCCACACTGACTAGCGATCCCCACACACTAACACTATCCTACACACACTAGGGACTATTTCCAATGACACCAAGCCAATTTGCATACAAACCTGTACAAATTTGGAGTGTGAGAGGAAACCGGAGATCCCGGAGAACACCCAGGTTGTCGCGGGGAGAAGGTACAAACACCGTACACACAGCACCCATAGTCAGGATTGAACCCAGGGTTTTGGCGCTGTAAGGCACCAATCTTCCGCTGCACCACTGTGCCACCCTTTCGAGAAAAGAGGAACAAAGGATGATTGCTACATGTTTGTGAATGTGCTTGATTGAGGAGAATTCGGATGAGATTAGTGGTAGTATTATGGTAACGATGTTTGGAAGCGCATCACTACTAAATCTAGGATGAAATTCAGGATGAAATTATGTACCCCCAGAGGGATTAAAATCATCAAAGAATCATAGGAAATGTACAACACAGAATGAAGTAATTCAGCCCATCAATCTTTGTTGGTCACAAAATTGGCATCACTCCTAAACACACTACCTAGCATGAAGTCCCCGGTGCTACATGTCATGGATCAAGTCAACATCTGAGTATTGCTTAAATGTAATGAGGGTTCCTACTTCTTCCACTCTACCTTTTCATGCAGCAAAACCTGACCGTCCCACCTTCCTGCGTGTAGAAAATAATTGTCCTCTCCATGCTATTCTCCACAGCTGCTCTTTAAATAAAAGCCCCCTGTTTTTTGACCACTCTGCTAAAGAAAGCATCCCCCCATGTACCAAGGACCCTCATTAACCTATAACAAAATAGCATCACACAGCACAGAAAGTAGTCCTCCGGCCCAAATCGTCCACGCCAACCAAGATGTCTCATCTAAATGAGTCCCATTTCCCCATATTTGGCCCATTTCCCTTTAGACCTTTGGTATCCCTGTAACTGTCTAATTGTTCTTTAAATGTTGTCATTGTACCTGTCTCAACTACTTCTTCTGGCTGCTCATTCCATGTAAATACCATCCTCTGAGTGAAAAAGTTGCCAAGGAACAACGTTCAAGCCTGCCCATCCTCCCCCAATAGCTCAGGCCCTTGGTCTTGGCAACATCCTCGTAAATCTTCTCTGCAGTCTTCCGAATTTAATGGCATCTTTCCTGCAACAGGAACTGAACACTGTATCTCGTGTGGCCTCACCAACATCTTGTACAACTGTAACATAATGTCCAAACCTGACTGATGAAGGCCAGGTTGCCAAAAGTTTTGTTCACCACCATATCTATCTGTGACACCACTTTCAGGGAACTTTGTACCTGCACTCCTTGATCCCTCTGCTCTACCAAGAGCCCTATCATTCACCGTTAAATTTCTTACCTGGTTCAACTTTCCAAAAAGCAATACCTCATCAGCAATACCATCAATATCTGAATTAAACACTATTTGTTATCCCTTGGCCTGCATGCCAGCTTAGTTTAGCTTAGAGATATAGCAAGAGTACAGACCCTTTGGTCTACCGAATTCGGGGTGACCAGCGATCACCCTGTACACTGGCACTATCCTACACACTAGGGACAATTTACTTTTTTTTTAACCAAAGGCAATTAACCTACAAACCTGCAAGTCGTTGGAGTGTGGGAGGAAATCAGAGCACCTAGAAAAAACCCATGCAGTCACGGGAAGTAAATTCCGTTCAGATAGCACGCGAGGTCAGGATCTAATGCAGGCCTCTGGTGCTATAAGCAGCAAATCTGCTGCCCTCATTTTCACTGTCTACGATACCATCCATTTTAGTGTCATCGGTAAGCTTACCAGCAGTTTTATCCAAGTTGTTGAAATAGAGTCCAGCCTACCATGAAGCCAAGTCTGTATCTAGTTACCTAGCTCTCCCTGGATCCCTGTGATCTAACCTTCCAGAACAGCCTAGCATGCGGAACCTTATCAAAGACCTTGCCGGTCTATAGAGACTATATCCACGGCACAGCCTTCATCAACGTTCTTGGTCACATTTAAAAAAACTCATGAGACATGATTTCACACACACAGATCACACTGACTATCCCTAATCAACTCTAGCCTTTCCAAATACATGTAAATTAAGATGTCAGACATGCTAGTCCGTAGACTTTTTTACAGCTCTTCTTAAGTAGAGGTATTATATTGGCCACCCTCCAGTATGCTAGCACCTCTTCCGTGGCTAACAATAATTCAGATATCTCTGCCAGGATTCCTGCAATTTCTTCTTTCGTTTCCCAGTGTTCTTGGAAAAACCTGATAAGGCCCTGGTGATTTATTTACTGTCATTCATTTTAGGACATCTAGCATGTCTTTGACTGTCCTCAAGATATTGCTATTAACTTTCCAAAGTTTTCTAATCTTCATGTTTTTCTCCATGATAAAAGCAGAGGAAACATTTTTATTGAAGACCTCTCCCATTGTCTGCGGCTGCACTTTGGTTTCTGACGGGTTCTATTCTCTCTTAACTTTTCTTTTAGCTTTAATATGCATAAAATCTCCTTGGATTTTCCTTAATGTTACCTGCCAGGGCTACATCATGTCATCTTTTTGCTCTTCTGATTTTCTTCTTAAATATGCTCCTCAATCCCTCCAGGGATACTCTTCATCCCAACTGCCTATTCCTGGCCCATACCTTCTTCTTTTTCCAGACCAGAGTCTCAATTTCCTTAATCGTCCAGGGTTCCTTATTACTGCCTGCCTTGCCATTCACTCTTATAGAACAAGCATACTTCGAGCTCTCAATAGCACAGTTTCAAGAAGCTTCCCACTTTCTGGATATCCCTTTGCCCCCAAACAACCTGCTTCAATCAAATTTTGCAAGTTCCTATCTAATACCATCAAATTTGACCTTGCCCAAATTTAAACAGCATAGCTCTTTTAAAACTAATAGAACTATGGCCGCTGGTTCCAAAGTGTTAACCTACTGATACCTCAGCCACTTGCCCTGTCCTATTTCCTAAGGGGAGGTAAAGCTCTCAAGTATATCAGAGAGTACTCTCTTAAACTTCTACAGAGGGCATATTGACTGGTTACATCACGGCCTGGTTCTGCAATTTGAACACCCAGGAATGAAGAAGACTGCAAAACGTGGTGAACACTGCCCTGTCCATCATGGGTACTGACCTCTCCACCATCGAAGGGATTCACAGGAGTTGCTGCTTCAAGAGGGCAGCCAGCATCATCACTTCACCTCTGCCATCGGGAAAAAGATAAAGGAGCCGGAAAGCGGTAATGTCCAGGTTCAGGAACAGCTTCTTCCCTTTAGCCATCAAGGCTATTAGAAACTACAACCTCCAAATAAGCTCTGAACTGCATAGACTGAGGGGGATTGGTTTTGTCTTTTTGCACTATTATTTTTTGTTTGTTTTTATGTGCATGTATGTATGTAAAGATGCATGAATGAATGTGTGTGTGTAAATATAAATATATATATATATACACACACACACGCACACATATACAGTATATATATAGATATAGATATATAGAGATAGATATATGCTGATCATTTTTTCGCTTAAGATATTCTTTACAAAGTACTATGTTTACATATTCTGTTAGTCTGTTGCAAGTAAGAATTTCATTTTTCTGTTTGGGACATATGACAATAAAACATTCTTGGCTCTTGACTCTTGAGCTTTTCTCTCACCTTCTAAGTATTGCTTGATCAAACACATTTGACAAATTCCACATCTATGGGCTCCATGGAGTCCCTGCCTATATTCAGAAAGTTAAAATCCCCTATTGGAACAACCCTTTTATTCTTGTAGCTGTCTGCAATCTCCTGACATGTTTGTTCCTCTTTCCGATTGACTCTTTGGGGGCCTGTTGTTCACTTCCAACAAGGTGACCACTCCATTTTTATTTCTCAGCTCCACCATGTAGTTTCACTGGACAATCCCTCAGGAATACCAACTTGAACTACTGCCATGATGTTCTCCTTCATCAACAAAGCATTTACACCTCATGTTGCTTCGGCAAGGCCACCAGCATAATCAAGGACGAGTCGAATTCGGGCCACTACCTCTTCTCCCCTCTCCCATCGCGCTAAAGGTGTAGAAGTGTGAAAACACACACCTCCAGATTCAGGGACGGTTTTTTCCCAGCTATCATCAGGCTACTGAACCATCCGACCAACAATTAGAGAGCAGTCCTGAACTACTATCTATCTCATTGGAGACCCTCAGAATATCTTTGATCAGACTTTACAGGCTTTATCTTGCACTTATTAACTTTATCTGTGCACTGTGGATGGCTCGATTGTAATAATGTATTGTCTTTCCACTGACTGGTTAGCAAGCAACAAAAGCTTCCTCTCTGTGCCTCAGTACATGTGACAATAAACTTAACTGTCTTCAATGTGATGTGCCCTGCCCACATATGGAAGGGGATGTCTTCAAAAATTGATTTCTGATAGTTCCCTTGCCAGGAAGTTCTTCAACAGGTTCACACACTAGATGTTTCATCCTACTGAGGAGTGCAGGACCAAGGGTCTTGGAAGCTAAATAAGGAGGAGGCCATTTAAAATTGAGATGCAGATAATATTTTTTTCATTCAGAGGATGGTTAACCTTTGGAATACTCCATCCCAGAAGGTTGTGGAGTCTTTGCCACTGAGCTCATACAAATCACAGATTTCTGGATATTATGGGAATCAAGAGATATGGGAACAGTTCAAAAACTAGAGCAGAGGTAAAGGATCAGCCATGATAACGATGGTGGAACAGCTCTAGGCTTTGCATGTCCTACTCCGGCTCCTAATTGTGTACCTATTCCGGGCACCCCCAATAGCCATGTAACCAAATTAATGTACCATTGCTTTCCCCTCTTTATCCAACAACTCAAGAAGAAATGGAAGAACACATGTTTTCTGGAGTAGGATGTTTTTCCTCTTGCCATAAAAAGAGACTACAGGGTACAAAATTAAAATCATAAAAATGCTGAAAAGCTGGAAAGGTGAAAAAAAAACTTAAAATGTGGACCAGAAATATTAGCACTCTGGGTCTCTCTCCACAGATGCTGCCCCAAGTTCCAAGTCTTTATCTGCTTTTATATCAGGCTGAAGGACACCACAGCTTCAGGTTACCCACAAAACGCTGCAGGGTGCATTAGACATGTAAAGTTGTATGTCAAACAGGTAAAGGAGGTATCAATATATTAACTTACACTGGGTCTGAGTGCGTCAACGGGTTCCCAATTATGTTTAAGAAGCCTTGTCAGAAGAGTCTCAATCTAAAATCTAACAAAGGTTCAAAAGCCTCAACCTAAACGTGTTTGGGCCAGGACATGCAATCTTTTGGGGATGGGGGAGGGCAAGAAAATATCATGGTAGCAGGAGTCACAAGCTCCCAGGTGAAGGGGAGAGATTTGCTTTCAGAGTTGTGTGGTTTTCAGTGAAATTTATACTTTATTATCATAGACACAGTTAAATGAAAAGTAGGATTGTTAGGCTAATCAGTCTGATTCAGCAGTACGAGCTGGTGGGATTCCTCCTCAATCTCTACTAGTGCCAGGTCCTGGGGCAACTACAGGCTGTTCTTTTCTTTGCCCCATGATGGAATTACTGCCAACCTCACCCAATGCCGAATGTTCCTTTCATTCTGCAACTTCTGATCAGAATCGGCACAGCCACTCAGATCCAAGGAGGAGTTCAGATCCAAGGAGGAATTTCCCCACATTGATTGAGAGTGTCTGAAATCAGTCCTTGGACATTGCATGCGGTGGTTTTTGAATACCCTCTCTTCCAAACCAACTTGATTTTTCGTAGAAGCACAAATTTTGCCTTTCTTTCGCCATTGTAGAAAGGTTCCCTCTGATTTTCCTTCCAGGGACTTTATACTGGAGGATTAATCTTGTAGAATCATTGAATCAGCCCATTTTGCCCACCTTTTCTGTGATGGCTCTTTGAAAGAATTAGCCAACTAGTCATAATCTCTCCGCTCTCTTGCCCCAGCCATGAAATATTTGTTTTCCAACCCATTGTTTCCATCAAATTTGTTTCCACCCCTCTTCCACATCACAACTATTTGGTGTATTAACAAACAAATCTCAGTTCCCCCTGCTGTCTGTGTTGCCTACAGAATGTGACTCAATTTAATAGTGCAGCATGCATTTTTTTAATGCATTTAGATACTGGTATCTCCTACAGGATGTAATTATTTTACATAGGTTTCAAAATTTCCTGCCCATGGTGAATTTTCTGAAGTAAAACAATTATTGCAATCGACTATTAACATGGTCATTCACTGCAATTGTGATGGTTGATGCTATTCATAGGATGTTTAGCTCAGAAAGGTCCATTTAGTTTAACAGGTCCCATCAAGGGTCTTTGCTTGAGAGGTTTTCCCGCGACCCCTCTTCTCTTCATTGAATTCAATCAGGAGTCAAGTAATCAGAGAATATGACACTGAATAAGGACTCTACACATTGCAGCGGAAGCTTTATTTCTTTAAAAGCAGCAAGATTATGAGTGAATTAGCGCGGAAGTGGACATAATTTCAAGAAACAACAGGAGATGGATTACTGGATAAAGGATTAAGGGAGAGTGTGAGTTACTGAGTTGCTCTCTGAAACATTTGCATTGTTGGGCTTCAAAATCTAATCTTTTTCAATGAAAAATGTTTAGACTTAGAATCAATGTTGTTATTGTTATGTGTACTGAGGTGGAGTGAAAAGTTTTGTTTTGCATGCTATTCAACCAGATCAGATAACACTATACATACTTTAAATACAATCAAGTCAAACTCAAGTACAATAGAGCAAAGGGGAAGATACAAAGTGCAGAATATAGTTCTCAGCATTATAACACATCCATTCCATAGACCAAGTGTAATGTCCGCAATGGAGTAGAAGAGAATCGGACAGAACTCCAGCTTATGGAAATTCTGAAGCCTGATAACAAAGGGGAAGAAGCTGTTCCTGAGTCTGGTGGTGCGCACTTTCAAGCTTCTGTACCTTCTGCCCGATTGGAGCAGGGAGAAGAAGGTAAGTCCAGTGTGGGACAATAAGTAACTAAGGGTAGAAGACATTGCACTCAGCAGTTTTTCCTTGTCTTTTACTTGTGTAGAGGCATCTTGTGTCCTCTTATTGTGCCATTCACTGCCTCAGGACATAGAGTAATACAGTACAGGAAAAGATCCACCATGTCCGTGCTGATGTACTGTACCTATCTGTACTAATTCCTTTCACCAGCTCTTGGTCTGTAGCCTCCTATGCCATGTCCAAATGGTTCTTAAATGTTGTGAGAATACCTGCCTCCGGCACATCCTCAGTCAGTGCGTTCCATATTGCAATCACCTAAAATAACTCAAGGCATGTTACAAACTATGAAATGGCTGGCATGTAGTTGTCCTTGTAACGTGGCAAATAATTCTGTCCACACAAACTCCCACAGACACCAGCCTTTCCTTTTGTGGTGATGGATGAGTGTTGATTAGGATACCAGAGAGAAGCCCCTTAAGATACATCCAGGGAATCTTTAACTGACATGCTAGAGAGCAGGTAGAGCATTGGTTTAATGTATCCTTGAAAAGACGTGCCTTTGGTAACAGTGCTCTCTGGAGTGGGACTTGAATGCACAAGTCGTGGGCTCAAGAGCAAGGCATAGCACACAGAGTCACGACAAGGACAACATTTAAGCAAAATGAGCACATTGCTGGCTTTGCTGGAAAGGAATGTCATGCTCAACAGAAATGGAAAACAAATAAAGCTGTAGATGCTGGAATTTGAAAGAAAAATAGAAAGTCTGGAAGAATTCAGCAGTCAGTCATCGAAAGAGAAACCAGTTAATGTTTTGGGTTAAGGGAGTCGTTCCTCAGAATTGGTTCTGAGGAAGTGTCCTTGATCTGAAAACTTTACTGGCTTCTCTTTTCACTCATGCTTCTTGACTAGCTGAATTCTTTCAGCATTTCCATTTTTGCTTTCACGACACACTCAGTCGTGCCACAGTAAGAGAAGGAGGCAACATCATTGAAGGGATCTGCTGCAACTCAGAGGGCAAGCTTGTAGTTCTGAGTCAGCTGACATTGAGGTGAAGTGCTTCTCATGTTGAACACTCAAATGCAATACCCAGAAATTGGAACATCCACTTGAGTCATAAGATTTTAGGGTGCTGGAATAATGGGATAGTTCTCCTGATATCCTGCCAACCAACCTCGCCAATGGATCTGTTTGTTGTTATCATATTGCCGGCCGCAGGAGTATTCTGTGAATGAGCCGATTACCAACATTTGAGAAGCCCTGTACTATACTCCCAATGGCTGCCATGTGGTTGTTGGAAATGCGAGCTCATTCTTTACTCTTAGCGTCACTACTGGCCACTAGCGGCTCAGGGCGGCCCACAGATCTTTGCATCTGTACCCTTGAACAGAGTAACAGTGCCTATGCAGAGGTCAGAAGAAGAGAACAATGTCAAATGGTCACTTATCAAAAGCACTACTACATAGCAGAAGGCCTTGGAAAATCATTTCTGGTAGACGTGAGCTCCAACTCCAATACAAGAATACTTTATTATATGCTTCGTTACAATCTGCACCCTTTGGCTATATACAGTTAATAACTTTATGAGCGTGATATATATCAAAGAGAAACCAAAAACTTGACAAGTTTTAATAACCTGATGCAAGGAACCAAATTATCCTGGAACAATACAAAGTGAAGTCATGCACTGATATAAGCAGAATGCCAAGTGAGAGAGGCAATGCAAAACATGAAAGTTGGCGGACAGTGGCAGGAAATTGGTGGGATAGTGGGTTATCGAGGGGAACTTTCTCCAAACCACATCCTCCAGATTGCAGTCTGCCAGGGGAAGTAATCTGATCTAATTAAGTTCCTTCTAGTTACTGGCTGAAGACACAAGAGACTGCAGATGCTGGAATCTGGGATATTAAAACAGAAGCAAGAAACACACTGCCAGAGGAACTCAAACTGAAGAAAGTCCAGACGCAAAATGTCATCTGCCTAATTTCCTCCACTAATACTGCATGACCCGTTGAGTTTCTCCAGCAGTTTGTTTTTCACTCAAGATTCCAGCATTTGTAGACATTTGTGTCTCCAAATAAAGATAGAACACTGGAAGATCCCAGCAGGTCAATTGGAATCTGCAGATGCAAAAGATGTTTCAGGTCGAAATTATGCCTCGGGAGTCTTAATGCAGGCTCTTAACCCGAAATGTTGACTTGCGCTTTTTGTGTCCGCAAATGCTGATTAACCTGCAGAGTTCTACCATGGTTCCATTTTTATTTACAGGCTAGTTTGTTTAGCCAAGGGGATAGGGAGCTGCTTCTAAGACTGGATAAGATTTGTTCTGATATTGAATCGGCGATGCCAAAACCTCTTGATTAATGGAGATGTCAATAAACTGCTAGATGTGGCCTCTGCGACCTCCATAAAAGGGTCAGATAGCCAACAAATAGAAGTCTGCTTTACACTACACCACTGCTATTTACAGCCTACAGCAAACAAAATTTGGCAAATGTATTTACCTAAGGAAGATGGAGTAAGAACACAGATTGGTTTAACTCACAGAACACTGTTTGAGCCTTTTTGATAGTTTATTTGCCTAACATTAAACAAAAAAATAAAGACTGGGGTTTGTTCGGCCAAGTTTCGCTTTCAAATTTCGATATTACTTCAGTGTAAACAAATAAATAAATTATTTACAGTCTTTGGCAAAATTCACTGCTTCCCACAAACATTTTTTAAAGAATGAGAGAGAGAGAGAGAGAGAGAGAGAGAGAGAGAGAGAGAGAGAGAGAGAGAGAGAGAGAGAGAGAGAGAGAGAGAGAGAGAGAGAGAGAGAGAGAGAGAGAGAGAGAGAGAGGGGGAGAGAGGGGGAGAGAGGGGGAGAGAGGGGGAGAGAGGGGGAGAGAGGGGGAGAGAGGGGGAGAGAGAGAAAGACAGAAAGAGAGGCAGAGAGAAAGAGGTAAAACCATAAATAAATTAAATAGGAAAATATGATACAATCTAAATATTCACATCTTTTCCCCTCCCCAACTGCAAATGCCATTTCTTTTATCCTCGAACGACATTCGCACTAAGTTGACCTGTTGAACTGTTGGGACTATCTTCATCCAGAATTAGGTGGTGGGGGAAAGGAATGTATCAGGAGAGAGGGAGAGGGGCAGGTGACAGGAATGAACCAGTTGCTTCTTGTCTGACAGTTACTCGGCAGACATTGGTAAACACTGAAAGAGCCTGCAATGTGTGCAATATCCAGAACAGTGATTTTCAAAAATGATATGCAATATGTAGAATATATCTCTCTGTGTGCATATATTCAGAATAAGCAGATACATTATTAGTTGTTGCCTTGCTTTGCCCCTATCCCCTTATTACCAGTCATACCTTTTACTCAGTTAATGCTGGCCACATGAAGAAGCAACTAACATGCCAGTGAAGGATTAAATGTTAAAGAGAGAGTACCTGCTGAATACCATCACTTGCAATAGTTGTAATGCCAAAATACCTGGAAGCTTCTATGTACAGACAATGAAATGTGATAGAAAAAGTTATAAACAAAGTGGTTTTAAAACTTTTTTTTTTGTAATTCATTCTTGTTTCCCAAAAAAATGTCATTTTAAACATCATTCAATCAGATTCTTTTCTTTAAAATAGAAACAGTCTGCTAATTGATTTCCATGACATCAGAAAACAAATGGGGCAGACTCATATCTTAGCAGTATAAGTTTGTTAAATGTTCACTAATCCCGCTATCTAGGTGTAGTGATGTTGTGAGATTCGTTGAGATCCAGTCAGTTTCCAGCCGGTGCGGTCTCAGTTGCTGCATTTGAGTGGGGCCATCCATAGAGGCAATGTGCACGGAGCGAGGTGGTGTCACCACAGTCAACTGAAGGGGCGGTGGAGTGGAGGTGAGGGGCCATCAGGGAGAGAGAGAGCAGTGAAAGAGTGGGCGGGAGTCGAGACGGCAGTCTGATTGAGGTGACGAGGCTGCGCAGCATGTTCGACGATCCATGATGTGTGTTGCAGGCACTTCTCAGTTATCTGTGGACACAGAACATTACATCACTTACACACTGCACTTCCTGCAACAGAAGAGGCCATTCAGCCTCATTAAGCATTGGACATTCCTATCTGTCCCATTCCCCCACTTGCTTCCTAATAACATTCTCTTTCACTAGACCATTACATTCCTACAACCCCTCTCCCCCTACATTCTCATGCCACCCACCAATACTAGGGGCAATTTAAGATGGCCGATTAGCCTACCATCTGCAATGCCTTTGGGATGTGGGACAAACTGGAGCACGCAGAGGAACCCCAAATTCTACACAGATAGCACCGGAGGTCAGGATGCACCTGGTTTGCTGGAGCTGTGAGATTGCAGCACTACCTGCTGCACTCTGAAACATTACCCTGCCCGCAGACATTGTCTGACCTGTTGAATAGTTCCAGTGTTCCCTGCTTGGTGACAAGGAACACATTTGGCCTTGGTCACTCATGCTAGAAGCATGAAGCATAAGTGGGCCTTCTAAAATGTAGCTTATTGACTTCAGTGGAATTAAGTTTGAAAAGCAGGGAACAATATCTGACCTCTACTTAATGCAAGAAATCAGGACAGAACTCATAACATGCTTGCTTTCATTTCTCAGGGGGCATCAGCCCATTTTAGTTTAGTTTAGAGATACAGAGTGGAAGCAGTCTCTTCGGCCCACCGAGTCCGCACCGATCAGCGATCCCCGCACATTAACACTATCCTACACACACTAGGGACAATTTACAATTATACCAAGCCAATTAACCTACAAACCTGTACATCTTTGGAGTGTGGGAGGAAACTGAAGATCTCAAAGTAAGCCCACGCATTCATGGGGAGAACGTACGAACCTCATACAAACAGAACCCATTGTTGGGATCAAACCCGGGTCTCTGGCGCTGCAAGCGTTATAAGCCAGCATCTCCACCCGTGACATTTACGTGATGTAAGAGCTCAATATAGGTGTTTCCAAAGACAAGGCGTGTTTTGCTGGGAGCTCCCTCATGCTTGCCAATGTGCACATAAAGGCAACTCTGGAAACTGACTCCGGTGAAGCCAGCAAACAATTGGACATGTTTCCAGAGAGCAGAATTGGAAATGGGACTGAAAAATGTTACAACTCTTGCATTTGTTCAAGGTTAACGGGCTCCTAAGACTTTCCCATCCTATAGAATATATACAGTATAATCACAGCACAGACAGAGGGCATTCGACACAGGGTACCCATGCTGTCAACATTATTGTAGTACCCTAGTTCCACTTTGTCGGGTTTTGTTGAGGTAATTAATGTGATGAGGGTTTCTGCTTCACCTACTCTTTCAAACACTTGAGTTCTGGACTCCTAGCATCCTCTGAGTGAATATATTTCCCAACTTTAAAATAATAATAAGGTGGGTTTAACTGTTGGGATGAACAATGGAAGTGAGAGAGAGTTGGGTATGTAACTTAAAGTGAACGCTGAGAGAGTTGCAGTGATTTGTGAACCACTTAATCACTCGGACCATAAAGCTTGTGTTCATACCAGGTCTGTCTATGGTAGACTTACCTCTACATTCATATTTGAGATCAGAGAAGTAAAGGGCCTCTTGGGAGAAGACAAAAAGACCTAGTCGTCCACCAGCTAACGTCTTATCATAGATGGGACCAGAGTCGGACATGAGTTGTTTCCCTTCATGGACCACTACCCTGTGGAAGCAGAGACATCTTTATATGGCAAATGACAGAGGTATAACTACCGATAAAACATTATGTACAGTTACCCTCAACTCGCAGCAGTGACTGGTACAGCAACGTATCAAAGGTCACAGCGTATGGCACTTTCAATTCTTAACAGTACATTTACACCCTTAAATCAGATCCCTCTTAATATATCTGCACTGACCTTACTGAAAGCATTCACAACACAAGGTGGATATCAGATATTAACTCCAGATATTGACAGTATCAGAACAGACATAGGTCAGAACTTCTTTCGTGTAGAACTGTGCGACACAGAACTGTTATGTGAAATTCAATATTGATTTCAAAGAACTCAACGAATAACTCAAAGAATACATAGAATAATATAAAAAAATGTGCTGTGTATGTCTATTTCCCAAAATATACAGGCAGCGAATTTTTTGTATAAATATAACGTGCACAAATGTAATGCGTGTGTATTTGTGTGTGTTTGAGTGAGTCAACAGACAGGGGAGTTTTGTGTGATTGTTTCACCTCATTATATCTTGTTAATAATCATCATGTTCAATTACCTTTTCTTCTTGCACACCAGTGGTTGATCTGTGTGTTCTGAATTGATTTGTTGGGCTCATTTGCAATGGTAGTGGAACCACAGCACAGCAAGAGGCTATTCGGCCCATGAAGCCTGTTCCAATGCTGTTGGATAATCCCATTCCCCACACTTGTGTCCACTATGCATTTGTGTACATAATGCCTGGTCTTATTTCTTTTTCATGTGTTCTGTTCAAAATAGTAATCCTGACTAAGGGGATTTTTGGACCATTCTGGCTCATTGGGAGGCCCTTCAGCCCAACTCATCCATGCTGACCAACATGCCCATCTAAGCTAGTCCCATTTGTATGTGTTTGACCCATATCTCTTTAAATCTTTCCTATCCATATCCCAGTTGAAGTGTCTTTTAAATGTTATTATTGCACCTGCCTCAACCATGTCCTCTGGCACCTTGTCACTCTGTGTGGATCCTGTTCCATTTGTTTTAATGAGAAAGAACAAAATCTGACTGTTCCTAGCTTTTCCCAGGCCAGAATAGCATAATTTTACAATCTGGAATTGTCACCCTTCACTGCTGAGTGATTCCCTCAAAGAACAACATCATCAGATTGTGGATGGACATTAGTCTTAACTGCTGGCTGCAGTGAGCAGCTTCTCCCCTGCACCCAGGCCCAGTTACCTGATGAAGCCTGTTTTGGGTCGATGGATCAGGTGCCACCTGTAGGCGGTGTAATCTTTCCAGCCGATATTCTTGGGGTCGTGCCATAAAGTTCGCACCTAAAACAGATGCAGATCCACATTCACCTTTGGGGATTCTATAAGATATACACTAGCAGCAAACAATGTGAGATTGTTAGGTAGATACAGGAGGCCACTCGGCCCTTCCAACCTATTCCACCCTTCAATTACACTATGGCTAAGGTCTGTACCTTCATTTACCCATGTTTTTTTCATATCCCAAATGCTCTCCAAACTGATCTCCAGCCTCCAGCCTTATTTAAGTTATTAAGTTATTTGTAAGACTTGATTACCCGATAATTGAACTGTTTGAAAACCAAACTTAATTTGTACTAGGCTGTAGCCACTGAGCAAGCCAAGGGGTAGGTCATTTAGGACTGAGATGAGGAATAACCTTTTCACCCAGAGAGTTGTGAATCTGTGGAATTCGCTTCCACAGAAGAGAGAGGAGACCAATTCACTGGATGTTTTCAAAGCAAGTTAGATTTAGCTCTTAGGGCTCATGGAATCAAGGAATATGGGGAAAAAGCAGGAATGGGGTACTGATTTTGGATGATCAGCCATGATTAGATTGAATGACGGTGCTGATTCGAAGGGCCGAATTACCTACTCCTGCCCCTATTTTCTATGTTTCTATGTTTCTCAACAAATTGTGTTAGAGGGATTTCTCGGTTAAGCAATCTTTAGTTCCATAAAGAGAATGAATTGCAGACTAAAGGCAATGGACTAAACCTGTATAAATCTAAGCCCAGCCCTTAAAATTGCATCCAGATCTAGGTATTCCCCTTTAGATACAAGATCAAGCTCTTGATGTGGTTGTAGGGCAGAGGCTATGGGTGACGGACAGTAAATATCCGGGACTGTGTAGAGAGCAGAAGTAGGATTTGATAGAGATGCTCTAAATGTTGAGAGTTTGCTGTGACAGGTAGAAAGTAGTTTTAGTGGCAGAAGGGATGGGAAGCAGAGGTCCCAGCTCTGTTCTCTTCCTCCAATAAGTTATTTCCAGTGTAGGAAGGAAATGCAGATGCTGGTTTACACTGAAGATAGACACAAAATGCTGGAGTAACTCAGGGGGACAGGCAGTAACTTTGGAGAGAAGGAATGGGTGATGTTTCGGGTCGAGACCTTTCTTCAGTCTTGAGTCAGGGGAGAGAGAACCTAGAGATATGGAAGGGTACAAAGTGAATTTAACATGTGAAAATTTACTTTACCCTCAGCCAACAATGAGCCATTCTGCATTTCCTGATCAACATCTGCTTTGATCTGCCCTTCCCACACCTTAAATTCATTTAGTATTTTTTTGTTATAATTTGTTATTAAGTTATTTTTAAGACTTGATTCATTGAACTGTTTGGAAACCAAACTTTGTTTGTACTTAGCTGTAACCACTGAGCAGGCCAAGGATCTGTCCTGACGACCTCCATGCAGCTGCAGATAGTTAGATGGAGAAAATAGGCCTCTACCTCTGAGGAAGTTAAACATGAGAGCTACATCGAATACAAAGTGGTCAGGAGAAAATTCTAGCCAGGGAGAAAACATGGTTTAGTTGGGGTGATCTACAGGTATGGATTACAGGGGGTGGGAATCGAAAGGAACAGCAATGGGGACAAATGAACTCATGTGTGAGCAAAGTTGTGTGCAGTTTGAACACAGCGATGTTAATTTTGCCCAAGGGTGGAATTAATGTCATGAGAGGTTTGGACTGAATAGAACATAAGGATTTAGATCCTCTGGTAGAGGAGGTTAAAGAGGCAAAGGCAAGGTAATCGGTGGAAAGGTTGGAGAGGAACTTCTTTTCACATGAAGAGCAGTAGAGCTGGAACTCAGTTTGACAGGGTGGCGCAAGAGGAAACAGCTCAAGTCCTTAAAGAGCACCTGGATGAACACTTGGAGCTGAAGCCTTTAAGACTATGGACCAAGAGTTGGGAAGTGGGATTACCCTAAGTTTTGGGTTTTCATTCATAGGATGCGTGAACTGCTGACAAACCGAGGTGCATAGTAATTTATTCCCACAGAGTATAATGAACATCTGGAGTTCTTTACTCTGGAGCATTGTGGATGCTGGATCAATAGAAGTATTTAAAGAGGTGGTGAGTATATTTTTGAGAGAAAGGAATTGAAGGTTTTATGAAACAGGTGGAGAAAGGAGACGAGGAATTGGGCAAATCAGCCATAATTATGCTCAATAACAGGGCAGTCTTTAGGATTTGAATGGTCTTCTCCTGTTCCTGTTTTCTTGTGTTCTTATGGCAATGGCAGCATGTACAGTGGCTTGCAAAAGTATTCATACCTCTTGAACTTTTCCACATTTTGTCACGTTACAACCACATGTATTTTATGTATTTTATTGGGATTTTATGTGATAGACCAACACAAAGTGGTGCATAATTGTGAAGTGGAAGGAAAATGATACATGGTTTTCAAATCTTTTTACAAATAAAAAACTGAAAAGCGTGGCGTGCAAAAGTATTCAGCCCCCTTTACTCTGATACCCCTAAATAAAATCCAGTGCAACCAATTGCCTTCAGAAGTCACCTAATTAGTAAATAGAGTCCATTTTGTGTGTAATCTAATCTCAGTATAAATACAGCTGTTCTGTGAAGGCCTCAGAGGTTTGTTAGAGAACATTAGTGAACAGACAATGTTTCTTGGGCATCATGAAACCCAAGAAATACACCTGACAGGTCAGGGATAAAGTTGTGGAGAAGTTTAAAGCAGGGTTAGGTTATAAAAAAAATATCCCAAGCTTTGAACATCTCACGGAGCACTGTTCAATCCATCATCCGAAAATGGAAAGAGTATGGCACAACTGCAAACCTACCAAGACATGGCCGTCCACCTAAACTGACAGGCCGGGCAAGGAGAGCATTGATCAGAGAATCAGCCAACAGGCCCATGGTAACTCTGGAGGAGCTGCAGAGATCCACAGCTCACGTGGGAGAATCTGTCCACAAGACAACTATTAGTCGTGCACTCCACAAATCGGGCCTTTATGGAAGAGTGGCAAGGAGAAAGCCATTGTTGAAACAAAGCCATAAGAAGTCCCGTTTGCAGTTTGCCACAAGCCACAGCAAACATGTGGAGGAAGGTGCTCTGGTCTGATGAGACCAAAATTGAAGTTTTTTGGCCTAAATGCAAAACGCTTTGTGTGGCGGAAAACTAAAACTGCACATCACCCTGAACACACCTTCCCCACTGTGAAACATGGTGGTGGCAGCATCATGCTGTGGGGATGCTTTTCTTCAGCAGGGACAGGGAAGCTGGTCAGAGTTGATGGGAAGATGGATGGAGCCAAATACAGGGCAATCTTGGAAGAAAACCTGTTAGAGTCTGCAAAAGACTTGAGACTGGGGCGGAGGTTCACCTTCCAGCAGGATAACGATGCTAAATATACAGCCAGAGCTACAATGGAATGGTTTAGATCAAAGCACATTCATGTGTTAGAATGGCCCAGTCCAAACCTAAATCCAATTGAGAATCTCTGGCAAGACTTGAAAATTGCTGTTCACGGACACTCTCCGTCCAATCTGACTGAGCTTGAGCTATTTTGCAAAGAAGAATGTGCAAAGCTGGTAGAGACATACCCCAAAAGACTTGCAGCTGTAATTGCAGCGAAAGGTGGTTCTACAAAGTATTGACTCAGGGGGGCTGAATACTTTTGCACGCCACACTTTTCAGTTTGTTATTTGTAATAAAATTTGGAAACCATGTATCATTTTCCTTCCACTTCACAATTATGCACCACTTTGTGTTGGTCTATCACATAAAATCCCAATAAAATACATTTACGTTTGTGCTTGTAAAGTGACAAAATGTGGAAAAGTTCAAGGCACCTTCTTGAACTGTGGCTTGCTGAACCCTTTCAGATACATCATCCACATCGGTCTGCTAAGAGTCTGGGCTAACTAGCCTCCTTCCCTCCACCGATTTCTATAGCTTCTCAACCAGTTGGGCCGAGAGGTCTATTTCTTTCGTGGTCATCCTTTTGTACAGCAGACTAAGTTTGGGTGATGGGGGGTTATGGGACAGATAGGGTTGGGGGTTGTACCAGCTTAACATAGCTCAGTCCTACCTGTCCGAGGGTGTTGCCAGTGTGCCAGAGGGCGTTACGCAGGTGCTCCCCCCGGCCCGTGGTGGAGTTCACCACCTTGAGCGAGACGCCGGCGTATCCATGGGCTTTGGACGGCTTCTCCTCCCAGTAGGTTTGGGTGACCTGCTTCCACATCACCACATAGAAGCGGCTGCTGGACTGGAAGCCAAAGACAAAGCCGGCGTAGTCGTCATCGCGGTCTGTGTTGACGTAGAAGGTGCCACTGAAGTCGATGGCGTTGAACTCATCGAAGCCTGTGGATTAACAACACAATACTTTTCCTCTCAGGGAAGTCTCACCATATCGTGATGTCAATTTCAGGAAAGATGAAGCATCGTTATCGATGACGATAATGTTCACTTTTGATGCCTAGGCAATTTCAGAGCAGACCATGTGGCCAGGCTCCGGAACCACAAACATTCTAGACCAGGTAAGGATGTCAGATCTCCCTTTCCACCACAGAACACCAACAATGCAGATGGGCTTTTACAATTAAGCACATTTCTGTGCCTCCATCTCTCTGAATTAAATACATTGAATTTCCCAATTGCTATGTGGGATTTGGGACAAAAGCTCCAGATCAATAGGCCAAACCTTTTGATTGCTAGAGCAGTGACATACCCATTATGCTACTCCATCCAGTGATCTATCTCCATGAACTATGTGGTGAAGATGCTCATCACAGTGTAGTGCTGTGAGATTGGTAATGGTATACAGGCAAGGGGATGATGGTGGGACTTCATCCTATCCGTAAAGAACTGCCACTATGACCAACAATCGGGTATCCAGTAGGCCAGGTGCCCACTAACATGAGGAAAGGACCTCTCACATTCCCTATAGTGTCCCCGTTATTACCTACCGACAGCAAGGCCAGGGTCAGAGTTGGCAGTCTGCAGCAACTCCCTGCCCTGGTTGCGCACTACCCAGTTAGGATCGATTTGCGTCGTCCCCTGTGGATCCAGGTGGACCATTTGGAACTTCCTCAGGTCAGTCTCGCTGATGGCACTGTTCTCGGGACACACGTCATAGATGTCTGGGATGCTGTCGTTGTCAAAGTCGTCCTTGCAGATGTCTCCTCTGCCATCACCTGCAGGGCAAAATCCAACGTGGTTAAATCCCCCCACATCCTCAGCATCAGCATCATTCAACACAGAAACAACAATTGTAATACAATATAACATATCACTGATAATCCAGTCATTTCAGAATAAAAATACACATGCCAGGGGTGTATCACACCATCAATATTCATATTAAGTTGGTTATGAATGTAGGAAGAAAGTCAGCAGGTCAGGTAGTATCTGTGGAGGAAATGGATAGGCGATGTTTTGGGCTGAGACTCTTCTTCAGACTGATTGTGTTAGGGGGGAGAAAGTGAAAATATATTTGGGGGAGAGTCAACCTGGCCAGTGATAGGTAGCTAGGGGTGGGGGTTCCATTGACAGATGTGTGGACAAAGGCTAGAGATACAAAGGTGAAAAAAGGCTGTCAGATAAGATTGATCATAGTAGAGGGGGGAGAAGGGGAGGGAGAGTCCAGACCATTTTTCGCAAACAACTTGATCATTTTGCAAACTCTCAATATTCAGCAGTCAATGATTATCTTTAAACACAAAGTATTTAGCAGGTGAGTGCAGGCCTAATGCTTGGATTCATCTCCAGGGCTTTTCTGAAACTGCAGCAGGATCCTGGTGAATTGTTCACCAAATGGTGCTCACCATCGGCATCGATCTGGTCAGGGTTGGGGACAAGACGGCAATTGTCCTTCTCATCAGGAATGCCATCATTGTCATCATCGGGGTCGCACGCATCTCCCCTCCCGTCCTTGTCGTGGTCAGCCTGGTTGGAGTTGGCAATGTAAGGGCAGTTGTCCAGGTTGTTCTGGTGGCCATCCTCATCAATGTCCTGATTGTCATCACACTGATCACCCACCAGGTCTGAGTCATTGTCTTCCTGCAGGATGAGAGAACACCATGAGCTAAACCTTTATTGCTCAAAGACATCTTGTAATATATGGCAAAAAACAATGCGCTTTATTTTTGATTGACTAATGTTGGGTTTGGTCACTGTTAGAAACTGGAAGTTGCACGGCAAGCTCCCTCAAACCGCATGTGATAAAAGGCAGATTACTTTACTCTTTCTTTAGAGGTGCTACCTGAGGGATGAATACTGGCCAGGACATTGGGAAAAAATCTCCCTGATACAATGTCACACAGTCTTTCTCTTTCACATTCATCTGAACAGTACAACTGAGAGAGCTGCCACCTGACATGTCCAGGTACACGGTTCAATCCTGACTTCAGGTGCCGTGCGTGTGCAGATTGTTTTCTCCCTGTGATTGTGTGGGTTTCCCCTGGATGTTTGGGCCTCGAATCCCAAAGACATGCAGACTGGCCACTGTACATCACTCCTAACTTAACCGAGAGGCATAATCTGGCAGAAGCAGTGAGAACGCAGGATTTATGTAGGATTAGTGTAAATAGGCAGTTGATGGGTGATGTGCACTCAATGGACTGAAGAGCCTGTGCCTGTATCTATTACTCTGACAGGAAGTTAGGCTTCTGTTTGACCTTTCATCTGTGATCAACCCCATCAAAAGAGCTGCACTCCTTTAAGGCCACACTGGATAAAAGCCTTGGGTGTGGCCTCAGGACTTAAGAGTGGGGACTTGAACCCGCCATGAGGTGTCGGGCAGTCAGTGCTGGGTTGATTAAGTCCACTGCACTAGATGGAACTTCTCTTCAGGAAAACACAAACTGCGGGAGGAACTCAGGGGGCCAGTCATCATCTGTGGAGGCATACAGATATATGTGGGAAGTATGGACCAATCAGACAAATCAGAGCTGGAAATACACCTGAGATGATGTGGTATTGGAAGTCATTTTAGGACAATCCCTTACATTCATTCCTGAGTTCCTCTGACAATTTTTTTTTTTGCTCAAAATTACAACATCTGCAGTCTCTTCACTCTATAGAACCTTCCACGAGCTCAACTCACAGCCGGGCAGAGTGATTAAGGAAATGTAGTTACTGTTGTAATCTAGGGAAATACAGGCAACTGGTTTCAACACAGCAATGTCAAAATCTGGACATATATTTCCATGGAGAAAAGCAGAACCTGGAATGGTGAGGCGAGTGTTTCTTGGACCTCACACACAACATGGGCAGTTTTTGGTTCATTTGTTTGTGTATTATGGGCAATTATGGGAAAGGTCAACATTTATTGCTTTGGCCCAAATGACCCTTGAGCCTTCTTGAACTGCTGCGTCTTTCTTGCCGTGCACCAGTAAAGCAGCGGAAAAGCATTTTCAATTTTGGGATGGTTTGTGATTGGGTGGTCCCATCAGACTGGTGATTATTGAACCATTCTTAGTCGAGTAACAGCAGATGTTGTCCTTACCTGGTCAGGGTTATGCATAAGTGGACAGTTATCACACATGTCTCCAACCCCATCTTGGTCAGTGTCCCTCTGGTCAGTGTTATAAACATAAGGACAGTTGTCAGCCTCATTCAGGATACCTATTGACACGGGAATAAGATTGTTACAATAACATTGGTATTAAGATTAAACTAAGAAGCTTTATGTTAACTTTAGAGCAGATCAAGAAACCACATCAACATCTCTACTTCCCCATAAAACTAAGGAAATGCAGCATATATCAATTATATCAATGTCCACAGATACACCATAGAAAGCATCCTATTGAGATGCATCACAGCTTGATGTGCCCAAGACCACGAGAATTTGTAGAGGGTTGTAGACGCAGCCCTGTCCATCACACAAACTCCATCCATCCATCCATCTATACTTCACAATACCTCAAGAAAGAAGCCAATATAATGAAGGACACTGGTCATTCTCTCTTCTCCCCATTCCCATCGTGCAAAAAACACGAGCCACCAGATTCAAGAACAGATTCTTCCCTACTGTTATCAGACTACAGGACTTCTCATCTGCTAAGGATGGATTCCCATTCTCGTAAACTACTTTGTTGCACATTTACACATTTTTAAAATCTGCACTCTCTATAGGTGCAACACTATACTGCAACACTCCGATTCCTTTCTTTTTTTTGCACTACGTTGTACTCATGTATGTTATCATTTGCATGGAAGGCATGCTAACCAAAATTTTTCTCATGGTGGAGTCTGAAGTAGGGTCTCGACCCAAAACGTCACCCATTCCTTCTCTCCAGAGACGCTGCCTGACCCGCTGAGTTACTCCAGTATTTTGTGTCTACAAAAAAGATTTTCATGGTACACGTGACAATAATAAATGAATACCAATATGAATGAGGAGAGATGAGACCATGGCCTTTGCTGCCACATCCATTCCAACCACACTCTCCTACGCTATGCAAAATTACATGAAAGAAGTTGCCACCTGCTCTACTTCCTCTGTCTGTCCAGTCCAAATGGGGATTGCTCCCAACAAGGTGAAGAATTAGTCTAGTAGTGATGCAGGTGGAGGAACTTTACACATGCAGCAACGCAGAACACTAATGGGGGTGGTGAGAACATTTGTATGCATGCAGTCTCAGAGCAGAGGATCATCTGAACCAGACACCAGTGGGGATGTGCCCCACTCGCTATCCTTTCTTGTATGGAGCACCACATATAGATACAGTGTTCAACTGTTCCTGACCTTACCCTATCACTGTGTTCTATCCTTCCCATGCGCCAACCAAGCTTCCCCTTAAGTGCTCTTCACTCCGACAGCTCTTTGTCTCCACTTTCTAACCTTTGTCAGAATGTCAAATTCTCTTGAATTTCTTGTTGGATGAAAATTATTTTGTGGCTTAAAATGAAAAAAGAATAGGAAATACAGGAAATGCTCAGCACTTTTTGAAGAGAAACAGAATTAAAGCTTCAGGTCAACCTTCCATCAGAATGCAGGGTTGAGGACTGAAACCTTAACTCTGCGGCCTACTGAATCTCCCGGCTGCCATCCTCCCCCTCCCATTCCCATACTGACCATTTCTGTTCCTGGGCCACCTCCATTGCCGGAGTGAGGCCACATGCACTCTAGAGGAACAGCACTTCATATCCCACTTGGGTAGCTTAAAACCTATGATATGTACATCAGGTTTTATTTTAGGTAACACCTCACCCCATTCTTTTTGTCCTTCCCCCCACTTCTATCCAGACCCCAGTGTGCACGCATTCTCCCACTGTCTCACTACTATCCAGACAAAGGCTGCAGACCAGCTGGGCTTGAAGTTAAGGGGGGGGGTCCCTGTCATGCTCACCATCCCCATCAATGTCAACTGAGCAGTCGTCGCCTTCACCGTTCCCGTCCGTGTCAATCTGCGCAGGATTGTGGTCATATGGGCAGTTGTCGCATCGGTCGCCCACGCCGTCCTTGTCATAGTCAAACTGCTGGGGATTGTAGAGCAGAGGGCAGTTGTCCTGGAAGAGAAAGACATGCCCCGTATTACTCCTGTCCATGGGATGCAATGGGTGCAACACGCAGCAAAGCTTCGGGAATGCTGATGGTTCGGCATCTGGTTCTCCAGGCCTCATTTCCCACACCTCCTTCAAAGCCACCGGTACTCCGCTTCCCATTCGCCCTTTAAACTCACTAGAACGCCATTTCCCACACTCTTTAAACTTGCTGGGGACCTATTCCCACTCTCCCTTAAATTCACTGGGTTCCCACTTCTCCCTTGGATCTCACTGGAGCCCCATTCCCAACTCACTGGGATCCCATTCCTAAACTCACTTTAAACTCAGTAGGGACCCAAACCTACACCCCCATTAAAGTCACTGGGGCCCCATTTCCCACTTTCTCATTAAAGTCATTGGGACACAATTCTCCAAACTCTCTGTAAACTTACCAGGGTTCTATTTCTTGCAGTCTCTTTCAACTCCCCGAGTCCCCATTTCCTGCATTCTCTTGAAATTCACTAGTCCCCTGCACTATCTTCAATATCAACCGGATCCTATTTCCCCACACGCCCTTCAAACTCATTGCGTTTACAGGAAAATGTACTTTACCACTCATAACAAGTGAATTAGGTGTGTGTGAGGGTAATAGTTAGAAAATCTACCAGTCCAGCACCACTTAAGGGTGGCAGAATATCGCGTTTCACCGTGCTTTTTATTGTCTGAGGGAAGAATCCCAGAGGAAGGTTCCAGAACTCACTTGGTCATCGTTCCTCCCATCGTTATCATCGTCCTTGTCGCAAGCATCTCCCACTCCATCCCGGTCAAAGTCCTCTTGTCCGGAATTGGGCAGATGTGGGCAGTTATCCTGATGAAAGAGCAATGGAATTATCAGTAGGTTTGTTGCGGGACAGAATGACATCCACGCCTCAACCACCCTGCCTGCTCTGGGCACATTGACATTCCACTATCCCATCACCTCCCACATTTGACCTTCCCGCTGTTGCACCAATGCCCAGATCCTCTTTCCTTTCCCTGTTATAACCATAGTGGGAGGCAGATTATGGCCTTTAGCTGCTTGTGCTGTGTGCTTTGGAGAGTATCAATAGGAGCAGTTGGCCCCAAGCACGAATCGCTGCAACTCGGACAGTTCATTATGGATTACGCTGAAGCACAAATGAAATGGCTTGCAAGCAAACCCTACACACCGAAGAAAGGCACAAAATGCTGGAGTAACTTAGCGGGTCAGGCAGCATCTCTGGAGATAAGGAATAGATGATATTTCGGGTCAAAACTTTTCTACATACCACTGGGCACCACTGTGCCTGCCTAGCTCTGTGTGCCTCCATACCACACACAGGATGCAATTCTGCAAAGTTCATAATTGGCACAGCTTGAGCCCAAATTCTGTCACAAGTCTATGCCACGTAATAGAAATCCTGGACCATAATCATTAACAGGAGTTTAAAACAAAGTGGGGAGGATTTTGAAACATCGTGCCAGTTACAGCCTTTTGCTTTCCCTGATACAAGTGGTGGGTGTCTGATTACTGCCTGGAGGAGGCCTTCGAGTTGATAGAGATTATGAATGAGGTCAAAGCTCTGCATTCAAATTAGGAACATATTTAAAACCCATTCCTGCCTCCTGAAATAACAAAATGGTTAACGACTCTCCTATCATTTTTCAAGCAGCGAAGTAAACATTTTCCATTAGTATCAAACCAGTCACATGTTATTTTAGTTTTATTAACGACCTTCTTTGGAATTCCATCAATTGCTATAAGGTCAGGGTTACGCTGTGCATGAGTATGTGTGTGTGAGTGGGCGTGCAAGTGAAGATGTGAGTGAATGAAAGTGTGTGTGCTTGAGTGTGCTGTGTGTGCGTGTGACATTACGTTGGAAAGTGTGTGTGGGTGTGGCTGCAAATGAGTGTGTGAGAGTCTATTTGCACCAGCGTATAAATATGTGCATGAGAATGAAAGTATAAGTTCATAAGTCATAGGAGCAGAAATAGGTCATTCGGTCCATGAAGTCTACTCATTCAATCATGGCTGATCTATCTTTCCCTCTCAACAATATTTTCCTGCCTTCTCCCCTTAACCCATCAAGCCTTTACCAATTAAGTATCTGTCAATCGCGACCTTAAAATTACCCAGTCATGGCCTCCACAGCAATGAATTCCACAGATTTACCACCCTCTGACTAAAGACATTATAAAATCTAACTAAAGAATCAATATATGTGAGTGTGTGCATAAATAAGTGAATGCATGACTCCATTTTGGGTGTATGAGTGTGAATGTGGAGTGTGGGTGTGCAGGTGTATGTGGGAGATGGTGTGGGTTTGTGTGATGCCTGTGTGACAAAGAGCAAGTGTGTGTGTGTGTGTGTGTGTGTGTGTGTGTGTGTGTGTGTGTGTGTGTGTGTGTGTGTGTGTGTGTGTGTGTGTGTCTGTGTAACAAAGGGAATGTATGTAGGAGGGGTGTTAGTGTACCGTGAACAGTAGGCGTGGGCTGGATCAGCTGGTTAGGTCATATGGTTATGGCCACAAAAGTAATTGGTAGATGTAATTCAAACGCTGCACCTTGCGACGTGAAAGTATGTGTGTGCGCACTAATAAGTGTAAGTGTGGGTGTGCAAGTCTTTGTGCAAGGTGCAGTGCCCATACAGCACCTTGCCATCCAGTTCACCTGACTTGCTTGGAATAAATCCTCCACCCTGCACACCCCACTGTGGGAGCCTCCCTTAGCGTCCCGCATTACCAACCCCTCCTCCTTACCTTTTTGCAGTGGTAGGTGGCATTGGCTGTGCAGGCCAGCTGCTCGTTGGGCCAGCCATCCAGGTCGGAATCCTCTCCGCAGATGACGCCATCCCCGGCATATCCGATCCGGCAGTCGCACTTGAACATGGGCTCGCTGAAGATGCCCAGGTAGATGCACCTGGCGTACCTATGGCAGTTGTGGGAGCCGTCCTTGCACGGGTTGTGGGGCTCACACACCTGCAGGGTGGAAAGGATAGAGGGTCACAACACAAGCGCAAGCCGTAGCACATAAACATCCTACAGGAGAACGGGAAATACTGGGACATATGATGAAAGGTTCAGTCCAAAGGAAGCCGCCGGGCATGTTCAAGGAACAGAATTAGGCCATTCGGCCCATCATGTCCACCCTGCCATTCAATCATGGCTGATCTATCTTTCCCCCTCAACCCCAGTCTCCTGTCTTTAACCCATAAACCCGACACCCTGACTAATCAGGAATCTGTCAATCTCTGCCTTAAAAATATCCATTGACTTGGCTTCCACAGATTCACCACCCTCTGACAAAATAAATTCCTCCTCATCTCCGGAACTCTCTCGCTAGTGGCAATTGACTCTTAGAGGAACAGGGAGAGAACTACTGAGGGAAGTCTAGGCTTTCAGCCCTGGACAAGTGAAGGCACAGCCGGATCAATGGGAGGCTCCGGAGCTCCAGGAGATTTGAGAGACAGGGGAGAGGCACCAACACACACGTCAATGACTGAGCAGCCTGGAGGGGCGGTCTGGCCCACATCCATCTTGCTTTTAATCTGTTTGTGTTGTAGATGCAGGCACCACTGTTGCAATGTGATGCGACACATGCTCTATAGGCAGCAATTCTGTTTACCACGTGAACCCCCCACATTATAAAATTGAGGATCGGCTCAAGCTTAAGCATCCCAAGTTAAGTGCTCCTTACTTGCTTGTCTGTCTGGGCGGCTTGAACTCCAAGACCAAAGGGTTGGTTGCCTCTGTAGCGCGGAGGGCAAGGAAGGCAGTGGAATCCTGGCTCAGTGTTCTCACACCTCTGAACACCATTCACCTGGTAGCAGACATCAGGGACCTCCTCACACTGCAAGAACATCAAAGAGGTCAGCAAGTGGCCACGATGTGTAGGATCTGAACTGCGGTGCAGTGCTCGGGTTGCAAATCCATACCTCGTTGATGTCCTTACAGAAGATTCCGTTGCCCCGATAGCCAGCAGGACATGGGCCACACTCCCAGGACCCATCAGACGAGCTGCTGCACTCCACCCCAGCGAAGCAGGGGCTGGACAGACATCCATCTGGCAAAGGGTGGAGGGAGAGGCGTTAAACACAGCATCAAGAGTAAACTAATGGGATTTGGATAGAGCATCAAGGGTAGAGTGTGAGACTTTAGACACAGCTTCAAGGATATGGGAGAGAAGCCAAACAGAGCATCACAGGCAGAGGAAGTATATTATTCAAAACATCAAAGGTAGACGGTGAGACTTGAGACACAGCTTCAAGGATTGAGGGAGAGGCATCAAGCAGAGCATCACAGGTAGAGGAAGACATTTTAGACAGAGCATCAAGGGTAGAACGGGACACTTAAGACACAGCATGTGTAAATTGAATGGATAAATCCCCAGGGCCAGATAGTCTGCATCCCAGAGTACTCAAGGAAGTAGCCACAGAAATAGTGGATGCATTAGTGATAATGTTTCAAAACTCCTTAGATTCTGGAGTAGTTCCTGAGGATTGGAGGGTAGCTAATGTAACCCCACTTTAAAAAAAAAGGAGGGAGAGAGAAAACGGGGAATTACAGACCAGTTAGTCTAACATCGGTAGTGGGGAAACTGCTAGAGTCAGTTATTAAAGATGGGATAGCAGTACATTTGGAAAGTGGTGAAATCATTAGACAAAGTCAGCATGGATTTACGAAAGGTAAATCATGTCTGACGAACCTTATAGTATTTTTCGAAGATGTAACTAGCAGAATGGATAAAGGTGAACCAATGGATGTGTTATATCTAGACTTTCAGAAGGCTTTCAACAAGGTCCCACATAAGTGATTAGTATACAAACTTGAAGCCCACGGTATTGGGGGTTCAGTATTGATGTGGATAGAGAACTGACTGGCAGACAGGAAGCAAAGGGTAGGAGTAAACGAGTCCTTTTCAGAATGGCAGACAGTGACTAGTGGGGTACCGCAAGGCTCAGTGCTGGGACCCCAGCTATTTACAATATATATTAATGATTTGGACGAGGGAATTGAATGCAACATCTCCAAGTTTGCGCGTGACACTAAGCTGGGGGGTAGTGTTAGGTGTGAGGAGGATGCTAGGAGGCTGCAAGGTGACTTGGATAGGCTGGGTGAGTGGGAAAATGCATGGCAGATGCAGTATACTGTGGATAAATGTGAGGTTATCCACTTTGGTGGCAAAAACAGGAAAGTAGACTATTATCTTAATGGTGGCAAATTAGGAAAAGGGGAGATGCAACGAGACCTGGGTGTCATGGTACACCAGTCATTGAGAGTGGGCATGCAGGTTCAGCAGGCAGTGAAGAAAGCAAATGGTATGTTAGCATTCATAGCAAAAGGATTTGAGTATAGGAGCAGGGAGGTTCTACTGCAGTTGTACAGGGTTTTGGTGAGACCACATCTGGAGTATTGCGTACAGTTATGGTCTCCAAATCTGAGAAAATACATTCTTGCCATAGAGGGGGTACAGAGAAGGTTCACCAGACTGATTCCTGGGATGTCAGGACTTTCATATGAGGAAAGACTGGATAGAATTGGCTTGTACTCGCTAGAATTTAGAAGACTGAGGGGGGATCTTATAGAATCTTACAAAATTCTTAAGGGGTTGGATAGGCTGGATGAAGGAAGATTGTTCCCGATGTTGGGGAGGTCCAGAACAAGGGCTCACAGTCTAAGGATAAGGGGGAAATTCCTTTAGGAGAGATGAGGAAAACATTTTTCACACAGAGAGTGGTGAGTCTCTGGAATTTTCTGCCACAGAAGGTAGTTGAGGCCAGTTCATTGGCTATATTTAACAGGGAGTTAGATGTGGTCCTTGTGGCTAAAGGGATCAGGGGGTATGGAGAGAAGGCAGGTACAGGATACTGAGTTGGATGATCAGCCATGATCATATTGAATGGCGGTGCAGGCTCGAAGGAACGAATGGCCTACTCCTGCACCTATTTTCTATGTTTCTATGTTTCTATTGCATTTCTCCTCATCTACCCCAAGTTGGTGGACATTTCATGAGGACCCAAGCAGTGGTGACCTGGCCTATTTGTGACCCCAGTCCCAAACCAGAGTATGTGGCTCAGGGGCAACAGTGAGAAGGTTGCATTGAAGGCAATGCAAAGAATGATGTTCAATGCACCAAAAACAATGGCTAAAGACGGCATACACAGAAGTGCAGGCTTGAAGTAAATTATGTAGATTTTAAACATAATTAGACATTAAACTGTTCTATAATTGCTGTTTTTGTTTCAAATGAAACTAATGGCAAAAGGTGCAATTTGATTGCAGGTTTATCTTGCAAAACACTGGATATATAATTGTCATAATCACAAAAATATCATGATACAGAGTGCATGGTGATATGCTGCAACCTACCTATGGGACAGGGCTCTTTGTTGCACAGTTTACTGTCCCTGGTGTCACCCAGGCACTTCTTGCCGCCGTACTTGGGCACTGGGTTGTTGCAGTTCCTCTTGCGTTCGTGCAGTCCGCCGCCACACGTGGCCGTGCAGGGTGACCAGGGCGACCAGGGGCTCCAGCTGCCATCAACTGAGGAGGAGCAGAGAGTGGGTCAGGTAGCGGGAAGGACTTGCCCTTGGTGGTAATAGTGTGCAGTGGGTGGCTAGTGAGGACAAACTGGTGCCAGCACTTGGTCTGTAGCCTTCTAAGCCTAGATGATTCAAGAACTTGTTAAGATACTTCTTAAATATTGTGAGAGTTTCTTCCTTCACCATCTTTGCATCCCAGAGGTTAACCATCCTCTGGGTGAAAAATTCCTCCACAGATCTCAGTAAATTTCTTACCCCTTCTGCTAAACCTATGCTTTCCATTGTACTTTTGCCCAGTTGCCTGGTTTTTGAGCCACCCATTAACTGGAACAGCTTCCCCAGTCAAACCCACCAAACCCAGTTGTGATCTGTACATCCATCATAGAAGCATAGAAACATAGAAACTAGGTGCAGGAGTAGGCCCAGCACCGCCATTCAATATGATCATGGCTGATCACCCAAAATCTGTACTCCGTTCTGGCTTTTCCCCCATATCCCTTGATTCCCATAGCCCTAGCTAAATCTAACTTTCTCTTAAACACATCCACTGCTTTCTGTGACAGAGAATTCCACAGATTCACAACTATCTGGGTGAAAATGTTATTCCTCATCTCAGTCCTCCTCCTCAGATCTCCTCACAGCTTTCTTTACCACTAGCCTCTCTAGTTTAACTTTGCAGTCCATCAATCCTTAGAAAAATGTGCCTCAACAAGCTCCCCTCCCATTCCTCCTGACTCCAATGAGTACGGAACAATCGACTCAGCCTCCCCTTTTTGGAAACCCCTCGTTCCACACATCACGCATGCATGGAAAGATCTATGACCTGTTATTTGAGCTCTTGTCCACTCCATTTTTATGCATGAGGATTAATTGCAGGCCATGGCACAAACCAGACTGAAGGTGCAAACAGAGTGGTGCCAGGCACAGTGTGGAGTCGCGAGTTGTGACAAGCCCTGGGGCAAGGAGACTTACTGGCGCATGGGGCCTTCGTGCATTGCTTTGTCTCCCGCCCGTTCCCCTGGCAGTCCTCGCCATCCAGCTGCGGCACGGGCGAGTTGCAGAGACGGATGCGGGTGGTTATGCCATCTCCGCAGTTGACCGAGCAGGGTGACCATGGTGACCAGTGGCTCCATCCACCATCCTGACGAACTGAAGGCACAGGAAGATCAGAGGCACATCAGCGCACCAGTGGAAAGAGATCCAACATAGGACAGCAAGCACAATCAACAACTTCCATTTCTTTAGCACCTTTGACATTGCAAAACATTGCAAGGTAGTCAACAGTAAAAATGAGTCAAACAGAAAGTCAACGTCAGGAGACACCCAGACAAATAATCAACCAGTTGTTAAACGGGTAGGGACATTAAGGGAAGTAGAGAGATTTAAAGCAAGACGTTTCTTGCAACCGATGGCACAGCACCATTGGAGCAAGTCTATTCAAGTATGAGCAAGGGCACAGATAGAGGACTGCAGGGATTTCAGTGGTTTATACAACGGTGAGGTTGCAGAGGTATATGTGGCAGTGATTAGAACATTAACGGGAATTTTAAACTTGTGTATTTCAATCCAGACCACAACAGAACAGAGAAGGGTGGGCTTAGGCTGGAGAGGAGGTGCTGCCTGACCCGCTCAGTTACTCCAGCCATTTATTTCTTTTTTTTGGATACCTTCAGTATTCACTGCTGCAATTCAAGAAGGTGATCGATCCACTATCACTTCCTCAAGGGCAATCAGTGATGGACAATTGATGACGACAGGTACATTCTAAGAATTATTATCCTGCCCTTTTTGCAGCTTCCAGGGAAAATTTGCTGCACTTTTTTTTAAATGGACATTGTTAAACAGGCTGCTCTCCAATACAAATATATTAGGGTTAGAGCAACTGTGCAGACATTCTTTACAGACAGACATCAACGAAGGAGAGAGGAGCTCGAGGAGGGGTTGGACATGTTCCAGATCAGGGTTTTCTCACGAATTCTGCTCAGCAGCAGCTGTTTAGCCAGACAGTGGCTTCAGGCTCCCCATACATATCGCAAAGTCAGGGCTACACCACTTGTCAGATTCCCTGATTAAATTTGACAGGGAATTACAGGAGACAGGGAGGGTCCTGGAATATGCAAGTAGAAGGAAAGCAGGCGATACTGGGTCCACAGCTTCCCTTTTGAGGCTGAGTTTGACAGAATCTTGATTAGTACGGGTGTCTGGGATTATGGGGAGACGGCAAGAGAATGGGGTTGAGAGGGAATGATAGATCAGCCATGATTGAATGGCGGAGTAGACGATGGGCCGAATGGCCTAATACTGCTCCTATAACCTATGAACATAAACTTTTACATGAATAGAAACAGGAATTGTGAGAGGCACAGAACAATGCCTGGCTCACCATAACCTGCTCTATTCTGTCAGACCCGCAAGACCTAAATTGATTGGTGCATTCCTCTTAGTTTTTTAGTTCATCCTTTGGATTTGAACATCAACGACAAAGCCTGGTGTTTATTGCCCAGACCTAATTGCCCCTAAGTGAGTGAACTAGATGGGTTTATGGACAATTCAGTGATTTCAAGGCCACCGCCACTGAGACAGCCGAGATCTTTCACCCTCAGCGAGACTTACTCCGCTTGTCGCATTCCGCTGGCTGGCAGGACTTTGTTTGTATCGAGGGGCCCTCACACCGGCTGCTGGTGGGATCACATGACCTTCCCCGCTGTTGCGTTCCGATGCCACATGAGACGGAGCATTCGGTCCATTCTGACCACGGCGACCAACCATCTTCACTCTCTTTAACTGGAGGCAAAAAAACAAAATCATTGAGCGCTGAACAACACATGTCCTCCCTCCATCGATAGCTGAGGTTAGGGTCAAAGGCCACAGGGTGGGGCACCACCCCAGCTAAATAGAATCAATGAATAGCCACAAATAGAGGGTTAAGCCTGTTCACTGGGTATATTCTGCCCTTTCTCTGTATCTCCGTAAATTATATTCCCTGTACCCATCCAATTCCTTTCTGAAAGCCAATTTCCAAACAATGAGTTCCAGTTGATCACTCCACTCTCGATAATCAGACTATCCACATGTCACTCCTTCCACAATATCTTTTACAATTCATTAACGGGAACAGCATCTCACTATTTACAATCCATGATCTTGTCCATCTCTATCACATCTCCCCTTGACCTCTTGTGCTCCAGTGAGAACATTCTCTCCCATCTTGTCTGAACTTGAAGCTGAAATCCCTCTTCTCTGGAACCATTCCACAACTCCCTCATTCACTTTCAGAAGTGTGGTGATACAGTATTCCAGCTGAGCCCTTGGCAGATCAGAGATGGTGGAACAGTAATGGCCCTGTCCCACGGTACGAGTTCATTCCAAGAGCTCTCCCGAGTCTGCCCTGATTCGAACTCGGAGAATTTCGGTAATGGCCGCTCGTCAGTACTCGGGGCTCTCGTGGACATTTTTCAACATGTTGAAAAATCTTCCCGAGTCTTCCCAAGCTTACCTGCCGTTAGCGAGTCTTCCCGAGTACCTGCCGTTAGCGTTACGAGCCGCTAAGGGAGATGTCCCCGAGCTCCGATGTGCCCGCTACGTTCATTCTCCGTGCTTACCACGAGTTTGATTTTTTTTAAACTCGGGAGAGCTCTTGGAATGAACTCATACCGTGGGACAGGGCCATAAGTTCAACAACACAGAGTAAAGTGACAGAAATGGCCAGATAATTTCACACTCGGTAACTTTTTCAAAGATTTGGTCTTGAACACAGCATTTGGCCAACTCACAACCCCTTAGCAACATATTGCCAAGGCATAAAGAGTCTAAGGATGCCTTGTGGGTAAATGGGATTAGTGTAGATTGATGCAATAGTTGGCGTGGACATGGTGGGCTGAAGAATGGTTTCCTATGCTGTACGATTCCATGGCACTCAGTACGAAACTCACATGCACTAATGGGGATTTGAGGTGTAGCTAAACTGATGGTGGATATTGGACCCAAATCATAAATTACGAGACATTCCAGTTTGAATCGGGAGCATTTACAGTTATGAAGACATCACAGTGGTCAACGGTCCCAGAGTTAGGATCAGCAATTATAACACTCATAGGTCGGGCTTGCAATTAGACAGAGAGTAAAGAATATAAGCTCTATATACAGCACAGGAACAGGCCCTTCGGCCCAATACGTCCATGTCAAACACAGTGCAAAGTTAAACTAATCTCCTCTGCTCAGTCACTCGTCTCCTGTTGATAATTTGGAATTTGGATGAACCCTCATAAACTTTTCAGATTTTTTTGGCTTCTCTTTCAAGTCAACTCCTCATAGAATTGGACAGCTCATAGTATAGTTTCCTCTCCAAGTTTCTCAGATAGTAATTAATGACTCCCTTCCTATAGGTCAAGTTTTGAAGTAGAAGGCAGTTCACACACTAATCAGCATGATTCTATAATCACAGATTTATTCCTGGAATATTTTAAACTGACCGGGTATTTGCATGAAGCCATTAATTATTTCAAGGCACATAATTCTGTTGAATGTATTTGCACCTTATGATTCAATATAGACATTATTAATGATGAACCTATGTGAGCAGTATCGAGGACTAGCCAAAAAGCTCCTTGCTCAAGGCTTTAACACTGCCTTTGTTTTGGTCATTAACTGGTTTGGGTGGCACATTGGTGTAGCTAGCAGAGCCCCTGCCTCACAATTCCAGACCCAGGTTTGATCCTGACCTCCAGTGCTGTCTGTGTGAAATTTGCAAGTTTACCCTGCGACCCTGAGTGCTCCGATTTCCTCCTAATCCCAAAGGTATGCGGGTTGCCAGGTTAATTGACTGCTGCAAACTGTCCCGAGTGTATATGTGAGTGGTCAAATGTCTGGACTGGGCGAATAAAATGAGTTAGTGCAGGGTTAGTGTAAATGGGTGCTTGATGGTCAGTGGGCCAAAGTGTCTGTTGTGTGCTGTATCTACATGACTCTTATTTCCCAACTCTACGATCTCACTGAAACACAATTAGTTTTGAAGGGGTTAGATAGGATATGTGCAGAGGTCATATTTCCCCAATGAGTGGATCTAAAGTCAGGGGACACTCAGAATAAGAGATCAGATATTTACGGCTGAAATCCAATGGAACGCCTCTTTCATCCTCTGAGATAGACATCCCATTCAACTAAGCATTTATGCTAATCCCATTTTATTCAACCCCGCATTTGCATCAACTCTCCCCCAGATTGTATTTACATTCCAGAGGCAAATCACAGCGGAAAGCAAAATATCAATCAACCCCCATTTGGGATGTGGGAGACGACAGTAGGAAAGCCCCACAGTCACGGGAGGGGGGGGGGGGGGGCAGAGGGAGGTGCAAACTCCACACAGACATCACCTGAGGTCAGGATTGAACCCGATCTCTGGGCACTACTAACAGCACCACTTAGACTGCCATTAATGGATATTTGGATCTGAGGATTAATTATGGGATTTAGGATCTGGCATGAGAGTGCAGTTGAGGTGGAAGACCAATAGGAATTGCAATGAATGGTGGAACAGGGGCTCTAAGCTCACCACCCTTTGCATTCCTTGTTTTCCGCCTCCTGCAGATGCTACCTGAACCAGTAGAACTCTTCCACTGATTCCAGTATTTATGTTAGATTAGTAACATCTGCAGTATTCATCCATTCTATTTTGCTCTCCCTCTGCTTTTATGTCCAGCTTGAACTCGTGGTCTCTGCTGAACTATTTACTGAGTTATGGCACTTACTGCCTTTCACTGATTACATACACATTCCCCCCAGCCTTCCCTAGGATTCCTCTTTTCCTTCTCCAATCCGACCTCCTTTCTTCAGCTTCCCTCTTGGCCCAAGTCTGAGCTGATAGAGGGAATGGTTCCATCACAATCTCGACTACCCCCTCAAAGATTTCACCTCCAAACATAGACTTCTCAGCGGTCCTGCAATATTCCCCATGGAATGACAGCACTCGCACTGCCTCACCTCCCCACGATCCATTAGTAACACAGTGAAAATAAATCCCAGAGAAAATTCTGCTTTGGTGGCCAGAATCTAATCGAAAAAAGGAGTGAACAGCATTTCTCAAATTGTAACTGTGTTCCAATTTGGAACAAGTTTCTGTGAAGGAATACAAACACATTGCCAAAATCCTCATGAATATCTCAGTCTAGTGCATATGGGAATTTCAGAGAGCAGAGAGGATAGAAATCTCAGGGCAGAGAATATATGGCTTTTGGAAGGTCGAGGGTAAGGTAATCTCAGGGAGAACAGTCAGAATCTCAGTGGGCCATAGTTCTGAAATCTTAATTAATTGGTATCAGAATCTCAGGGAAAGGGTTCGGGAATGTTGGTGAGGTTTCGGGAATCTTAGGAGAAGATGGTACGGGTATATTAGTGAGATGGTACAGGTATCTTAGGGATAGAGAACACGGATCGTAGGAGAGGGAACAGGAATCTCATGTTGGAGTGGGTTTAGGAATCTCAGGGTGGAGAGGATCTGGGAATCATGGAGAAAAATAGGGGAATTTCAGGGCGGAGAGGGTTTGGGAATTTTAGGGAGAGTGTACAAGAATCTCAGCGGGCAGACGATCTCGGGGGAGTGGATCTGGGAATCTCAGGCTGACAACGTGAGGTCACCCTGTAGGTGCAGGACATATGGCACAATGGATATTACTTTCAAGTTATGGTTTTGGCACTGCAACCAAAAGGGCTTTTTGTTTCTGATCCCCACCGGAAACTGGTCACACACCGGGAGCAAGTCACTCCACCTGAGGCAGGTCGCCCCAAGGCAGGTCACTCCACCCGAGGCAGGTCACTCCACCCGAGGCAGCTTACACGGCACCACGGACATTACTGCCGTTTCAGCCCTGCCACCGTAAGGGGTTATTGCTTCTGATCCCCACTGGGAAACCCTGCAAACAAACTTTATCATTGTGAACTTCGGCCAGGAAACACGGTGTGTACTCACGAAGGCAGGAGGGGCAGCACTCGCCCTCGGTGAAGGAGGGGTTCGCACATGACACGGGGGGGCAGGTGATCCGGCGGCAGATGATGCTGAAATCCTGCACAGAGTAATTAAGAAGATTATTGAGAAGTAATTAAAAAGAGTAATTCCCTTCCAGGGAAGGAATTTCCAATAAATGCCTGCGGATGGCACGGAGACGTTGTCCCAACCGGTCACACAATAAGCCTGTCACTCTCCGGATGGGCCCCAGTCTTGCACCTCACATTGCAGGGGAATGGGGAATGGAATCTCAGAGGAAGAAGGAGCCTCAGGTAAATAGGGAATCAGTGGGAGGGGAATCTCAGGAGATGAGAGATCCTCAGGGGAAGAGGGAATTTCAGGGGTGAAGGAGTGTTGGATGAATAGGGAATCTCAGGGGGAAGAGGCCACGCTCTGTTTTGCTACTTGGATGGTCATATCCTAACTCACACGGTGTCTCATTTTCTTTCTGACTGCTTGTGAATTTAAACATTTTTACACTGCTATCCATTAACTAACTCACCTCCATCCCTGAAAACCACATCTATCCTCCCCCATCTTTGCATTCTGTTAATTCGGCTCCCTTAATGGCTGGTCCGCCATTCGTGCCAATGCCATCCATTCTCCTTAAGATTTTGCCTAACATCAATGTATCTGAGTAAGCTCTTGGTGTGTTATCCTGATTTGACCTCAGGTAACATTTCTGCAAAAAAAAACCCTGCTCCATTTTGTTGGGTTAAAAACTATATGTAACCAGATAAAACAGAATATCCTTCAAATACTCAGCAGGTCAGGCAATGATCTATCATCAGAACTGTAATGGAAAGTTGTTGACCTGAAATCAATCAATCAATCAATCAATTAATCTCTCTCTCTGTCTCTTTGTCTCTCTGGCTCTCTGTCTCTCTTTAGCTCCTTCAACACTGAAATCATTACAATCTCTGAAATGAGTCATTGAGAGTTCATTTTGTCGACGTGCAGGTCCTTTGTATTCCCCATGAAATCCACTTTCTGCACAGCTGCCCTGACTTAGTGTCTGAAGAAGGGTCTCGACCTGAAACATCACCCATTCCTTCTCTCCAGAGATGTCCCAGCCTGTCCCAGAGTTACTCCAGCGTTTTGTGTCGATCTTTAGTTACAACTGCGGCAGATCACGAGCCGCTAATGCGTACATTCAATGAGGCAAACATCTCCTTAACCTCTTATGACATCTCTCACTCCCTCCACCCAAAAAGTATCCCCGCCCAAAAGAAAACTGGCTCCATCCCCAAACTGTAGACTTCCCTGTACAAGTTTCCCGTGACTGTGTCAGCTCAAAGGCTCCCTTCAAAGCCATTGACAGATTCCCAGGCTCAGCAGCTAGGATTGTTTTACAGCAATTGTTTGTTTTTTCCTTAAACTTAGTCTGCTGCCAATTATCTGTTTCTCTGAATGAAATTTTATGGCATCAATCTGAGTCACATTAAACATTGAAGAGCTTCCCTAATTCTTAACATGTGGAGTTGAATAATTATGAGCAATAGTTAAAGGAATTAAACTAATGTGCATACTTAAAGAAAAAAGACATTTGAGTTTGGGACGTACATTACTTTCACCTATTTGCACCCAATTTTATGCGTGGATGTATGCTAATTGGATCGACAATGTGCTCAGGAAATGGAAATTAAGGGTGGGAAAGGATGCAATTTCAAACTAGCTTCTGAAATGAATTAAAAGCTTGCTCTGTCGATCTCTAGGGTAGTTGATGTACAATTATCACTCAATGCTAAGAGGATTCATACTCGACGTCAAGCCGGTGAACTGTGGCTAAGGTAGTTGATGTAAGAAAATAATTTCACTGTGCGTTTGCATTTTGTACATGTGACAATAAAGTACCATTGAACCATTAAACTCTAGCATCTTCCACTCTGCATTATGGTTTAAGGAAGTCATTGACAATTCCAATGGACTAAATAGATGAGGACCTCAGAGTGGTGCATTGAAGCTGGAACTGATTGCTGGAAAAATTGGGATCTCTGCTTCTCTCCCTACAGGGGTGAGAATCCCACATGGAGGTGCAAAGGTGCCTTATTAGATAAGGCCAGTCACTTACCATTTTACTCCCCTTTCCATTCCCACAGCAACCTTTCGGTCCTGGGCCTCCTGCATTGCCAGAGTAAGGCATGCTCAAACTGAAGAAACAACACCTCATATTCCACTTGTGTAGCTTACAACCCAACGGTATGTACATTGAATTTTCCAATTTTAGGTAACTAACCAACAACATCTCCCCGCTTCTTTCTCCCCCATCCCACCTCACTTCCCTGTGCCCCACCTGGATGCACACCCATTTCTCCCACTATTTCCCCATCCCAATTCCATTTCACCTATATCCCTTCCTCCGTACTCACAATTCACACTCCCCTCAATTCTTCTCTCCTTATCTAATAATCTTTTGACTCCTTTAATTCTCTGGACTTTTTCCAATCCATCTGCCAAACAACCCCCCTTACCTATATCCACCTTTCATTTGTCTTTATTTTGTTCCGTCTCTACATCTCTTCCACCTTTCTCTCCCAACTACAATCAGTCTAAGAAGGGTCGCAACCAGGGATGCAGCCTGACCCACTGAGTTACTCCAGCACTTTGTCTTTTAGGCCAAATGCAATTATGGCTTCCTACTCACGCAGAGGTCAAACAGTTGGGCTGAAGGGCTTGTTTTATGCGCTATTCCTTCAGTGCATATCTATATATAAAACACAGAGATCAGCCCAATGGGAGAGTTTAAGCCGGGGATGATGCCTCTGTTCCCCATTCACAAGGAAGCAGCACATAGAGAAGGGTGCCTTCCAGCCTGCCATGTTCTGCCTGAAAGGGCAGTTGAGGCCAATTCATCAGTAATTTTCATAAGGGAATGGGATAAGTATTTTACTAAGAGACATTTGCAGAAGAGGGGTGGTAGGCGTGGAAGAACTCTTTCAAAGATATGTGACAGGAGCAAAGGGAAGAAGGATCACCCATCTGGTTGGGTTCTATATGGTTCTATAAACCCTGATAGCAGGGTGGGCTTCTACAGCTTTTGATGATTATTTCCATAGTGAAACTTTACAAGGACCTAGGAAATATTCCTCAAGTGGAGCAACGGCAGAGAACAGATGGTCACTTTGGCTTCTCTCCAGAACCTTACAGAGGTGCGAATGTAAGGTGAGAGGCTTGATCTATAGGGGGTATAATGAGGTAAACCCTGTCATTCATGACCCTTCTTGATTTTAGAACATCCTAAAGTGCCTTTACAGTCCAACGGCTGTAATAGTTGGAAACTTGGCAGGTGATCTGTGTGCTGCAAACTCCCATAAACGTTAGTAAGGTAAATGATCAGATTATCAGGCTCTTTCAGTAATGTCAGCTGAGAGATAAATACTGGCCTGGCCATTAGGGAGCAGAAGAGTTTAATGCATTCAGAGCTCTGCCCCAGTAATAATAAAAACCATGTTCAAGTGGTTCCTGCCTCTGCCAGACGCGAGGAAATGGTTTCACTGATTGGAACCATTGAGGAGCAAAGCATTTCACAGACGACGATTACATCTGTAACAAATCTGATTTTAAAAGCCATTATTCACTTTTTGCTGCGGTTTCTCAGCAGCCTGAGAGCAGGGCTGTGTATGCATTACACCGCCTCTCCACTGTGCCTTCCAGCTTCAGGTTCCCAAGCTCCACGGAGTCGAGCTCGCACTCAGACAAAAGCAATTATTGCCTATTCATTGAGCATATAACTGGGCATGGGGACCTGTGGATTAACGTTCATTGGGCAGGGGGTGAAGTGGAAGGGTCTGGGAAGCAAGGAGGATGGATGCAGAATGTCCCACTGAACAAAAACAGGCCAGCCTGCTCTTGATGCTGTTACTGCTCCGCAAGAGCCTCGCACTCCTCCTCACCTCTGGCGTTGATTCAGTTTCATCTAAAGTCCATTTGTATTTTACAGTCTAGCTGAAGAATTTCCTCCTGAATTCATAACTAGAAACACAAGCTGAAGAAGGCATTCAGTCCCTCAGGTCTGTTCCACCATTAAATAAGATCAAGGCTGCTCTTTCACCACACCGGGACTTTTGTGTACAAACCCTGTGTCCTCTAATTCCCAGAATTTCCAAAAATCTATTGTTTCCGTAATGAATATACTCAGCCACTGAGGTTTTATAACCCTCTTGATTAAGGAATTTCTGGATGGTTGACCTGTGATCAGGTAAGAGAAGATTCATACAACACAAAATGCCAGTTGGCCAATAAAAGCTATTCGACCATTGACTCCTCAACCACTTCTCTCAAAATGAATCCTATTTATTTTCCTTTCATTTCAAACACCTTTTCAATGCCCTTCTACGTTGCTCTCCATAATGTTTGGGACAAAGACCCATCATATATTTATTTGCATCTGTACTCCACAATTTGAGATTTGTAATAGAAAAAAAATCACATGTGGTTAAAGTGCACACTGTCAGATTTAATTAAAGGCCATTTTTATACATTTTGGTTTCACCATATACAAATTACAGATGTGTTTTTACATAGTCCCCCCATTTCAGGGCACCATAATGTTTGGAACACAGCAATGTCATGTAAATTAAAGTAGTTATGTTTAGTATTTAGTTGCATATCCTTTACATGCATTAACTGCTTGAAGTCTGCAATTCATGGACATCACCAGTTGTTGGGTGTCTTCATGGTGATGCTCTGCCAGGCCCGTATTGCAGCCATCTTTAGCTTCTGCTTGTTTTGGGGGGTAGTCCCCTTCAGTTTTCACTTCAGCATATAAAAGGATTGCTCAATTGGGTTCATATCGGGTGATTGACTTGGCCACTCAAGAATTTACCTTTTTTAGCTTTGAAAAATTCCTTTATTGCTTTAGCAGTATGTTTGGGATCATTCGTGCTGTAGAATGAACTGTCGGCCAATGAGTTTTGAGGCATTTGTTTGAACTTGAACAGATAGGATGTGTCTATACAATTCAGAATTCATTATGCTACTACCATCCACAGTTGTATCATCAATGAAGATAAGTGAGGCAGTACCTTCAGCAGCCGTGTTTCACAGATGAGATGGTATGCTTTGGACCTTGGGCAGTTCCTTCTCCATACTTTGCTCTTGCAATCAAACTGAAATAAGTTAATCTTCATCTCATCTGTCCACAAGACCTTTTTCCAGAACTGTGGTTCCTCTCTAAAGTACTTCTTGGCAAACTGTAACCTCGCCATTCTATTTTTGCGGCTAACCAGTGGTTTGCATCTTGCAGTGTAGTCTCTGCATTTCTGTTCATGAAGTCTTCTACAGACAGTGATCATTGACAAATCCACCCGCTGAGTTTCTCCAGCCTTTTGTGTACCATTGACAAATCCACACCTGACTCATGAAAAGTGTTTCTGACCTGTCGGACAGGTATTTGGGGATTTCTTTTTTCCGAGAGAATTCTTCAGTCATCAGCTGTGGAGGTCTTCCTGGCCTGCCAGTCCCTTTGCGATAAGTAAGCTCACCAGTGCTTCAAAGAGTTGATTTTGGTAAGCCTAAGGTTTTGCTGATTTCTCTAACAGTTTTATTCTTGATTCTCAGTCTCATAATGACTTTTTTGACTTTCATTAGCACAACTTTGGTCCTCATGTTGATAAACAGCAATAAATGTTTCCAAAGGTGATGGAAAGACTAGGTGCTGAGAGCTCTCTTATTTATACCTGCATTAAGGGGCATTTAAACACACCTGAACATTTACAAACACCTGTGAAGCCATGTGTCCAAAACATTATGGTGCCCTGAAATGGGGGTGGGGGGACTATGTTTAAACACAGCTGTAATTTCTACATGGTAAAACCAAAATGTATAAAAAACACCCTTTAATAAAATAGTAAGATTAAACGAGAACTTACCAAGTTTGAAGGTTGATCTGTATTTTACGAGGAGTCGCGGTGAGGGATTTCGTGAAGACCCCGCCAGCACGCATGCGCGGCATCCTTCAAAGCAGCGGTGTGGAATCACAGAACCAAACCATGACTAAAAAATAGTAAGATGAAAACGTAGAACTACCTGGTTGACCTTATGATAGAGGGTGGGAGCGGTGGGCACGAAATCCCTCACCGCGACTCCTCGTAAAATACAGATCAACCTTCAAACTTGGTAAGTTCTCGTTTAATCTTACTATTTTACTTCGGAGTCTTACTATTTTACTTCGAGAATGTGGTCCATGGGCACCTCCATGGCTCTCGCTGCAGCCCTGGTGGAATGAGACTTAAAATGTTAGTAGCAACTCCTGCTGCATCCAGCACCACCCTGAGCCACCTGGCGATCGTCTGTGTAGTCACCCGATGATGCGGAAGTTTATGACTGATGAGGAGCCCCTATTCCTTCATCCTGATAACTCCAGTAACTCGGATGTAGTGGTGGAGATGGGTGACTATGCAGAGAGTGACATCTACAGGGTACGCCCGAAATTCCAACTGCAGCCCATGCTCCCCTGGCCTGTGCTGTTTTAATAATTCTTTGACAAAGAATTTTATTTGACCAGGGTGGCCACCATGCTGTCCAGTCGCAGTTTCTGTAACGTCTGGGCTCGTTGGGCTGTAGTCAGTGCCATAAGCATCACCCCCTTGAGGGTGAGCTGTTTCAATGGTAGCTCATCTATTGGAGCCCAGCTCCTCAGTAGGGTCAGCACAATCCCCACATCCCACATTACTGTATATCTGGGTCGTGGAGGGTTGGTGTTGAACACTCCCCTCATTAGTTTAGACACCAGGTGGTTGGAGCTGACACCTATATCCAGGTATGAGGACAGCGCACTCCTGGCACTGTTGATGGCACTGTAGCTGAGGCCAGCATCGAAATGGAGGCCTGCTAGAAACTCCAACACATCAGGTATTGTTGCCGAGTTGGAAGACTTGTTGGTCCGGGCACAGAATGCCTCCCACTTTCTGATTTGGGTGAGGTATTGTTTCCGAGTTGATTCTCGGCATGATGCGGCGATAAGGTCTATGGCTCTTAACAAGATGCCTGCCCGGATGAGTGGTCTTTCAGAACCTGCAGGCCAACAAGTTTAAATGACCATGGCAAGGATGACTGACCCCCCCCCCCGTAATGGAGTGAGTAATCAATTTGGGATGTTTCCCAATCACCATCCATGGTTGTTTTAAAATTTCTACAACCATCGGGTACCATGGTTGTGTAGGCCAGTCGGGAATGATCAATATGCCAGTTGCAGAGTCTAGTTTAATTTTCTGCAATACCCGACTGGTGAGGCAGAATGGGGGAAATGCGTAGCAAACCATTTCCCCCAATGGATAAAAACGCATCCATTGCTATTACCCCAGGGTCTGGTTCCCACAACACATACGTTGGTATTCGATGGCTCAGCCTGGACGCAAATAGGTCAATATCTGGTGTCCCAAAATGAGCTATAATATCTCCAAAATTTGGGGGTTCAACATCCACTCAATGTTGTCATTGAAGACACGTGACCTGGTGTCCGCCACTGAATTAAGCTTCCCAGGCAAATGGGGCGCAGTAATCCAAATATTTCTTTCAATGCACCAGTGCCAAATTGTATTAGCCAATTCATCGCAAACTAGCGACCTGATACTACCCATATGATTGATGTAAGCCACTACTGTAGCATTATCTATTCGAAAGCAGACATGTAATCCCGTGAATTAGTACAGTAAGCCCGCAGTCCATGAAATGCCCCCAGCATTTCTATATAGTTTATCCCATGTGACTCCAGGAATGTAGACTCATGAGAGTTCCATCTGCCACCACAACTGGACATCGTACCAGTTGCTCCCCAGCCTGGTGCGCTTGCGTCAGTTAGTAGCACAACATCAGGGTTGCTCACTATAATAGGTCAATGACATTCTTTAATATTATCTACCCACCATTGTAGCTCATTTCTAGCTTCCGGTGGTAACCGAATTGGCCGATCAAATCGGCCAGCATTTGTTTTTTAATGCTGTGATTTTTGATCTTTGTAAATTTTGGTAGTGTAGCGGTCCGAATCGTGCAGCTGGGAATGCAGCTACTAATTTCCCTATAACTTTTGCCGTTTGCCGAATAGTCGGTACCCTGGCGCAAGCAAGATTGTGGCACTCTTCTATAATAGTAGTAGCTTTATTAGTTGGGATGGTAATCTTCATTAAATTGGTGTCTAGGGTGAACCCCAAATAATCCATAACCCGTACCAGGTGCAATTTTGATTTGTCTGGATGGATTACGAATCCCAGCTTCTCAAACAGAGCCTTGGTTGCAGCCACTCCTTGAATTGCCAATTGGAGGGTCGGATCCACTATAAGGATATCATCCAAATATGCCATTACTATATAATTTTGTTGTCGGAGGAGAGCCAATATAGGTTTTACCAGTTTGGTAAACAGCCTAGGAGCTGTGGTGATTCCATTGGGCAATGCTTTATACTCCCATAACTGACCCTTCCAGACAAACTTCAAAAATTTTCTATAAGCCTCAGCAATAGTATGCATCTTTCAAATCGATGCATGCCATAAAGTACCCTGGGTAAAGCATCTGCTTAGCTGTTTCAAACGTATCCATTTTGAAATGGGTGTATTGTACAAAATTGTTCAATTCAGTTAAGTCTATTATTATCCGACATCCCCCATCTTTCTTAAGCCTAGTGAATATATTAGACACAAACTCAATTGGTTCATGCTTGGTTTTGCCAATTACCCCTTTTTCTGCTAACCGTATAATTTCAGCTTGTCCTGCCTCCATCTCTTTTTGGGATAGAGTAAATTTTCTACGAGGCGAATGCTGAGTAGGGGGATTTATACCTTCAATGAATTCTATAACATATCCTTGAACACTTTGTAAATTAAACTCATCCGTGGTGACAGTTTTCCAAATGTCCAAGAAAGCCCGCAATCGCCCACCTATTCGTGCAGGAGGGGATGCTACGGCGTGAGAAGAACCAGACCCCCTTACCTCCAAGGTTAACGGCGGTTCCGTACATACGGTGTTTTGAGTGGGCGTTGTGGAGGTTGATGAGCCGGCGGCCGCATTTTCCATGCAGGCCTTTGTTGGCCTTGCCCTAAAAAAGGTCGTTGCACTTGTTGGGATGGAGGTGGGTTGGATCTCTGTGCCCTTTCCGGCAGCCGTGTTCTCCAAGAGGAATTAGGCTGTTGCCGGTAATATGGGTGAGGCCTGGTCTGTTGAGGCTTCATGAGGCCGGCTGTTTTGGCCTCCTCATCCAGTTCCTTCACCTGTTTGGCTAGGTCTCCGAACAACTGATGCTGCGGTGGAGCGGTTGATGGTCGGCACAACCCCGCGAATTTGGGGTTTAGTGTGGGCTTAATGGAGCTCTTACGCAGGCAGTTTATTTCATATTGGGCGTTGCATAGGAGTGCCAGTGCATCTTGCTGATCGCTCGACACATTATCCCCGTCCAGGGTCCTAGCAAACGGCGTTATGCCCGTGGAGAGAACTTTTAATATTCGCTGGAGGCGGACATCCTGCGTCCTGGTGGCCGTACTCAAGTGTCCCCAAGTCTGGGCGTTAACCAAGGGCACACTGAGGTTGACGCAGTTTTCGGGCGGTTTTATTTTCTCCAATGTATCATTGAGAACCTGACTCTGGAGTTGGTGCGTAGTCAGGTAATCAATGGTGCCCGCCAATTTGTGGTGCAGAGGTTCACCTGTCTGGGTGGTAGCGGCAAACTTACTCACCACTTCCAGCATATCCTCCTCATGCTCTGGCTCAGCGGTTACTGGCTGCCCCGGGTCGTCTTCAACACAGCAGCTGGGCAAATCACCTCACGCTTCCTGCTGGAGACGATGAGATGCTGAGTGGTGTCCTTGCACGGCTAGTGGATGCCCGCGAGTCCCGCTCTTCTCGTTCCCGGTCCCGCTGGAGGCGTTGCACCACTAAGAGCTCCAACCGCTCTATGCGACCGTCCCTGCTATACGCAGCGGACAAGCCGACTTCTCCCAGGCCCTGCGAATTCACTGGGGCTTCCACCATCGGACCACACCCCCTTAGGGTGCTGCCTAGGGTCCAATGGCAGGTCGTCGTGACCTACAGCCCAAGTAGGATCATACGACTCCCGCACGGACTCTCCGCTAGTCTGTCTTCTCCCAGACTGGCGGCCCACCTGTCTGATAAGAAGGCAGGTGAGTTGAATCGGCGCCGGCCCCCGGAACCTGGCTCCCCGGAGTCCGTGCAGGCTTACCTCCACACATGCCCATCTTTTGGCGTGGAGACGCATGGTCGGCCGCTCGCAGAGCTGAGCTGACCGACCGCTTCCTGCTGCCACCTCCGCCCTTGACCGCAGCCTGACGGTGTGTGTTGTCGGCGGTATCTGCTCCAGCAGGCCTACTCGACGCAGCAGTGATGTTGCCAGGCTGCACTACGGCAGATTCCCTGGCTGTGGTACGTATTGCACATTTGCAGGGCTCCCCTGTCGTGCGGCTGTCCCCCGGCCCAGCCCCCTCGGGTCTTCTGGAGCTCGGGGAGAGGTTGCCTGTGAAGAACAAGACCCCTTGCCACGTACCTGTATCCCCCCTTATTCTCTTGGGGGACTGGGGCTTGGAGTCTGGACCCGTTGCTTCCAGCTCCGGAGCGGTAACCCATTCGGGTGAGTCGGCCCCTGAATCAGCGGGAGCGCCCGACTTCCGCATTACTGCCCCCACCATGCGTTGAAGCTGCCGGCGTTCCTTGCAGCTCCGGGGACAAGGGCCGTTGGCTGGCTGCAGCTCAGCTCCTAGACAGCGTCGTCCTCCGGCCCTTGTCCATGCTGTGAAGAAAAGGTAATACTTACCTGCCGGTCTTGTGAAGGAGCCGGAGGAGAGAGCGCACTCCCCCCCCCCCAGCCTGCCGGTGCGAGTGCGCGCGACGATATGCCGCGCATGCGTGCTGGCGGGGTCTTCACGAAGTCACTCACGTGACTCCGAAGTAAAATCTGACAATGTGCACTTTAACCACATGTGATTTTTTTCCTTTACAAATCTCAAATTGTGGAGTACGGAGGCAAATAAATAGATGATAGTTCTTTGTCCCAAACATTATGGAAGGCACTGTATATGAAGCCTTTGGATTATGTGTGTTAAGGGTACAATGCTGTGGTGTGGTTAGGTTTCAGAAGCAGGGTGCAATGGATATGGTTAGAGGGGCCTTGGTCATGGTAAATAGGGCACAGTGGAGCCAGTGGAATGGACACTGATGCACAGTGCACAAGTTCAAATCCCACCACAGCATGTGGGGAATTCAATTTTAAATAATTAAATTAAGACTGGGAATACAAGAAACATATCTGAGCTAATCATGGGAATGTTGATCATGAAACTATTGGATTGCTGTTTATAAACCCTTTTCATTCACCAATACCCATCTGGGAAAAAAACTTACCATCTTTACCATAACTAGTGTGACTCTAGACCAACCAATAGGGTTGTCTATTCATTATATCATCAATATATGGGCAAGAAGGTATGGACAACTACTCTCTGTAACATCTGCATTCTGTGAAGAACTAAATATTAAAATCATCCCCATGCTAAGCTTGAAGTAATCGCTCAAGGTTGAATTTTTACATCGTAAGTTTGTTGTTGATGCTAACATCCAAAGGAAGACCTAAACAATTGAGAGGGAATACACCATGCAATTGAGGTTCTACAGTATAAAGCAGCTTATGGTGAACCAGGGGTTGTTCTGTGCCTCTCACAATTCCTGTTTCTATTGAGGTAAAAGTTCATAAGTTCATGAGTTATAGGAGAAGAATTAGGCCAATCGGGCCATCAAGTCCACGCCACCATTTAATCATGGCTGATCTATCTTTCCCTCTCAACCCCATTCTCCCTCCTTCTCCCCATTACCCCTGACACCTATACTGATCAATTTGTCTTTGTTTCAATGGCTTCATTGTTTTCAATTACTACATTGTGTTCTGAGAGGAATAAATCGGGTAGATGTGCAGAATCTCTTGCCCAGAGTATGGAGAGTAGGTTCAAGGTGAAGGGGAAAAGATTTAATAGGAATCTGAGTGGTATCTTTTTCATACAAAGGGTGGTGGGTGTGTGGGACAAGCTGCCAGAGGAGGTAGTTGAGACAGGAACTATCCCAATGTTCAAGAAACAGTTAGACAGGTACATGGATAGGACAGTTTTGGGCGGATATGGACCAAATGCATGCAGGTGGGAGTAGTGTAGCTGGGACATGTTGGCCGGTGTGGGCAGGTTGGGCCGAAGGGTCTGTTTCCACACTGTATCACTCTGTGACTCTATGATGATCCATTGTGTGTGGAAAATGAAAGATTCAGATGATGTTGGTTTCCACACAAATGGAAATGAATCTCAGGGGCAGTGGAGAAAGAACAAGCATGACCACTCTGTAAAGAGGCACCAGGTGACTAAGGGGGGTTTTAATTTCCTACATTTCTAAATAGCAGAGGAGCAGAGGGAAATGGCGAGTGGTTAGACACTGGGCTGATAATGATAATGGGCAAAGCTCTTTTATTTCTGAAGGGATAGAATTAATAGGCAACAAATTTAATTTGTTTAAATTTAACCTTGGTTGGACTGTACTAAAAGTTTTAACGTACTTCTGGTTGCTATATTATTACAAGGATATTGAGACACTAGAGAAGGTGCAAGAACGATTTACTGGAGTGAAGCCAAAATTGAAATGGTACTTAAATCAAGAAAGAGTGGACAGGCTGTCTTGAGAAGAGGTGTAATTATGAGAAGAGGAGCTGCTCCCTCCCATTCTCTCTGGCTGGTTGGCTGCAAAACCCGAAGATTTCTCAAGTTATTTTTAAACACATAAAGCGGCATAAAAGAATACAGCACGGAAACAGGCCCTTTGGCCCAACTCATTCATGCCTGCCAAGATGTCTATCCAAGATGTCTGAAAACGGATCTCGACCCAAAACGTCACCCATTCCTTCCCTCCAGAGATGCTGCCTGTCCCGCTGGGAGACTCCAGCATTTTGTGACTACCTTTGAATTAAACCAGCATCTGAGGTTCTTTCCTACACGAGATATCTATCCAAGCTGGAGACAAAATGTTGGAGTAACGCAGCAGGACGGGCAACATCACCAGAGAGAAGGAATGGGTGATGTTTCGGGTCGAGACCCTTCGTCAAAATGTCTATCAAAGCTAATCCACTTTACCTCCCTTTAACCTTTATCCCTCTCAATCTTTTCTATCCATGAAGCTGTCCAAATATCTTTTAAACATTGTAATTGAACCTGCCCCTACCATTTCGTCAGGCAACGCGTTCCATTTATCCACCACCATCAGTTTGGAAAAGTTGTCCTCGGGTCCATGGGCCGAAAGGCATGTTTCTGTGCTGTATCTCTAAACTAAATTAACCTAAAGTTATCATCTGGGCATTGAGCGAGGCACCAGCTGCTCCCACTGCTGTGCATGGATGGTGTTTAAGGCCCAGATCTGAGCCCAGCTCACCTGGCAGGTACACTTGGTGCAGCTGTCCACAGTCCACTCCTCCTTGTTGTCGAAGAGCCGCCCGCTGTGCCAGCATTGGCCCGGACGCACCTTCTTCAACGATTCCTCCAGGACGTCACGAATTATTACGTTTTCTTCTGTCTGCAAAAGATTTTCCATGTGCAACAGGAGTTACTCTTGCAACTGCATTTTCGAACACATGCTGAGATACATCCCCGTGTTTATTTTCTCCTTTCCTGCTTACCTGTTTTCTCCCATATATACAATCTACCATGTGTACCTGTGATACCCTGCGTACACAATGTAAGGTACATTTATGCATGCTCCCATGTACACAATGTAATGTTCATTCCAGTGGATCTGTGCTTCCTTATGTACTCCATAAGGTATATTCCTGTATGTCTGTGTGCCCCCATGCATATATTCCTCCATACCATTGTTTCCCTGTGTACACAATATGAGGTATATTCCTGTGTATCTGTGTTCCCCCATGTATGGAGGGTCATTGTATTTGATAAAGGGGTGTCCCTATGATATGAAACATATGGTACCTACCACTTTAACCAGTCCATCAGCCAGATTGCTGACAAGAACCCTTAGTCCATGAAGTTCCTTAAACATGTTCCCAATATCAGAGCACGAGTGGTCACAGAAATCCACGACTTTGTTGGTTTTGTGGCCAATTAAATCATTCTTGATAGCAGGGACGGCTCCTGAAAACTCTTGGCTCTCATGGCTGCTTGTGTCTTCGGCTGCGCGGTGGGAATGAAAGAACAGGAGCTGTAATTCAAGTGTTCGGAAGACGGAGGGTGTCGAGATTTCAAAATGGCTGCCGCATCAAGTGCTGCCAACATTCGAACTAGGCAACTGCTTTGATGGAAAACATCCAAAAACTGAATCAGCAGAAATCTATCCACTTAATGTGATGAAACTGTTTCGACAGTCTTGCTGGTGATCCAAACCGCTAACTTTGCACATAAAATTCTCGCATTAGAAGCAGCACAATGAGGGAACGGATTCCAGGATCAACATGTGGCCAAGATAATCACTGCTGAGGACTGGGGAGCGTAATAATGACGGAAAATCGTCGGCAAAAGCTTTTTCAGAAGCACGGCCCAGATGTGAATGCTGCTGTCTTGCCAACCACTGGAAACCCAACACACACCATCCTTTCGACACCTCAGATCACTTATATAATATTACTGCTGACATAGTGATATTGAATTGTAGCTGAATCCCTCAGAGAGTTAGAGAAGCTACCACCCATCGCACAATTTTGCTAAAACAATAATTTTTTTCGGACAATTTCCATTTCTTTCATTCTGTATTTCTGCTAAGTGCGTAAAGAAGGGCTTCCTAATTTAATCCACGGACAGGTCGGTTCTAATGCTGCGCCCTTTGAACTGAGGTTGTCCACCAGGTAAACTGCAGCCCCACAACTCCCTCAATAAATCCTCAATTAAATGACTCGTTAATCTTCAATGCAGTACCTAGCCAGGATTAGGTTGCAAGATCAACCTCATGCACACACAAGCAAAGCAGTGAAAATGCTGGGGACACTGTACCCGTGGCAAGAGGAACAGCACTCAAAGTGCAAAAGTGGATCCCAAAGGGGATTCTATTCATTCCAACATATCTGATCCTCCCTTATTTGTGTTCAGTTCTCCCCCATAACATTTAACAGTCCATGTACAAGTCACTGTTTATCCTTCAGTGGTTAGCTTTTATCCCATTTATTACATTGTCTGGGCCTGTGTACCTTTGTTGGATCATCCACACTTTCCTCTGTCTCGCCTGTTAATAATCACATCAACTGTTTTAGGCATAAAATGCTGGAGTAACTCAGTGATTATGGCAGCATCTCTGGAGAAAAGAAATAGGTGACGTTTTGGGTCGAGACCCTTCTTCCTGAAGAATTTTGACCCAAAACGTCACCTATTCCTTTTCTCCAGAGATGTTGCCTTACCCGCTGATTTGCTCTGGTATAAACCAGCAACTGCAATTCCTTCCTATCCACACCAACTTTTTTGTTCTCTGCTTGTTTCAAGATCACTTCCTCCCATCGGTGATCATCAGCCCTTCATCAGTGAATTCTCTCCTGCCTTCTACTGAACCACAGACCACTCTCCCTGTCGCCAACCAGCCCTCACCTCAATGGCAGGAGGCCCTTTATGGTGGTCCTGGCACCTTGAGGTTACTCCCCTGTTCTCTGACCAGAGTCTTCTTATTTTCACAATTCCAGTATTTACCCAATGCCCCATTTGAAGGTAAAGGAAGGAGGTGCAAGTCTCGAGAGAAGATGCAAAAGAGATTCACAAGAGTGGTTGCAGGGATAAGGGCCAGTTTCAGCTGTAGATAGATGAGGCAAGTTTTTCCTGCTTCCATGGAGACATCCAACACCAGAGGGCATTAGTTGAAGAGTAAAAGGCTTAGATCTGAGGAAAACAGTGGATACAAACTGGAAAGCACTATCTGTGAAGGTAGAAAGAGTTACTCTCACAAATGTGTAAAATGTATCTGGATAAGCACTTGAATTGTAAAGGCATATAAGCTCATGGACTATTTACTAGTAAATGGGACTAGATAGGATGGCACTTAATGGTTGGTATGGACATGGTGGGCTAAAGGGCCCATTTCTGTGCTGTATAACACTACGACTCAAAGCTGGAGCTATTCTCCTCAGAAGAATGAATTTGATGGATATGTACAAAAACATGACTGGTTTAAACTGAGTTGATAGAGGGAAGCTCTTCCCTTCTGTGGCAGTTAAAGCACCAGGAGCATAGATTGTGCCAAAATATACAAGGATGATCTGAGAAAAAGCATTTTAATGCAGTTAGTTGCAACCCACTGGCAGAAGAGGAAATGAAAACAGTGTCCTCTCAAGGAAACAACCACATGAGAGAGAACAATTCATGGGATTATGTGGAAAGATCAGGTGAAATGGGATTGATGGGATTGATCTACTAGCAGACATCAAGAACTTAACCGAAACGTCACAGGACCGGGTCAGTAACCCTTGCTTAGAACTGGGGGAATAATGAAAGAATCACAGTTTCCGAAACTGACCTGGGGCCAAGAATAAGGTGTAAGACAAAAGACTAAATAGAGATTGGTTTGGAGCGAGTTCCACCAATCTCATGTGAGCAGACCGCTTGGCAAGCCTGTAGAACTAGACAAATGACCAGGCTATGACTGTGAATGCAAACCTCACTGGTGCTCCTCAATAACTGTTGTAAGGCAGCAAATCATTCGGTTTGTCAACAGTAAAAAATAATTTGACAAAGGAAAACAGTGTAAAGAGAGAAACCGTGCATAAACAAAACCATGACATGCCAATCATCATGAATGCGTTTTCATTGCTTATACTTGTGTTTCATAGTTATATCCTGTAAAAATTATAATAACAGTATCCCGTATTTAAAGTATATTCCAATCTAGCACGTTTCCTCTACAACACCTTCTAAATCTGTGACCTCTACTATCGAGAAAGGCATGGGAGCAAACCACGGGAATAAAGGGTCCTTTCAAGTCACACTCCATACTGACTTGGAAATGTGTCGCAGGTCCTTTAGTGCAACTGTGTGTAAATCTTGGAACACCTTTCCCATCAGCGCCATGGGAGGACCACAGCAGTTCATGATGGCAGCCCACCACCATCTTCTCAAGGGCAGTTAAGGATTGCCAGTTAATGCTGATCCTGGCAGCAATATGCACATGTGTGAACAAATAAACCAATATAACTGGGAGGCAAAATAAAATCTTGCAGATGCTGGAAATCTGAAGTAAAAACAGACAATGTAGGGATGCTCAGGTAGTATTTGTGGGACAAGAAAACAAGTTAATTTTTCACAAGTGAATGACCTTTTAAGAAAATGTTTCATCAGATCCTCTTTGATGATTTGTTCATTAAATCCACCTCTGTATCAAGTTCTGATGAAATGCCATCAACTTTAATTATTTCCCAGATGCTCCACAGATGTTTCCTGACCTGCTGCATATTTTCCGGCCCTTTTTGTTCTTATTCCAGACTCTGGGGGATCATCCTGTCCAAGTAATACTCTGGGGAATAGCTTATGCCTCAATGGCAGTCTAGAGTCATACAGCATGGAAACACCTTCAGCCTAACTCACCCTTGCAGACAAGGGTGCCCATTGTATTGGATGAAGAAATCATAACGATGCCCCAGGAAATAATAATACATGATAATGTTGCTGAGACTTGATCTGGGCTTTAATAACATGAAAGCAAAGCAGGGAACGTTGGTCTGAAATCATAATATTCTATGTACATGATGGCAACACAAGGGTCATCTGCATTTTAATATTACCATGATGGGAAGTTGCTAATACAGATGCTACACCTCATAATGTCCTATTTCCAACAGTGATTGCTGTTATCCAATGAAAATAATATCCATTGCAAAGTTGACAGAACAGTCTCTTCAAAGGTCCATGACAGTCAGACACAGGTGTGCTTTCTTATTAGCATGCACCTTGTTCCTATTTCATTTGTTAAATCCATCCCTGTTTCCACCCCTCGTGCACTTTGTGGAGTGTTGCACATGTTGTTCTCTGACCTACAAGACCCATAGATTTTCCTAAAGTATTTATTCTGCTGAGTTAGACACAAAATGCTGGAGTAAATCTGTGGGTCAGGCAGCATCTCTGGAGAAAAGGAATAGGTTTCGGGTCGGAACCCTTCTTCAGACTCTGCTGGGATGCTGGCTTTAAATAGGTTCTGTTTAATAATTCCATTGCCGGAATGGAATGATTGCAATTGAAAACTAGAGATCCCTGCAGTGAGACAATATATAAAGAGTTTATTTTTTCTCAGTCTCGAAGTTCAGTGCCAGATGTAGATCCCCCATTTCGAGACGCTGCAATGGGAGATCAAATATCAGCAAACAGCTTCTGTGCGCGTGACGATGAACAGTGAAGCAGAAAGATCAACTTCATATAAAGTGATACTCCAGGAAATTCGATAATGATGCAAAGATACTAAGGGAACTGAAACTATTAAATGATACTGCGGCAATTGGTATTAACACAATGACACAGGGCCATATAATTTTTGCATATTGACACTGGGGTAATTAGTATTAACATAAATATACTGGGGCAATTGATACTAATACAGTGATAATGGGAAATCGATACTAACACAATGACTGCTGGTAACTTCCCCATAATCTATTCTGCCTATGCATTCCTCAGAAAACGCTTAATAAATCCATTAAGTAATTTCCATTTTATGAATTCATGCAGAAAAGCAAACATATTGATGGTTCCTAAGTGTCCCTGTTATCAATTCCATAACAACAGATCCCCACTGCCCACCTGCCCTGCTGCACCACACTACCCACTGACAATAAACGTTCACCGCAACGCACTGGAAGCCTTGGACCACCTTCCATTCTCGGGATGCAGCTGGACGTAGATCAGCTGGAGTTGGGCGGAGTGGTGGCGGATAGAATTTAATCCAGATAAGTATGAGGTAATGCTCTTTGGGAGGTCAGATTCCGGTGCTACATACAAAATAAATGGCAGGAACCTTAAAAGCGTTGATATAGAGATGACATACATGGGTTGATCAAGCTCCCAATGTTAATAATATTAGCTGTTACATGCACTTTACATTCCATTCCTTTTTGGAGGCCCATTGACAACTCCCCCCAATGTGTTCAGCCCCCTTGTTATTTCCAAGTTCCACCCAAACTGATTCTAGTCCTGATTACAGATATTTTTATCTTGTTTTTTATTATCAGGGCTCTCCCTCACCCTTTTTTTTTCTCTGCAAATTTTCATCAATAATTTAGAAATTAATTCCCAGTCCTCATCACGATTCAAACACATTTCTGTCATTAGATTGTATTGATTTATTTTGTGTCGTTAATGTATCTTTATTGTATCATGCATTATAAGATAGCGCCTTATTCAGTTGCATTCTGCTCTGAATCTACTTGGAAGTAAATTCTTATGTTTTACATTTATTCCCTTCCTGTCAAAACTTTGATTACCATTAAAGTACACTCACATCTTGTACTTTAGCTATAACTTTTCAAATGTTTTTCCATTAAACTCGCTTATTCCACTCCCTGTCCCCCACCACTGAAATAGTTTAAATCTTTATCTACAGAGCTAGTTGTGTGATCCACTAGGATATTGGCCCGTTCCCAATTTAAATTAAGTCTATTCAATGATACTATTGCTCTTTCCCTGATGTTCTGAGAATTAGTAATAATGCAATGACAATTGCTTAGAATCCAAGGTACATATTCCAAGGAATGAAGAACAACTTATTTTGGGGAGAAATTACAATAACTGGGTGATTTTGTGAGGTTGCCAAATTCACAATGCCATTTATTTTAAATGATGATAGCAAAATAATAACCAGAGGAACAGATGATAGCCCAATTATATTGGGTGGTAATAGAATAAAAATACTGATGGAAATTGCTGATAGAGGTGCACACTGGCACACCAGAGACCCAGGTTCGATCCTAACCTCGGGTACTGTATGTTTGGAGTTTGCACGTTCTCCCTGTGATCGTGTGGGTTTCCTCCGATACTCTGGTTTCCTCCCACATCCCAAAAAACATGCCTTAGTGCGTAGGCAGTAGGTGAGAATGTGGAATAACATGAAACTAATGTGAACGGGTGTTCAATGATCGCTGTTTTCATGTTGTATTTTTAAACTAAACTAAACATAATGAAGCTCTATGAAACTGATGCTCCTAAAAATTACCATTGACAGAATGATACAGGGAATTTAGAATGATACTCAGGGAACTACAAAGAATAAAATTATGCTGGTGAAGGTGGGTTGGGGGATAAAATAACCTAATCATGCTGGAGGGAATTAATAATAACAGAACTATACTTGGATTAATTCATACCCACACAATTATACTCTAGGAATTGATAATAATACAAATCACCTTTGAGGAACAGATATTGCTACAAATAAATTTGGGAAAGTACACAAAAATAAAATTATGCCAGAAGCAAAACTAAATTACAATGATATTCTAGGTAAGTGAGAACAATGCTATGATCCTCCAAAGCATGAATTTTCATACCCGCAAAACTCAGGAATTAGCAAGAACAAAATAAAGAGACAAATGTAACACAATGAAAATGGAGGGAACACATTGATAGGGGAGTAATTGATACGAAATCATTAATATTGGCGGAAATGCCTATCACAATGTGGCACTGATGATAATTCATAATTCAGTGGGATTGCTTCCTTCCATCGAGGGGATCTACCACAGTCGCTGCCTCAAAAAGGCTGGCAGCATCATCAAGGACCCACACCACCCTGGCCACACACTCATCTCCCTGCTACCTTCGGGTAGAAGGTACAGGAGCCTGAGGACTGCAACGACCAGGTTCAGGAATAGCTACTTCCCCACAGCCATCAGGCTATTAAACCTGGCTCGGACAAAACTCTGAACATTAATACCCCTCCATCTGTTATTTGCACTTTATTAATTTATTAATTAATGTAATTATTTAAGTATATAATTGTAGTCAATGTCTACTATGTTCTGTTGTGCTATGCAAAGAAAGAATTTCATTGTCCTGTCGGGGACACACGACAATAAACTCTTTTGACTTTGACTTGACTTGACTTGCTGGTAGAGCTGCTGTATCAAAGCACCATAGTCCCAAGTTTGATCCTGACCTCGGGTGCGGTCTGTGTGGAGTTTGCATGGGTGACAGCATGGGTTTTCTCCAGGTGCTCTGGTTTCCTCCCACATCCCAAAGAAGTGCAGGCTCATAAGTGAATTGGCCTCTATAAATTGCCACTGGTGTGTAGACAGTGAATGGAAAATGGGATAACATAGAACTGGTTGACATGGACCTGATGGGATGAAGGACCTGTTTCCATGCTGTATTTCTAAACTAAACTAAATTAATAATAACTCACCCTGAGGTCCCACCCACTGCACCCGGAGAAAAAAAATTGGCAACAATTTTTGCTGTCGTACGTTGTCGTACGTGCTGTCGTAGGTTGTCGCCTGATGTCATGATGAATTCCATTAAAACCAGTCCCTGGCAGTCGCCTAAAGAGTCGCCTAAGTGGAACAGGCCTTTTAGAGTGATCAGCCTGAATAATCCACTAATATCCTGGATAGCTCATATAAATTAATAGTATCGCAATGGCTCTGGGAACAATTTGTAACAACATAATGATACTTCTAGGAATTGTTTATGGCAGAGTAGACATTAGCAATGGTAATAAAATATTGACACGGTAGTGAATCATAACAAGTTTATGATATTCCTAGGTGATGATCATAGTACAATAATTTCCCGACGGAATAAAATTACCACAATAGACAACAGATAACTCCAACAATTGGTAATCTTGATCCATGAGTATTCATTTGTGCTCTGAATGTGCTCCAAGTAAAAAACAACTTGCATTTACTTAGCAGTTCACCCAAGTCCACTTTACAGTGGAAGAGAATTGCAGAGATGCGTTCACTAGTGTGATGGAAAATGCAATAGCCAATTTATATGTGACATATTCGCACAAACAGTAGTGATTAAGACAGATAATTGGTTTCTGACCTTAGATGAGGAATACAAATGACACAGGACACTAACGATTGCTCAACTGCCCTTCTTTGAAGGAATCTAATTTACATCTGGCTGAGAGAATTGACAGCTCCTTGGTTTCATCTCCTATCCAAAAGATGAGGGCACCTCCAACAAAGCAGTACTGCACTTGACCCCAAGTCTCCTGAGTGGCATTCAAACCTCCTGGGCCAGTGTTGTGCTATTACCAACACTTGGCTTTGGACTTTGGATAGGGTACCCCTCTCAAATGCTCCCACACACAATGATTTCCACTCCACCATGGAGGCTCACAAAGCTGCCCGATGCTCATGCTTAACTGGTAGAATATGTCAGAACTTCTCAATGGAAAAGCAGCAATGTAGCAAGTTAATTTCAAATTAATTCAAGGAAATAGGACTTCCGGGTGGACCACTCATTGTATTGCAGCGTATAAATTGGTTGCATAATGGCCTGGTTCAGTAACCCATATGCCAAAGAACAAAGGAGGCTATAGAAAGAAGAGGACATTGCCCAGTATTGACCTCCCCACCATCGAAGGGATCTACAGGAAGCACTGCGTCAATAAGGCAACTAATATCATCAAAGTCCCACACTACCCTGGCTATATTCTCATCTCACTGCTACCATCAGGAAGAAGGTAGAGGAGTCTGAGAACTCCAGTCTCCAGGTTCAAGAACAGCTTCAACAATCAGGCTCTTGACATGTATGTGGCTAGTTAGAATCCCTGAAGGTTTCCTTAGACTACATATAATTTATGGAATGAGGACAGATAGTATGAATAATAAGAGCCTTTTCACAATAGCACTGGTTTAACACAAGGGATAAGATGTTTAGATCTAAGGAAAATAACTTTAAGCCAAAGGGTGGTTAGAATCTGGAAAGCATTGCCAGAGAGAATGGTACAGAGACTCTCACAATATCAAGATTAATATTTAAATCATCAGGGCATAGAAGGCCAAATGCAGATAAATGGGAATTCTACAGATGGGTGTGCATTGTTGCAGGCCATGGAACCTGTCTCTGTACTTTCCAAGTCTATAATTCTTCACATCAAGAAAGATACAAACATCGGGTACATGGATCTGAAAGTTTTAGAAGGATAAGGATCAGCGCAGGCAAATGGTACTAGCTTAGGTAGGTACCTTGGTCTGCATGGACAAGTGGACTGAAGGGCCTGTTTCTGTGTTGAATGACTCTTTTCACCCGGGAAAGAAAGTGTTGATTATATACGAGGACATCATTCTACATTAACAAAACATTGCAATGGATTCAAACCCAGGGTGTTAACGAGTTCAGAGACGTCAGGCCACTTCACAAGATGATATGACAAGTGTAAAACCAACCAGATAATGAACACATTGCCACCATCAAGACTAAATGGCGCATGAATGAAAATCATCTCCTAGTAATCCAGTCATCACCATATTAGTGAGGTGATGCTCTTCTTGACATCAAAATTACATTTCCTCTAATCTTTTTTTAAAATCCAGATTACCAGCACTACAACATCACTCAGTTGACTTAAAGACTGAGTCCAATATTCTGATATCTCAAAACTTGATTTGAGCTGATGTGTACACTACTTAGCTGCAATAAAATCAAAGAAGTGGATGTGGAGAAGCAGGCATTGGCATCACGGTATTGTACACTCAACATGGATGAAAGATAAGTTTCCAGCCGTACTTTCTTCATCATTCAGAGTTCTTGCAGGGAAGTTGCCAGAATCTAGTCGAGAGTTGCTGTGTATTGGACAAGTATGAGTCATCACATGGATCTGTAAAAAGGTACTTGGTGTTTTGCTAAACCCAATCTTGAACTGGTCCACTCACATTCCGAAGACGTATAGGCTGTGAGTTGACTGGCCACTAAAAATTGATGCGAGTGAGGGGGTGAGTGGTAGAACCTGGGAGGAGTCAATGAGAATAAAAAGGGATTTTTGCAGAATTAATGTAAATGGATGCTTGATGGTCAGCATGAATCAGTGGTCCAAAGGGCCCGTTCCCATGCTGGGTATCTCTTATGATGTTTAGCTGGATAGTAGTTTAGTTTAGTTTAGAGATACAGGGTAGAAACAAACCCTTCCTCCCACTGAGTCTGCACCGACTAGCGATCCCCGCACATTAACGCTACCCTACACACTAGGGACAATTTGCACTCAAACCAAGCCCATTAACCTTTGTCTTTGGTGTGAGGGAGGAAACCGAAGATCACAGAGAAAACCCACGTAGACACGGGGAGTACGTACAAACTCCGTACAGACAGCACCCATAGTCGGGATCGAACTCGGGTCTCCAGCGATGCAAGTGCTGCAAGGCAGCAACTCCGCCATGGTCTCACGCTGGCATGAATTCCTTCACGGGATCTTGTCCTAATCCCCCACACTCACAGAATAGTTCATAGAATAGTTCAGATTAGTTAATGTTCTGCAGAGCTCATGGTCCAATTTGTAGAGTCCATTGTGGCCGGGATACTGCAGCTGGGACACAAACCGAAAACAAACTACTGCTAACATCCAAAGAGAACAACACTGAGTAATTGTTGGCAACACATGGTGTCTGCTCCTCTTGCTCGTGTGCCTGATGAAATTCTGGCAATAACACTCAGGCAGAACATGGGTGATGGCCAGGAGTCTGCTTCCCAAAGTCCTGTCCTCTGTCACCTACATATTAAGGGCACCAGCAACATCAGCATGAGTCACGGAGATTCATGACTTAAAAATGTGTCACTTTTTCATCATCGTTGCTTAATAGCACCTTGGGAGAAAATGCAAGATGATTGTGTTCAGGAAAGTAGCCTCTCAAAGGTAATTCCAGGTAGATGTTCAACATTGGCCAGAGGAGAGATGGCCGCAGCTTATGAATGTTTTTTGTTGTTTTTGGCACATTCTGACAGTTTTAGCAATTGTTCATCATTTAAAAACGAGTGGACACCTACAGACTACAAAGTCCCCTGGTTCGACCTTCAGGAAATTTCTGATCTCAGGTAAGTTAGAGCCTACCAGGTTCATAGCAAAAGGATTTGAGTACAAGTTCATAGCAAAATGATTTGAGTACAAGAGCAGGGAGGTTCTACTGCAGTTGTATAGGGTCTTGGTGAGGCCATACCTGGAGTATTGCGTACAGTTTTGGTCTCCTAATCTGAGGAAAGACATTCTTGCCATAGAGGGAGTACAGAGAAGGTTCACCAGACTGATTCCTGGGATGGCAGGACTTCCATATGAAGAAAGACTGGATATACTCGGCTTGTACTCACTGGAATTTAGGAGATTGAGGGGGGATCTTATAGAGACTTACAAAATTCTTAAGGGGTTGGACAGGCTGGATGCAGGAAGATTGTTCCCGATGTTGGGGAACTCCAGAACAAGGGGTCACAGTTTAAGGATAAGGGGGAAGTCTTTTAGGACCGAGATGAGAAGATCTTTTTTCACACAGAGTGGTGAGTCTGTGGAATTATCTGCCACAGAAGACAGTTGAGGCCAGTTCATTGGCTATATTTAAGAGGGAGTTAGATGTGGCCCTTGTGGCTAAAGGGATCAGGGGGTATGGAGTGAAGGCAGGTACAGGATACTGAGTTGGATGATCAGCCATGATCATATTGAATGGCTGTGCAGGCTCGAAGGGCCGAATGGCCTACTCCTGCACCTATTTTTTATGATTCTATGATTCTAAGTGATACAGTGTCCTAGTAGTTGGTGCTCTACCTCAAAGGACCTAAGGTCAATTTTGACCTTGGGTGCTGTTTATGCAGAGTTTGCATGTTTTCAGTGTCTATACAGGTCCCCCCCCCCCCCCCCCCTGTGCTCCAATCTCCTCCCACATCATAAAAACTTGCTGGTAGGTTAATTAAGCATGCAAATGACCCCTACCAGGAGTAATTCCATGCGGCTATGGGGAACATGCAAACTCCACAGACATGATCGGTCAGGATTGAACCTGGATCTCTGATGCGGTGACGCAACACCGTGCCATAGTCTGAAAGGCAGCACCTTTGAAAGAACAGCAGTCCACTCCCTCCCTGTGATCCCAAATTCACTGAGGCTTGTGGTGCCCATGCTGTTCTACATCAATATGGACTGCCCAACGCAAAATATATCTTAAACAGAGTGAAAATAAACTCTGATAAAAATCACCATCTTCCAAAGGAATTGCAGACAGACACACCTGTGAAGTCGCTGTGAACAAAATCCCAAAAGATAGAGGAGTGAGATTCCACATCAAGAGTGCAAAATCCAGTCTGCCCAGCTTGTCTGGCAAAATGCATCATCGCCAGAACTCACCAACAAGCACCAAGACCTGGCTTGGCTGGCGGTGAGGGGAGCCCTCCCAGTCAGATCCTTCCTGCACCGTCGGAACCTCACTACCAGCGCACGCTGCCCTCGGGACGGCTGCTATGGCGAGGAGACGGTTGCCCACCTCTTCACAGAGTGTGGGTTTGCTAAAAGAGTCTGGAGAAAGATGCAAGGGTCCCTGGTACGCTTTATCCCGAACAGCTCCGCCACAGAGGACTCGGTGATTTACGGACTGTTCCCAGGGACACATTCAGAGGCTGACATCGCGTGCTGCTGGAGGGTCATCAACTCGGTAAAAGACGCCCTTTGGTCTGCCCGAGCATTGTTCACCACCCAGCAGAGCGAGATGTCCGTCAGGGAATGTTGCCGACTGGCCCGCTGCAGACTGCAGGAGTACGTGCCGAGGGACGCACTGAAGCTCGGTGCAGCCAACGCCAAGGCTCGGTGGGGGAGGGCCACAGTCTAACGCCCTTCCGCTGCTGGACATGGGGGGTACGGTATGGTGGAGACGCCCCTCAATATAAGGGAAGGTATCCCACGCCACAGTGGCACGAGTGGGGGACTGATTTGTGGAAATTTGGGGGAAAGAAATGTCTAAACTGTATTGATCTATTGTACAGCCTCCGAAAATGTTGGATGGATCTTCTGCAAGGTTAATGTATTGTATATATTTATCATTCGAATAAAGTATATTTTGAAATTAAAAAAAAAATCCAGTCTGCTCAACACCCGACCACTGCACACAAGAGTGCAGGAGGAAGAGGTGCGGTCATCACCAAAGGAGATTGTAACCTGCTGTAAGGTGGACAGTGAAATAGCAGAGGTGAAGTTCTTATCAGTAGGGAGAGGTTTGACGCACCTCATCCATGCTCACCATGATTGCCAGGAACTTCAGTCCTGTTTGCCCATATTTAACGCAGATCCCTCTAAAACTTTCCTCTCCATGTACCTGTCCAAATGTCCCTTAAGTGTTGTTATTGCGCCTGCCTCAACCACTTTCTCTGGCAACTCGTTCCACAATTGCATCATCCTTGGCACCACGATGAAGTGAAGTCCATCAGATCTACAATGATTCAACAGAACAATCTTCTCCACTTGTTCAATTCCCCTGACACTTGGCAAAGGTTGACAGAGATTGGGTTGGCTAACTTGGGGAAACACAGAGGATCAGAGCCAATGAGCTTACATGTGTCTATACACAAATTCCAAGGTTCCTGACATTTCCAATGTGGTTTCAGATGATGCGCCCTCAGAACAGGGAGAGTCTCAGTGAATTATGAATGACACAGCGGCCTTCTTTAGAAGCTGTGTGAGAAACAGTTCAGTTCCACAATATAGAGCCTGGCGTGATCTAGGGTCGGGTTTGCTGTTGGACATGAAGGGAATTAGTTCAGGACTTTGTGGAGAATCATGGAAAGGATTTCAAAGCAAAGATATGGCCCAGAACGTCCTCAAAACCTCTTTTCTCTCTGCAGTCAGGACGACACCAGAAACCTGTGAGGATATTTTATTCGGGCAGAGTTACACAATGTAACATAAAGAGAACATTCAGAGCCTCAATGCTTCTCTGGATGGGATGCAGCCAGTGCACTGCATGGGATGCAGCCGGGCACTGGAAGGGATGCAGCCGGACACTGGAAGGGATGCACTGGAAGGGATGCAGCCGGGCACTGGAAGGGATGCAGCCGGGCACTGGAAGGGATGCAGCCGGGCACTGGAAGGGATGCAGCTGGGGCACTGGAAGGGATGCAGCCGGGCACTGGAAGGGATGCAGCCGGGCACTGGAAGGGATGCAGCCGGGCACTGGAAGGGATGCAGCCGGGCACTGGAAGGGATGCAGCCGGGCACTGGAAGGGATGCAGCCGGGCACTGGAAGGGATGCAGCCGGGCACTGGAAGTGATGCAGCCTTGCACTGGAAGGGATGCAGCCGGGCACTGGAAGGGATGCATCCGGGCACTGGAAGGGATGCATCCGGGCACTGGAAGGGACGCAGCTGATGCACTGGAACGGATGCATCCGGGCACTGGAAGGGATGCAGCCGGGCACTGGTAGGGATGCAGCCTTGCACTGGAAGGGATGCAGCCTTGCACTGGAAGGGATGCAGCCTGGCACTGGAAGGGATGCAGCCAGGGCACTGGAAGGGATGCAGCCGGACACTGGAAGGGATGCAGCCGGGCACTGGAAGGGATGCAGCCGGGCACTGGAAGGGATGCAGCCGGGCACTGGAAGGGATGCAGCCGGGCACTGGAAGGGATGCAGCCGGGCACTGAATCAGGTGTAGCAGAGCTGGGGGTGGGGTGCAGCCATTTCTCTGTATGGATCCTGGTCAAAGCTCTGGATGGATTGGAGTCAAAGCTTTACATAGGGTGCAGCCAATCTCTGGATGGGAGTATATGGGAGTTTCGATGGATTGCAGCCGGTGGTCTGGGTGGAGTTTGTCCAGTGCTCTGGATGATGAGTGACCAATGTCAGGACGGGTACGACTAATGCAGGGTGTATCTAGCAATTTTGATGGCTATAGCCAGCTGTCTGATTAGCTGTATCCCGCATTCTATTCAAGTTGTTATGGAGAATAGGTGATGGAAGGAGGTTGTTAAACAAAGCTTGTTGTGCATTGAATGGATTCAGCTGTGATTCTAGAGATCTTTGAAACCTCTTCTAGGTTTCCTGTTCTCCTGGTAGACCCTTGAAATCCATCCACGAATATTAAGTGCACTTTATACCAGTCAATGTGTTTGAATGTTTCTGTTTGTTCCATACTGCATGTGACATTTCAGTCGTTAGTTTAAGTCTGCAATTATAACGTATCCTTGAGTGTATGAAAGGAAGACCATTCTTAATGCCAAGACCAGAGGATAAATGAATATAATTAAAATCATAGAATTGTTACAGCACAGAAGGCACGCATTTGGCCCACCGTGTCCTGTGGAGCGATCTTATCATAGCCATTCCCTAACCTTACCCTGCAGTTGCCCAAATTATTCTCTCTCAAATGTCTATCTAATACCCTTTTGAAAGTGCTCATTGATCCTGTATACTCCAAACTTTACAGCAAACGGGACAAACGAGTGCCTGTAAAAGACTAGAACAGTTCTTGGGTGGAGGGGGGAACCCTCAACAAAAGTTTAGTTGCTTCAAAATACATTTTAGAGTTGTGGATGAAGAGCAGAGGAGTGGTGTAAATTGCAGAGTAGTACAGGCTTAACTGGCTGATTGGCCTTCTGCGTACATCATTCCAGGAAAACATGGACGTAACACAACATTGAAAGAAGGAAATCCCTGACAGGAAACATGATCAAAGCTTCTGAAAAGGTAATCATGCAGCTAAGCAACAGGACTTCATTGGGATGAGAGAACTGTCCCGAAGATTAAGCCCATCCACTTTACATGAAGGATTTGTTATTGGAATAAAGATAGAAAAAAATGAAAACATTCAGAAGTGCATCAGACAGTATTGGTGGAGAGAGAAAAACAGATGAAAAGGCAGGAAAGGTTAACCCTTCCTCAGGCTCCCCGCAGATGTTGCCTGCCTCTTATTCCAGCTCTTCCAGCATCTGAACATGTTGCTGAGCCCACGGAGTCATCTGCCCCCTAGTGCACCGAATCATGAAACCAGCTGAAAAATGACTAAGGCACAAGTTATGTCGATGCTAATAATCCACAGCAAAACTCAGTAGTTTGCGCAGCATTTATGGACAGATAGACAGATACTGCAGAAAATGTTTATGAATGAAACATTAGCTCTGAATATCCAGCTGGTGATGGCAAGTGGTCTTCTGACCACTTTTTGCTCTCATTCCAAAAAATCCTTCAATTCATAAGCCCATGGAAATACTGAGCTACTCGCCATTTGTCAGACACAGACAAAATAAATCTGGGTTGGATGCAGGTCTGTGCGAGCTGAGTGAATCAAATGCCAATTTATCTCTTATCTTCCCATCTCTAGGAATAATCATCCTGCTATATTAGACTTCAAATATTTTCCAAATGGATTCTCTGTCTGGCCATGGTGCCTATGGAAATTGTTTCTGAAGTTGTACGGCAGTTGTAACAGCTGCAATTCTCTACAACATATGCATTATATTTTGCTGACAGCTACTGCTCTGCAGACTGCCCTAATATTATGACGTACCTTTCACAACTTCTGATATAAATGGCAACCATATTTTATAACAATCAGCATGTTTTATTTTTGAAGCAACCAGCCCATGACAGGTCTCTTAAATGCAAGTCTTTTTCATTAAGGTAACAACTCTGAAATCAATCAATTTCCTCTTACAATTGGGCTCTCTTCTCAAGTAACTTAAACCTGTCAATGGCATCCATCCTATTTCTGCATCAAAGAACAGTAGCAGCTAGTACATGCGGTGAGTACCAGCATACAGCAATGTGATAATGACCAGACAAGCCACTCTTTTTAAATGGTGTTGTCGCTAACAGATTGATATTGGCAAGGACTCCGGGAGAACTCCCCTGCACTTTTCACAACAATTTCTTGGGATCACCTGAGAGCAAACAGGGGGAGGGGGTTCATAACATCTCACCCAAGCCTCTTCATCAGAGCTTCAGCATAGACTTTAATACTCAAGTGCCCATTATAGGATGTGAACCCACAACCTTCTGTTTCAAGTCACAAGAGTGCAACTTGTTGAGCCACGACTGAGACTTAATACTGTTGTTACATGATATGAGTGCTTAACTCTGTGGGTGTGATCAAGCCAGGAAGCTCCACCCAACATGACAACTGTCTATGCAGCCTATAACACATAGAGAAAACCTCATTAAGGACACCAAAGATAAATAAGTGACATGTCATTCTGTGATTATCTGTTCTATCTGGTGTCATTTCAAAACGGAACCACAAATCAACTAAAAGCATCTTCACCAAACACAGCTGGTCTGAGAATTAAATCTTACCTGGCTGGAGGCAGCCTTTACTCTGGAGAATATCCACCATGGGACTGCCAAAAATAAACTGGACGTTCTGCAGGAAACCCTACGGGCAAGACAGCAACACCATTAATTCCTCACAATCAGCACTGGGCAAACACTCACAAAATCAATATGTCATCTTAACAGAGACAGGTTTATGTGATTATTGAAGAAGAGGCATTTATTCTGGAAGGCAATTAGAATTTCAGGATGGTTATGAATTCCAAGAGTCTGATTGCTGGATGCAACCATTGGCAATAAGATCCCAATACATACCTTGAAGTTCTTGCCTGGTGTGAGTCCTTTGGCCACGTACAGTTTGCTGTTGGTTGAGGTCAGCTGTTCATAAAAAGGATCATCGAGGATGAAGCTATCAGCTAGCTCACAGCCCACATACAGGTATGCATTCTCCCCATTCACGTGGATGGTGATATTCTTCCACTGGGAATCAGCGATGTCCACATCCTGGAAGGAGACCAGGTTCTGGGACCTCTCCACTGAGTACTGGAAATCCAGGGTGTTTGCCAGTCCATTGGAGATGATCTCCAGCTGGCGTTTGTAACCTGGGCCCTCGATAGCCAGCAACGTCCCTTGGCTCTTCTTGTCCTGCCTCAGACTGGCCACCAAGATGAAGCCCTCCTGGTACTGCATCAACCTCACGATCTCCTGGAACTTCTCGCTGGGAGCTGCTGGGATCTGGTCGAATCTGTTGAACCTGAAAGCAGGGGTGTTGCGGTCCGGACCTCGAAACAACTTCACTCCAACGGTTTGCCGATTCACATTGCTGATCGTAAACAGATCGAAGGTGACCTCCTCTTCGGGAGGAACATCTGAGGAGCAAGTTAAAAAAAAAAATAGAGTGACCCAACAGCGGCCATTTCAAACCCAATCCAAACGCTTGAGATAAATTGTGTGTAACAATGCAAAGACTGAAACGTGTTAACTTACCGACAGACTGACTCCTGGTCCCTAACACCAGCATCAGAGACAGGAGCCATCGTAGATCTTCGTTCCGCACCATCAGCCCTACAACAGAGGACAGCAGATCTTGAAAGAGCGCCCCAAACTCGACACCCAAACCCTGTCCACCCACTTTCCCATCCCACACTCCAGCTCTTTGCAATGAAGTGAAGCGAAACCCCGACAAACACGGGGACTTACCACGTTGTTTGACAAAGACTGTGAACAATTTACCCAAAGAGTCCCAACAAAGGAAACACGTCTTTTTTAACTTAGCAATGATAAATGGGAAAATTCAAGTCATATCAACAGGCTTTGCAAATACTGCATGTTATTTTTTTTTATGCATTAAAATTATAAGGATTTTGTTTTTTAAAAAAGGTATCTCACCCAGTGTTTGGTGTCTGTACTCGATGTGGCAAAGTGATCTTGTAAGTCTGTAGCCGGGGAGTGTGTGCGTGTGTGCGTGTGTTTTGTAGGGGCTCGCCTGCTTGTCTGACTCACTGGGTCTGTGCCCAGCAGCTGAAAGTAGCCGGGATTCACTCGGCTCCGCTCTTTATATACCCTCCCGTCAGCGCCGTCAATCAGCCGAGGGGAAGTGGTGTACATTCATGCCTCCAGAGAAGTTACATAATTCTCCCGACCCGCCTCATCCCGCAAACTGCTTTCGCTTGCAAGTCCGGTGGTGGGACCTGACCCTCTCTCGCGTCGCCCCGGACAGGAGGAGCCAGTCTCCGTCCCCCGGGCGTGAAGGGGTAGGGCAGCAATCTGACCATTGTAAATTAATAACTAAACGCAATGGCTTGCGCGGAATTCATAGACTCTCACCACGTGGAGAAAGGGTGAAGGAAAAACCCACGTACAGAGGACCAAAGGGTGAAGGAAAAATCCACCCATTCACCCAGCTAATGTCAATATTTCATGGACATATTACATTAGAACGAAGGTAGACACAAAATGCGGGAGTGACTCAGCGGGACAAGCAGCATCTCTGGAGAGAAGGAATGGGTGACGTTTCGGGTCAAGACCCTTCGCCCTCCGACTCTACGACCACGTCTTAAGCCCTTTACATCAGAACGAGCTGCATTTGTAAGGATTCGTGGCAGTTTTCATGCAGAAATCACCCCCAACTAGAAGGGTTTCCAAGTTTAATTTTGTGCAAGTTTTTGCGAGTTTAAAGCGCACCCACGGCTTATCAAAAAATATTAAATCAGAATTGTGCTTCAAAATTGCACCCAGCAGACAGCCGCCCGCCACTCTACAGGCTTTAGATGGGAGGAAGAGTACAGGGGAAAGAAAGTTCTTCCCGAGTGGGTCCTGGTGAGGGTACGGGACGGAAGGCGCCGTCTACCCTTGCACGGGATCTCCATTCTCTGCAGTGTCTTAACCTATCTTTCCAAACCCTGCTATTTAGCAACGTGTCCGGTGTGCAGTTCAAGTGCAGTGAGTGTTAAAATGGGAGGTAGCTGGTAGAGGTGATAAATAGTTCATCCTTCACCAGTGTCCCTCCTCCGTCCCGACTACTGTGCGCTCGCCTCTGATGTTGGTGAGTCTAACATCCATGCCCAAAGAACTCCTGCCCTGGACCGGATTAATATACATTGGTGTTGGAAGGAACTACAGATGCTGGTTTAAACCGAACCCCGTTACTGGAATAATACGTGTGGATTTAGCCCCGTCACTGGATTAACCATTGAATTAATAGAATGGATTAATATCTCTGCAAGGTATTTAAACCTATTTTTAGGCTAGAACCTACTGTGTTAACATCCACCAGATTAACACATATTGGTTAATTTTGCTGCGGAATTAATTTCCACCTGATTATCATAGATTATGTGATAAGGGTAGAATTAGGCCGTTCAGCCCATCAAGTACACTGGTTTCAATCATGGCTGATCTATCTCTCCCTCTTAGCTCCATTCTCCTGCCTTCTCCCCAAAACCTCTGACACCCGTACTAATCAAGAATTTATCCATCTCTGCCTTAAAAATTGACTTGGCCTCTGTGGCAATGAGTTCCACAGATTCACCACACTCTGGCTAATGAAATTCCTCCTTATCTCTTTCCTAAAGGAACACCCTTTAATTCTGAGGCTGTGACCTATGGCCCCAGACTCTCCCACCAGTGGGAACACCCTCTCCACATCCACTCAATCCAGCCTATAGGTTCTATGTGTTTCACTAATTTAACAATCATAACACCCGATACTAGTTCCACAGATTCACCACCCTCTGCCTTAACCGATTAACTGACCCTCTGATTCCAGGCGTTCCACTAGTCGGTGGGTTTCAATGAAGACCCCCTCCCCCCCATAGTTCCACCACCCCTTCCTCTCCCACACCTCACAGCCAGGCCAGGCTGGGACTCACCGGACAGCGCCTCACCCCTATGTAGGACCTCCTCAGTGTTGGTCACCATGATCCTCTGTATGTCATGTCGTTAGGTGTTGATGGATCCCAGCTTCCAATGAGACCATGAAGACTAGTCCAGTAGGTTAACATAGAGTGGGGTATTATCCATTAAATTAACCTATCACTGGATTATCATGGATTCATTTTCATTGGATTAACCCATTCACTTGATTAACATCCACCAGATCAGGGGTTCCCAACCTTTTTCGTCCCATTTACCCCTGGCAACTTTAATAGCACATAACAATGTTATTTCACTTATTTATGAAAGACTAATGATGAACAGATACCGGTATACCAGAGCCATACACAGTCAATCAATGAGAAAAAATATCTACCAATCCAGAATCAACAAATTTACCCCCTGGGTAGGCGAAATTTGATTTACCCCAGATTGGGAACCCTTGCACTCATTCACCCCATCTATTGAACTAACATCACACTGTAATAGCACCCACTTGATTGATTCATCCACTGGATTAATAACTCCACTGGACCAACAGTACAACTGGATCCCCATCACTGAATTAAACCACCAGATGAACCACTACTCTAGATCAACATCACAATTGTTCAACATCAACTCTCGACTCGCATCCACTGAATTAGTATCTCCACCAGATTGACGTCTCCAGTGAATTAACCGTCACTGAATTCACACTTACCTGTATATTGGAATAATGTCCACTGGAGTAATTCATACACTAGTTTTATGCATTAACTGGATTAACATCTCTAATGTGTAAACATCTTTACTGGGATAACACTATATTGTTACCTCCAGTAGATTGATTCATGTGTTGGATCAGCATCTCCACTGGGTTCACGCCTTCATTGGTTTAATACCTACTGGACTGGCATCTCCATGGACACACAAAGAACCGTTACACTGTTCCACATCCTGTTCTCATTGTCTCACTCTCCGCCCTGGAGTAACCCAATGGGTCAGGAAGCATCTCTGGAGAAAAGGAATAGACTCTCACAGTCAACTTCCCTGTCACACTCCAACTGCCATCTTTCAGGTAACTTTAATAATTTGGCTTCATAAACAAACTATGAGGAATAATTTTAATTGGAACATCCTGATGATACTTGCTGTGCAATGGGCAATCTATAAAATAGGAAAATGGGAGCAATTCCATTTGCAGATCCCTTTCTTGCCTTAGTTCTCTGTTTTCCGATCAACTCAAAGATGATTTATTCTAGGTTGTCTGAAATATGTTGCAACAAAATAACTTATCTGTTCCAGCCAATTGTGGCTGCTTTTAAGAACATTCTTCAGGAAACCTCATGAGTCACACTATTTGAGATGTATTCATAATTCTTAAAGCCTCTGGTTCACAGTTTCTCAATTACTAACATCTATGTGTGTGCCGTAAAGCTGTCCATGTAGCTATTTGGCTGTGAAGACCAGGACCATTAATCTTTCTTGCAATATTGATAAATTAAGAATACTGTGAGCAAATATAGCAAAAAAAACTTCAAAAACCAGCGTAGAAATTAATCTGCACATAAGGTTTGGAACTGACAGCCGTCTAGTCTCCTATTTCTTTGAAAAACAGAATTCTGTCCAGCAAGTCAATGCCGGCTTACAGAGAATTACCAATTCTCAAAAGCATTTTATTGAGGCCAATTAACCTACCAACCCCAGATTTTTAGGATGCCAAAGGGAAACCCATATGGTCACAGGGAGAACCGGAGATCAGGTTTGAACCTAGGTCCCTAGAGCTGTCAAGCTACCACCTGTGCCGCCCAGGATGGGAGGAATTAGGCTTCAGTGAAGGTCATTGTTACACTGGAGGCTCTACAACCACATGGAATGGTTGCGGGGAATGGAACATATGGGGAGATTGAATAAATGGAAGCCAGAGTTGTGATTTGGATGGGGTTGGAGTGATTTGAACCTGAAGCCCATTTTTAGTTGGCATGGACAGAATGTGCTGAGTAAATTCCTCTATGCCATAAATTTCATCAACAAACAAGCTGCCAGAGCAAGTGGCAGAAGCAGGAATAATTACCATTTAAAAGGCACTTGGACACATAAATGGATGGGAAAAGTTTGTGGGGGATATGGGCCAGGTACAGGCAAATGTGACAATTTCATCAGTAGGATGGGTTAGGCTGAAGGGCCTGTTTCTGTGCTGTATAGCGCTATGACACTATGACAATAATTACATAATTCTATGAGAAATAGAGTGGGAGGAAACTCATGGAACACATACACTGGCATAGACTGACAAATGGCCTATCATGAAATGCTCTGTAATTCCAAGTGTTATAGGTAAAATTAACCACAGCCTGAACTGCTTCCCTAAGGCATCTGTACAGTTTCAGGACTTCCCAGCATGGCCTGTACATTTCTTCCCTCTAAACATGAACGCTTTAACGCTTCCTCACTTCAAATTATCCTCAGGATCCATTTTCCAGATTGGTTGCAGATGCAGCATAGGTGTACCACGTGTATGAGTATTCACGGGCCTTGATCAGTTCTAGAGTTCAAGTCTTTTACTACGGCTAAGAATTCAAGTAGCTGAGAAAGTTTTAAATTAAATGCTACTATCAATAAAGGTGAGCATGCAACAATTGGAACAAAGCCCAGCTACTTCAGTATAGTTCACTTGTAAGAGATATCTCTTGCCTTTAGACAATCTAGCCCATATGTGACTCAACCCCTATTTCTGAAACTATCACCTTATTTGAGGGGCAACGGAGAATGGTGAATAAATGCGAGCCTTGCCAGTAATGCCCACATGTTATATGCAACACTTTAAAGATAGAGATGCTCTTCCTGTCTCTTCCTCATAGTTGTCTGTCATTCCTTGAGTTAGACAATAGACAATAGACAATAGGTGCAGGAGTAGGCCATTTGGCCCTTCCAGCCAGCACCGCCATTCAATGTGATCATGACTGATCATCCCGAATCAGTACCCCATTCCTGCCTTCTCCCCATATTCCCTGAATCTGCTATTTTTAAGAGCCCTATCTAGCTCTCTCTTGAAAGCATCCAGGGAACCTGCCTCCACCGCCCTCCGAGGCAGAGAATTCCACAGTTCTTGGGTAAGTGCATGATATCCAGTCTACAGTGTTGAGATGCATATGGAGATGGCGGATTAAATTATTCTGGGACTCGCACTTCCTTCCACAGGTGACAGAGGTGTAGAGATGTTTTTAGATAATTTTTTTTGAGATTCTCCTTTCCTCTGGCTTCCTCGCATAAAAAAACCAACACTTTTAATGCCGAATACGACAATCCAATGCTGTTGTTCCCAGGGGCGTGTGCTATTTCTGAAACTCTAAGAGAGTTTTTGGATTTATTTTCATGTTTTCGTTTGCCCTCATAATACCAAAGAAGCTCTCCCTAAAGTGGCTGCTTTGATATGTGTAAGAAGGAACTGCAGATGCTGGTTTAAACCGAAGATAAACACAAAATGCTGGAATAACTGAGCGGCATCTCTGGAGAAAAGGAATGGGTGACGTTTCGGGTTGAGACCCTTCTTTAGACTCTGCTATGTCATGTCCACTGATGTGTCCTGCCCTTGCTAAGTCATTATATCTTCTGAGTCTAATTCTGACTCCCTCCACATTATAATAGCTTTCAAAGGAACATGTGCAGTTGTTATCCTTGTATTTTCTGCTTTCATAGGTTGCTGCATAAAGTGCAACACAACTTAGGATGTGATTTCTGATAAACTACAGAGGCGAAATCATCTTGTACCAATTAAATGCAACATTGCATTCAAAAAGTTCCCAAGTGGTCTACCTGTACCCCTTGGAAAGTGTTAAATATGATTAAGGACGTGCTACTCATGGCACGCATGGGGTAAGGAATGAAAGCCCTTTTTATATCAAGCAGCCTTCTCTAAAATGGACAACCTCGGATTCCTATTCATATCACTACAGCTATCTATTTCAAATCTTAGGTTATGGATGTGTCCCTCCATTCCTCAGTGGGCAGTATCAAGCCTTGTGTTATAAATAACGTAATATTGAAAACATCTTTCTTAGTGTAATGAGCCGACTCAAACGCACATCAAGATACAACACATGTTTATTAAATCTACTTACAGCAAGGATCTGCAGACATTACATCTCCGAGCTGCTACTCATACTAACTAGCGTAGGTAAGCTATTGATAATATAAAGCACATAATAGGCGGAGTCACTACCAACAAGTACTATAATTGGCTAGTATGAAATAGCCAATCTACATCTTTCCTGTAGAAACAAAAGAAGCATCAGTGGCTAAGCAATATAGGTGGAATGTTAATAATGCATTTGCAAAATTACACAAAATCGCCATACCTAACGGGTGGCCTGCAAACCTGTCCGGCCTGTGTGCGGTACGAGTCCGCCTCACCTCCTTTCACTGGAGAAGATACCAGGGAGGGATGTGGGGAAACGACCGGCGACCCGACAGGCAGGGAGGGTGACGAGATAGGCGAGCTAGTCACCGAACACTGCAGGAGACCGCGGTGGAAACGATAGGTGGCAGTGGGGACGCGGGACCGACTGCGGGACGGTATACGAAACGCGAGACATCAGGATATGCAGTCACAGGACGTGGTTCCTTCACCAGAAGGATATGTTGACAGTTGCGTCTGTAGATTACTCCGTCCGCTTTGACCAGATAAGAGCGTGGCTCTTTGGCAGGGCTGTGGATGTGTCACAGACATGCATAGCCCTTGTTTGTCTGGAGACGGACCACATGTTTATGTGCGAGAGGTTTAAGTGGCTTGCTGGATTTGTCGAAGAAGCATTTCTGTGTGTCACATTTGAATTGTAGTTGCTTCTGAACTGCAGGCGGGGAACAAACCTATGGCTGCAAAAGCTGCTGGGACACAGGCAGAGGTGCATCATCAGTCATTGGGCTGGAGACATCAGTCATTGGGCTGGAGAAGCCATTATGGGATCCCGTGTAATATTCCTTAGGTTGAGCAAGTCCAAGTACACGTCTGATTTTGCAAGGTATGACCGCTCCATGAGTTGTTTTGCACTCCGGACAGTGCGTTCGGTGAGTGCGTTGGACTGTGGGAACTCAGGGCTGCTGGTAATATGTTGAACGTCCCATTGTTTTGCAAAGTTTTTAAAAGCTTGGCTGGTGAACTGTCTTCCGTTGTCGGACTGGATACGTGCAGGGGAGCCTTGCATGAAGAGGTGACTCTGCAACTTCTCGATAACTGCTTCAGAAGCAGTGGTTTGAAGTAAATCAATTTCGAACCAGTCCGAGTAAGAGTCAACAAGAACCAGATAGTGTTTCCCATGCTAGTCGAAGATGTCGATGTCTAATGTGGACCACGGGATAGGAGGGACTGGGTGCGGCAATAAAGGCTGCTTTTGCTGATGTGGCGTCAGGCTTTTGCAGACGGTGCAAACTTCTTTTTTTTCTCGTATGTATTTGGTCATTCCGGGCCAGTAAAACATGCTGCGCACCCTTTGGATAGTTGCCTCCACGCCGGGGTGGCCCCTGTGGATGTCGTCAAAGTATTTGTCCCGGAGGGCTGCTGGGACCACTGCCTTGTGGCCCTTGATTATAAATTCCGTCCTGTAGTACTAGTTTGTGGCGAACCAGGAACTATGGGCAGATTTCGAGCGGGGTGTTGTGTTGTATCTGGCCAGCCATGCCAGATGACTGCAGACCGCAATTGTAACATATCCTCAGCAGCTGTGTGTTCTGTTAGGCTGCTCAAACAATCAGTTGGCACAAACAAAACCTTCATTACTGAGAATTGGTCCTGTTCAGAGAGTTGTTGTTCGTTAGTTTTGCGCAGGGCTCTGGATAGCTTGCCTGCTATGTGCATGTATTTGCCTTTCTTATAGACGCTGTTGAAATCTACCACTGCAGTTGCATAATCATTCGCTGTAGTCGTGCTGGGGCAGCGTCGATGGGTTTGTTCAAAATAGTGACCAGCGGCTGGTGGTCAGTCTCAATAGTCACAGACTTACCAAAGATAAAGTCCTTGAATTTAGTGCAGGCGAAGAGCACTGCAAGCAGTTCCTTTTCGATCTGGGCGTAACGCTGTTCAGTGTTAGTTAGCGTATGGGAGGCGTACGAAACGGACTTGAAATCACCGTCGGTAGTGGTCTGCAGGCACGCTGCGCCTAGCCCGTACAGGGACGCATCGCAGGTGAGCGTTACTGGTAACTCCAAAGCAAAGTAGGCGAGAGTAGGGGCACTAGCCAGCTGCAATTTGAGAGTGTCAAAAGCTCTTTGGTGCTGCGGATACCAGGACCATGCAGGGTCCTTGTGTGTCAGCTCTCGCAGGGGGGCAGATATGTCGCTGAGGTTGGGAATACATTTTCCCAGGTAGTTGACCATTCCGAGGAACCTTTGTAAGCTCACGACGTCAGTAGGAACCGGCATTTAATTGATAGCTGCAGCTTTTGATGGGTCTGGTCTGAGACCATCACTTGTGAAAACATGTCCGACATAAGTAACCTCTGGAACTCGAAATCTGCACTTCAGGCGATTGAGTTTGGGCTGAATGTCTTTGGCACGGTCAAGTACTTTCTTCAGATTGGCGTTGTGTTCAGCCAGATCGAGTCCGTAGATGAGAATATCATCAACAATGATGGCGCATGGGTACTCTGCAAACAATTGATCTATAGTGCGCTGGAAAACTTTGCAGGCAGAATTGATGCCAAAGGGCATTCTCAGATATTTGTATCGGCCAAAGGGGGTGCTGAACATAGTGAGCTTGGACGAGTCTGGGTCTAGTGGAATCTGCCAACACTAACTTTTCACATCCAGAACTGATAATACTGCTGCGTTGCCTTTCTGGGCAGCAACCTCTTCTGTCGTTCGCATTGGGTAATGTGGGCATTTGATGGCAGTATTAAGATCTCTGGGGTTGATGCAGATACGGATCTCCTCCATGTTTTTCTCTGTTACAACACAGTCAGACGGGTCAGCAACTTCAGCAATAACTCCCATGGAGACAATGTGCTTGAGTTCTTTGTGTAATCTGTCACACATGGCATACGGAACACGATGTGGCGCTCGGACCATAGGAGTAACTTTGGGATCGACAGCAATGTGTTATTTGATAGGCAACTTGCCAAACTCATCGTTAAACAGTTCTTTGTATTGAGAGAGTAGCTGTTGAGTGGGCCCATCAGCGAAACAGAGTTTATGGACAGCGTGGCCAAAGTAAACCAGGCCTAGACGTAGCATGCATTGATACCAAGCAAAGTCTCTGAATCTCCCTTAACAATATAAAACTGTATGGTGCAGGTCTGTTTGTCTATGGTGCACTTTAAATCAGCTTGTCCAAGTGGGTGTAGAACTTCTCCCCGTAAGCCCAAAGAGTTGCGAGGCCTTATCAATGTTCAGCATTACGAAATGTTTAAAACTCTCTTAATGAGATGACGTTGCATTTGGTGCCAGTATCAACCTTTGCAATCAAAGGCATGTTATTCACAAACATGGTTACCTCGGGGTCAAGTTGCTCGTTAGACGAAGGGAGCAGAGAGTGGATGGCAGAACTGGTATCTGTACTCTATGAGAGCGGAGCGGGGCATGGCAAGTCAGGCTCTTGGAAGTCATTATCAGTACGCTCAAGTTGAAGCAGGTGCAGGCTCGTCCTTGAAGCTACAGGAGTCACACGGGAACAGCAGCACCGAGCAAAGTGGTTTAATTTCTTGCAGAAATTACAGGCTTTCCCATAGGCAACACGGAATTGACGACCCGTTGCATGGAAATAGTTACAATTTTGACAACAAACAGCAGACCCAGTGTGGGGGTGCGGGAGGAGAAGTCTGTAAGATTGACACTATGCTGCGAACGGTGAAGGAAGGGCACAGAGTCAGTGTGGGGAAACGTTATCTCAGAAATCCAACAGGCATGCTCTGCTTGTTCAAGGGTTAAGTCAGTATTACCAAGAGGCTCACCTCACAGCTTACTATCAAGCATTCCTCCAACAAGTTTGTCTCGGGTGAGCTCATCGCGTAGATCACGAAATCAACAGCGTGCAGCCATGTGCTTCAAATCACTGATAAAACGTTCGATTGGTTCATCGACCAGCTGTAAACGAGCATAGAACTTGGTCCTCGCAATAATGCAGTTTGAGGGCAGGTCACACAGCTCTCTGAATTTTCTGAGCAAAACCACAGGGTCGTTGATTGTCTCAGCAGGCACGTGACAGTTATCATCCAAAACAGCAGGTGCAAAAGTGAAGTTGTCGGCATGATTCATTCCTTCAGGTCCCGCCAAATTAAGCAATACATAGGCACACACTTCGGAGGGGGGGGGGGTCATTGCTATGAATTATGCGAGCATAACGAGTGTAGTCCCGCTCGAAAAGACACCAGCGTTCAGAAATGTCAGAATCAAAGATCAGAGGATTTAGACGGCGACATGAATTTGCCATAATGGAGATAATAAACACACAAAATAATCAAAAGAAAATAAAAACCGCTAAACATGAGTGGTGTGGGCAAGATTCACTCTCTAACACCATGTAATGAGCCGACTTGAACACACATCAAGATACAACACATGTTTATTAAATCTACTTACAGCAAGGATCTGCAGACATTCCACCTCCGAGCTGCTACTCATACTAACTAGCCTAGGCAAGCTCTAATATAAAGCACATAATAGGCAGAGTCACTACTAACAAGCACTATAATTGGCTCATATGAAATAGCCAAACTATAGTTAGGTTACCAAAATCCACCAAGAATGGAACCAAAGTGTGAAGATCTCAACATCACATTTGCAAAAATATAAAGTTGGACTCATTAAAATGGACTCAAGGGTACCAAAATCTAATATTTTTGTTTCCTTGTGCTCCTCGGAATGCTTTATCGATCTAAGAAAAGATCATGTGATCTCACAGGGTAGCCAGGGTGATCAGCAGCCTGGGTTGAAGATTACAGCATTGTAGTACCAGTACTTGGGAAGAGTGGCCTCACTTCTGGAAATGTTTGCCATTCAATCAGCACTGGCACCTAGTGGTTGAGCATCATTACTACAGAAATCTTTAATTTGATAATGTCGCAGAGAATACACAAGCACCACCAACCGGGAGGATAAATCTGAATCTGACACATGAAAGCTGGCAACAACCAGGTCCTATCTAAGAGTCCAAGTTATGTTCCAGGTAAAGCCTTCTTTGCCTCTAGAGGATTCACTACACCCACCCAAATAATAAATTTTGTATTATTTTCTGCTTCAGTGTGCTTGCATTGTGATAACAATGGATAACTAGAAAGGTAAAGTGCCCTTAACATTTTAACAGCTGTAACTAAGTGTCCCACTTAGCATTTTTCCTCCTTTCTGAGGAGTTAAAATCGGAACACAAGCTGTCATATTGAATTGGGTTATAATGAACACATGGTCACACATTTAATTGCCAAAAGCTAATGCCATCCAATGGATTCAAGATACACATGCTTATTATGCCTATTACGCTATTCACAGTGCTGCAGGGATCTTGCAAGTCCACATTTAAAGAAAGACTGTTTCCAATTGCAAAGTATTATGCAGTTAAACCATTAGATTTCTCTAGTTCTTAAAATTAGGAATTCAAAGAAACTCTTTTTATTCCTTGTGAAACCTTGGTGTATATTGAAAGCTACAAAAAAATCTTTTAGGTATCCAAGAATGACTTAATAAACCTTTTTTAAGTGTTCCAGGATGCAAAGTCTGACTGGTAAATTATTTCTCGATATTTGTGGTAAGTTTATTGCCAAGATGAAATGCATGCCTCACTCCCATGACCACAAGCCCACTCAGCATGCCAACCTTATATCCACAAGACCTTTTTTACTTTTCTCACATTCCATACTAAGAGGACTCAAAGAGAACACAATAAGGTCATGGAGAACTCATCAGAGAGCTTCTGACAGTGTACCATTATGTGTGGCAAAACTGACTCATTCTTTGCATTAAGTAAATATAATTTGAATTTATGTGGGTTGGTGGTTAACCAGGCCAGACCATGTGCTGGTAAATGGGATTGCTGTGGTGGTCTGTACTAGTTGGCAGGAACGTGAAAGGCCAAAGGGCTGTGTGATTTCATAGCTGTGTTTAGTTTTGGTCATCCTGCTATAAGAAAGATGCCAATAAGCTGGAAAGTGTGCAGTAAAGATTCACAAGAATGTTTGTCAAGACTCGAGGGACAGATGCAGGCAATTGAGATTAGCTTAGAATGGGCATCTTGGTCGGCATGAAGGGCCTATTTCCATGCTGTATGACTCTATGACTGAGTTATAGGGAGAGGTTGGGCAGGCTATGACTCTATTTCTTGGAGCATAGAGGACTGAAGGGTGCTCTTACAGAGGTGTATAAAATCACAAGTGTCATAGACAGCATGAATGCACTTAGTCTTTTTCCCAGGTTTGGGGGTTCAAGACCTTGAGGGCTTAGGGCTAAGGTGAAAGGAGATAGATGTAATAGGAACCCGAGGGGCAACTTTTTCACATAGGATTGCGCATATATGGAACAAGCTGTTGTTGAACAGGTACAACAACATTTCAAAGACATTTGAACAACCACCTGGATGAGAAAGGTTCAGATAGATATGGGTCAAATTCAAGCAAGTGGGCTGAGCATATATGGGTATCTTGGTTAGCATGGACAAGATGGGACAAAGGCCATTTTTCCCTGGTATATGACTCCATGACTATCTGATTCTGTAACTTGAATTTATAAAACATGTTCAATGTAGTTTCCAGGTTTGTTCACATTAATTCAGATTAAGTTTGGCAGTGAGAGAAGGAATGTCACCAAATACTGTGATTACAAAGTATTTGTTAGAGAGTCTTTAAGGGTTGTGAGACAGGTGCCAGGCAGAAAAATGTGCCTCCCGCGATAAGTATATGTGCTATCTCCAGGCCAGCTTTGTATTCTCCAGCCTTTTTAATCTTTGCTGCCCAAAATAAAATCGCTCACCCCTTGTGCTTCCCCATCTCCAATGGCTTCCAAACTTGCAACTCGAGAAATGGAAATTCTGCATCTCAAAAATCAGTCAGCAAAGTCGTACCCTGTGCCAGCTACCATTTGTAACATTGTAACCATGACTTGTGGCGACCACTGTGCTTGGTGTTATAATTCTTCAATGATCTATACAAGGGTGCAGTGCAAGGCTGCTTTCTCAGCCCCCTACTGAAGAAACATAGAAACATATAGAACATTAGAAAATAGGTGCAGGAGGAGGCCATTTGGCCCATCAAGCCAGCACCGTCATTCAATATGATCATGGCTGATCATCCAAAATCAGTACATTGTTCCTGCTTTTTCCCCATATCCCTTGATTCCGTTAACCCTAAGAGCTAAATCTAACTCTTTCTATACTATACTATACACTATACTCCCTATACACTCATGACTGTGCAGCCAAATAGCAATCCAACTCAGTTTGCAAGTTCATAGACTATACCATTGTTGTGGGCCACATATCAAACAAAGACAAGACAGAATGAAGAAGGAAATTGTGAACCTTGTAACCTGGTGCTAGGACTACAACATCTCAATGCCCGTAAGACAAAGGAGATTGTGATGAAACAGTACACACACAGTATACACTGTTGGTGCCAAAGTAAAGATGATTGAAAGCTTCAGGTTCCTAGGAATAAATATCACCAGCAATTTGGTCTGGACCAGCCACATTGAAGCTCTGGCCAAGAAAGCTCACTCACACCTCTACTTCCTTTGAAAGCTTAAGAATTTCAGCATGCCCCCGACAATCCTCACCAACGTCTACGGATGCAGTGCAGAAAGCATTTTCTTGGGATGCATCGAAGCATGTTTGGCCATCCAGGACCGCACAACATTGCAGAGAGTTGTGGACGTAGCCCAGAACATTACGCAAACTAAGCTCTCTTCCATTGACTCCATCTACACTTCACGTCACATTGCCAAAGCCACCAATATAATCGAGGACCAGTCTCACCTAATCACTCCCTCTTCTCCTCTCTCCCATAGGGCCAGAAGTACAGAAGTATGAAAACGTATACCTCCAGATTTAGGGACAATTTCTTACAAGCTGTTATCTAGCAGGTAAACGGTCCTGTCATCAGCTAGAGTGTGGTCCTGACTTCCCATCTTTCCATCATGGTGAACTATCTTTAATCGGACTTTATAGGATTTTATCTTGCACTAAATGTTGTATTCTTTATCCTTTATCTGTGCACTGTGGATGGCTTGATTGTAATAATGTATAGTCTATTCTTTCACTGCACAGCTCGCAAACAAAAGCTTTTCACTGGACCTCAGTACATGTGACAATAATAAACTTAACAAAATCAACTAAACTAAACTAAACTCCTTGTGCTGGCAGCCATTATGCTTTACAAACACTTCAAATCAAATCCAAGGTGTGGCCAAGTGTATGTATACAGGTGAAAGCAAACCATGGCAAAACTCCTTCAACGTTTAAGGTGCTTTCTTCTGCTACAAACACATCGAGTCATTCAGCATGGAAATAGGTCCATCCCCCACGATGTCCATGTCAGCCAGCAAGTACCTATCTGTGCTAATGTTATTCTCCAGCACTCAACCCTGAGCATGCTTTGCCAAGGCATTTCAAGTGCTTATCTAAATACGTCTGAAATACTGTAAAGAGTCCCTGGCTCCTCCATTCCCTCAGGCAGTCATTCCAGATTTTAAAGTGCGATGGAAGCATCTGTGGAGGGAATAGATAGTGAATGTTTCCACTTGGGACTCTACTCCTGATTGACAGAGGGTCTTGACCCAAAACATTGTCTGTCTATTGCCTCCACAGATGCAGAGTCCCCCCAGACCTTTAGTTTTTACTCAAGGTTCCGGCATATGCAATTTCATATAACTCTATTCCAGATTTTACCCCACCATCTAGGTATAAAGAATTCTTCCATAAATTCCCTCAATGCCTCTAACTCCTTTATCCTGTGACTCCCATGGTGAAATGCGACACAGAAAGGTGTCCTTTGTGCCACTAAATTCATGGCAACCATCAACCCCCCATTTACACTGGTGATACATTATTTCCACTTTATTTAATTCTCCTCACATTCTCATCACCTCCTCCCAGATTCTGCCGCTCACTCCTAAACACCTGGATTAATATGCAATGGTCAAATCATCTACCAACCTGCTCGTCTATGGGCTATGGGGGGAAACCAGAGCACCCAGAGGAATCACACACAGTCACAGGGAGAGAGCGCAAACATCACACTATCAACACTGGAGGTCTGGATTGAAACCAGGTCCTCACACTGCACCACTGTGCTGCCCTATTTGATCCATGCATAAATTCTCTGCTTAGGAATACATGCGCAAATTCATTACAGTTGTAACACTACAGGATTGGAGAGGTATTTTTTAAAGGGTAGTGAACTGGGCAACAGCACACTGAAAATAAGATCCCATGATCTTGGAAATTCTCAGCAGGCAAGTCATATCTGTGGAGAAAGAAACAGTTCTTTTTTCAAAAACTACCAAATCTTTCATCAAAATTGTGGCAAAGGGCGGCATGGTGGCACAGCGGTAGAGTTGTTGCCTTACAGCAATTGCAGCGCCAGAGACCCCGGTTTGATCCCGACTGTGGGTGCTGTCTGTACAGAGTTTGTATGTTCTCCCCGTGTCCTGCATGGGTTTTCTCCGGGATCTCCGGTTTCCTCCCACACCCCAAAGGACAGGTTTGTAGGCTAATTAGCTTGGTATTATTGTAACTTGTCCCTTGTATGTATAGGATAATGTTAGTGTGCGGGGATCGCTGTTTGGTGTGGATGCTGTATCTCCAAAATTAAATATTGATAGCAGTGTGGCGCAAACCGGTTATTAGGCCACTTACTATGTGAACCCTCGGCATTTGGGGATGGGGTTACATGATTGGGTAATGGCGGGCAGTAGTCACAAGGTATAGGTGTGTGCCCTAGTATATATAAGGAACCCCAGGGCAACATTTCCCCTTTTGCATGTGTGTTGTTTTGACAATAAAGATCTCTTTGATTCACCATGCGTGGCTTGCTTTTTCGCCCGCCATAGTGGACCTATTGCCTGAAAATGCAGATGGGTAATGGAAGAGTCAACAATGGATCAGGGTAAAGTGAGCACAGAATGGATGTCAGCATCAACCCTTGGAGGTGTTAGGTATGACATGTTGGCACAAGAGTAGAGGTACTGTCTTACAGCGCCAGAGACCCATGTTTGAACCTGACTCCAGGTGCTGTCTGTAGGGAGTTTGTACGTTCTTCCCATGACCACGCGGGTTTTCTCCGAGTGCTCCGGTTTCCTCCCACACTCAAAGACATACAGGTTGGTAGGTTAATTGGCTTTGGTAAAAATTGTAACTTGGCCCTACTGTGTAGGATAGTGCTGCGGATCGCTGGTCGGCACAGACTCGGTAGAGCAAAGGGCCTGTTTCCGTGCTGTATCTCTATACTAAATTCTCTAAACTAATGGTGTGGGGAGGAGGAAGTGTGCAGTATCGAGTGTTGCTGGTTCACAGCTCCAGGGCCTGGGAGAGACCCTAAAGGTTTGTCTGTGTGGACTTTGCATTTTCTCACTGTAACCCCGTGGGGAGGGGTTAGAGTATGTAACCCCATGGGTAGGTGCCCAGAGGAGGGCTGGTTGGTTAAGTGACTGTTGTAAGTTACCCTTCGATGTAGATAAATGGCAAGAGAATCAAATTGGAGTTTATTAGGTTGCAAGAGAAAATAAGTTGTAGAGGGAACTGGCATTGACCTAATTGGCTGGATGGTCTCCTTCATTGAAGCAATGTATTCCCTCAACAGTTTAGAAAAATAAGAGAGCTCAATAAAACATACTAAATTGACAGACAAAATAAAAAGTAAAAACAATCTACAGATGCAAGAAATCTGAACTAAAAACAGAAAATGCTGGAAATACTCAGCAGGTTAGGCGTCGTCTGCAGAAAGAGTGACAGAGTTACCATTTTGGGTCAGAGACTTTTTGTTAGAACTGGGAAACAGGGTTAAAAGACAGAACATTTTAAGTTGCAGAGAAGATGATGGGAGTTGTGGCTAGGTCAATAGGACCAGTTCTAATAGGTTAATGGGGCACTGAGAAGATGATTGTGCTTTTTTTGTTAGAGTTACATGTTGCAAGACTTGATAGGCAAGATGCAGAGATGAGGATCATGCCTCAAAATAAGAGGTGGACCATTTAAGACAGAGATGAGAAATTTCTTCACCAAGAGGGTGATGAATTTAGGAATTTTCTGCCCAAGAGAACTGTTGAGGCTCAGTAACTGTCTAACTTGAAGACAATGAATGATAGATATTTGGATATTTATGGAGGAATAGGGTTAAAGGTGGGACTGAGGAGAAAAATAGGCTGTGATCTTACTGAATGGAGAAGCAAATACAAAGGGCCGAATGCCTGCTCCTGCTTCCATTTTATTTTCTTACAATCTGGAATGTGTTGCCTGAAAAGTGGTGGAAACAGCTTTGATAACAAATCTCAATAGGAAATTGGATACATATTTAAACAGGAACAACTAGCAAGGCTACTGGGAGACAGCAGAAGAGTTGCATTAACAAGATCAAAATATTCATGTTTGGAAAATATTTGATTCTTCAGAATATTGAGAAACCTTAAGAAGCAGCAGAATGTGTTGAAGCTGAATCATCGTTGGAGTTCTCTCAACCACAAGTCATCAGAGTAAATATGGACCAGGTTTTAGAACATCAAGCTGTTGCTCCAAACAATTTCTCCCTTTCTGTGTTAAAATAGTAAGATTAAACGAGAACTTACCAAGTTCGAGGGTTGATCTTTATTTTATGAGGAGTGAGGGATTATGTGAGGGATTTCGTGAAGACCCCGCCAGCATGCATGCGCGACATTCTTCAAAGCAGCGGTGTGGAATCACAGAACACACCATGACTGGAAATAGTAAGATTAAGAACGTAGAACATACCAGTTGACCTTATGATAGAGGGTGGGAGCGGTGGGCACGTAATCCCTCACCGCGACTCCTCATAAAATAAAGATCAACCTTCGAACTTGGTAAGTTCTCGTTTAATCTTACTATCTTACTTCAGAGTCACGTGAGTGACTTTGTGAAGATTTCAAAGCTCTGTGATTTCACACCCTGGACATCGTCCATGCTATCACACTGCCACAATTCTGATGGAGGAAGGTAGTTAATGCATTCCAGACTGAACAGGCTGAAAAATAATGCACAGTTATTAACACAAATAATAACAAAGCAAAAGACCCCTAATTCGGGGACAAATCAATGACGGAGCAGCTCCCAACACGGCTTCCGCGAACATTGCGGGGGCAACCAGCGGCTTATTGTAGAACCGCTGGAAGGTTGCTTCACCGGCCCAGCCCGCGGTGGCGAGGATGTGGTCCATGGGCCACCTCCATGGCCCTCGCCGCTGATGTGGATGCAGCCCTGGTAGAGTGAGATTTAAAAATGTTAGTACCTATTCCTGCTGTACCCAACACCGCCCTGAGCCACCTTGCGATAGTCTGCACAGTCACCCGGTGATGTGGAGAGTTGTGGCTGATGAGGAGCTCCTGCTCCATCTTCCGGATGGTTCCTGTAGTGCGGATGTAGAGGCCGAAATGGGTGACTATGCAGAGGGTGGCATCAGTGGGGTACGCCCGAAACTCCAACTGCAGCCCACGATCCCCAGGTCTGTGCTGCTTCAATAGGCCCTGGACAAAGAAAATCACCTTTGCTGGGGTGGAGACCATGCTATCCAGCCGCAGCTTTTGTAATGCCTGGACTCGTTGAGCTGTAGGCAGTGCCATCAGCATCACCACTTTGAAGGTGAGCTTATTGAGTGGGAACTCTGTCATAGGAGACCAGCTCCTCAGTAGGGTCGGAACAATCCCTACGTCCCAGGTGATGTTGTATCTGGGTTGTGGAGGGTTGGTGTTAAACACTCCCCTCATGAATTTAAACACCAGGTGAATGGAGCCTATACCGATGTCTAGGTATGAGGATAATGCACTCCTGGCGCTGTTGATGGCACTGGAGCTAAGGCCCGCATCGTAATGAAGGCCCGCTAGGAATTCCAGGACATCAGGGATCGTATTCGAGTTGTAGGTCGTGTTGGTACGGGAGCAGAATGCCTCGCACTTCCTGACCTGGGTGAGATACTGCCTCCTGGTTGATGCTCGGCATGACGCTGAGATGAGGTCCATGGCTCTTGGTGATATGCCGGCCTTTCTATAGAGTGGCCCCTATAGAACCTGCAGGCCAGCATGTTTAGGTGACCAATGCACGGGTGACTGTCCCCCGTAATGGGGTTAGTAATCAATGTGGGATTTTTACCAAACTGAATCCATGGACGTTGCAAGATTTGGAGGGCCATCGGGTACCATGGCTGTGTAGGCCAGTTGGGATGATCAATGCCATTCTGCCTCATCCAGTCTGCAATACCTGACTGATGAGGCAGAATGGGGAAAGTACGTAGTAAAACCATTTCCCCCCAATGGAGAGAAAAACCATCCATAGCTACTCCCCCAGGGTCTGGTTCCCAAGACACATACATCTGATGGTTCAACCTGGACGCAAAGAGGTCAATATCTGGTGTGCCAAAGTGAGCTATAATTTCAACAAATTTGGGGGATTCAACATCTACTCGATGTTATCATTGAACACTCATGACCTGGTGTCCGTCACCGTATTGATCTTCCCTGGTAAATAGGTCGCTGTGATCCAAATATTTCTCTCAATGCACCAGTGCCAGATTGTATTTGCCAATTCGTCCCAAGCTAACGATTTGATACCATCCATATGAATGATATACGCCACCACCGTTGTGTTATCTGTTTGGAGGCGGACATATAAGTGCCGTGAATTAGGACAGTAAGCCCGCAGTTCCTGGAAAACCCCTAATATCTCCAGATAATTTATCTCTGGTGTCTGGAGGAGGGGAGACTCGTGAGGGTCCCATCTGCCACCACCACTGGACATGGTGTCAGTTGTACCCCAACCTTGTGCGCTTGCGTCAGTCTGTAGCACGACGGATGGGTTGTTAGCAATGATGGGTCTGTGACACTCACTAATAATGTCAATCCACCATTGTAGCTCAGCTCTAGCCGGATTTGGCAACCGTATTGGTCTATCAAAGTGCCCAGCATTTGCTTTTAATGCTGCTCTTTACTCTTTGGAAATTTTTGTAATGTAACGGTCCGAATTGCGCAGCTGAGAACGTAGCTACCAGGTTCCCAATTTCTTTTGCCGTTTGTCGGATAGTCGGTACCCTGGCGCAAGCAAGGCTGTAGCACGCTTCTTTTATGTCTAAAGCTTTGTTGGTCGGGATAGTGATCATCAGTAAGTTTGTGTCAATGGTGAACCCAGGTAATCCATAACTTGAGAGGGGTTCAGGGTGGATTTGTCTGGATGGGTTACAAACCCTAATGTCTCGAATAAAGATTTGGTTGCTGGAACGGCCAGCGTAGCCAATTGGAGGGTCTGTCCCACGCTAAGGATATCGTCTAAATATGCCATGACGATAGAATTGTGTTATTGGATGAGTGCCAATATGGTTTTTACTAATTTGGTAAATAGTCTGGGGCTGTGGGTAACCCATTGGGTAAGGCTTTGTATTGCCACAACTGTCCCTTCCAGACAAAGTTCAGGAACTTCCTGTGAGATTCTGTGATGGGGACTGTATAGTATGCATCTTTTAAATTGATGCAAGCCATAAAGCACCCCGGATAGGCAGCTGCAGCTGTTTCGAAGGTAACCATGTGAAGATGGGTATATGGTACAAAAGTGTTCAACAGGGTTAGGTCTATGATGATCCGACTCCCCCCATCTTTTTTGGTTTTTGTAAAGATGTTAGACACAAACTCAAGGGGTTCGTGTGTCGTTTTGCCAATCACCCCTTTTGCTGCTAGCCGTAAGATTTCAGCATGTCCCTCCTTTATCTCAGTCTGAGAGAGTGTAAAAATGCACCGAGGTTCATGCTGTGTAGGGGGATGTTTACCATCATATGAAGTTTACCATCAATGCTATGACATAACCGTGAACACTTTGTAGAATAAACGTGGCTGTGGTGATTGCACCCCAAGCACCACGAAATGCTCGCAACCGACCCCCGACTTGTGCGGGTAGAAGTGCTACTGCCTTAGAGGAACCAGAACCCATTACCTCCATGGTTAACGGCGGGTCTTGGCGTATGGCGTTTTGGGGGAACGTTGCGGTGGTGTCGTGGCGGTGGCCCCATCCACTGATATGGGTGAACTTGAGCCGGTGGAGGTTTCATAAGGCCCACGGTCTTGGCCTCCTCGTCTAGTTTTGTGACTTGCTTGGAGAGATCTTCCCCAAACAGCTGATGAGGTGGTGGAGTGGTAGAGGGACGGCACAAACCCTGCACATTATGGGTTGAGTGTCGGCCGGATGGAGCTCTTACGAAGGCAGTTAATTTTGAACTGCGCATTGCAGAGAAGTGCCAGGGCATCCTGCGGCTCGCTGGGCACATCATCCCCATCGAGGGTGCAGGCAAATGCTGTAATGCCCGTCGATAGAAGTTTGAGGATGCGTTGTAGGCGGACTCAATTCCCCCAAATGTGAGCATTCCCCGTGGGCACACTTAAAGTGATGCAGTTGTCGGGCGGTTTGAATGCATCCATGGTGTCAATGATTACCTGACCCAGGGACTGGTGAGTGGTCAGATAGTCAATGGTTCCCGCCAGTTTGGGGTGCAGTGGCTCCCCATTGTGGGTAGCTGCGGCAAACTTTCCCCACAACATCCAGCAGGTCCGCACCTAGGATTGGCTCTCTGGCCACCGGCATCCCTGGTTCGTCATCATAGTCAGCGTCCAGCAACTTCTGGTACGTCTGGCTGGGGAAGACGATATGCTGGGCCGTCTCCTGGCATGGCTTGTGGAGGCCCGAGACTCCTGTTCATCCCGGTCCATATCCCGTTGGACTAGTTGCTCCACCAAGAGCTCCAACCTGGCAATGCGACCGTCCCCGTTACTCGCGGCGGACAAGCCGACTTCCCCAGGCTCTGCAATTTCTCTGGGGTTCTACCAGTGGACCACACCTCCATAAGATGCAGACTAGGGTCCGAAGGTAGGTTGTCGTGGGCTACTGCTCCTGCAGGCCCATACGACTCCCGCACGGACTTTCCGCTAGTCGGCCTTCGAGCGGACTGTGGCGGTCCACCTGCCTGGTAGGAAGGCAGTGGAGATGAGTCGGCGCCGATCCCCGGTACCTGGCTCCCCGAAGTCCGTGCAGGCTTACCTCCACTATCGCCCAATCTTCTGCGTGGAGGCGCATGGTCGGCAGCTGCCAGAGCTAAGCTTAACCGACCGTCTACTGCTGCCACCTGTGCCCCTTGACCCCAGCAGCACCTGCTCCTGCAGCTCTGCCAGACTGCCCTACGGCAGATATCCCTAGCAGCTGTACGTGGCGTGCCGCAGCTGCGGGGCTCCCCTGTAGCGCAGCCGTTATCCACAGTAAGGCACTCTTCCACGTACCAGGTGAAAGCGCCCGACTTCCGCACATTTGTAGTTGCTGCTCTTGTTGAAGGAGCGCGCATTCCCCCCCCCCCCCCCCCAGCTTGTCGATGCAGATGCGGGCGATGATTGCTGAGATTTGCTGTGGTTTATTTCAGTAGGGTGGGTTGGGATGGTGGAGTGGACAAGAAACAGTAACTGAAATACTGATTTAAAATAACTGAGTAAGATATTAAGGGGAATATTAGGTGAATTCATTCCACACCCTGAGTGGTTATGATCAGTTGTACCCTTCGAACAGGAGCTGGTACCTGAAGGAGGGAAAATTGCTGGGATTTGGAAAAAAACCATGACTGGCAAAGACAAAATAAAATCTCCTGCTTTGCTGCATGAATCTTGCTACTCCCAGTATTTGCTGTTTTAAGGCATATGCTGGGTTGTTTTTCCAAACTGAGGAAAATAAACGTCAATGTTCCTTCACTGACCACTGCACTTTTGCCGATTTGCTTGGACTCATTTGCATCCTATTAGTTGTAATATAATCAGCACATCTATGTCCCTCCCTCTGTCTTTATATATATCCATCCTCTTTTCTCTTTATCTGACACCCTTTTGTTTCCTTTTCATCTTCAGGCTACCTGCTAATCATACTCCCTTATCTCTATCCACCTATCATTAGCTAGGTGTTGCCCTTCCCCTACCACGCTTCCAGCTTTCTCTCCCCCCCTCCCCCAACCTCACTACAATCTGTCTAAAAAGTTCCTGACCCGAAATGTCATCTGTCCATTCCCTCCACAGATGCTGCTTAACCCATTTAGTTACTCCAGCACTTTCAGTTTTGCCCAAGTTTCCAGCCTAGGAAGTGGGGGGGGGGGATGTGGTAAAAAGTTGCACTCCTTCTGCCACTTAGGGTGTGGTTTTGTTTACTCGCGATGTATTGTCTCAAGGTTCTCAATGCCATCTCGGATGCTCTTTCTCTACTTTGAGCGATCATGGGCCAGAGGTTCCCAGAAATCAGTGGGAATGCTGCACTTCTTTAAGGAGGCTTGGAGCACATCCTTGTGTCTCTTCCCATGACACTGTTCAAAACAGAGTCCTCGTTGCACAATGTGTGTGTGTGTGTTGTTAATATGCCCTGTATTAAGCCTGGGATTCCTGAAAAGGATGTTTCATCGCAAGCAACTGCAAGATTGTTGAGGATCAAACAATGCATTAGAAATATGATGTGGAATTTTTGTGAAAAAATAATAAATAAATCTGGCAGGGGGTCTAGTCACAATAAACTGTGTTCTCTTTCTAGAACCAACATTACACCCATCACACACTGTGCATTTGAAGTTATTCTTCCTAGATGCCAGTGTTAGAAACATAGAAACATAGTGTTGCATTGGCTTTATAGTAAAACAAGACGCAAGATAATTAAAAGCAGTTCGTGTTTGGGAAGTCTTTGTTTCCACAGAATGCCAAGTCATCTTAAATAACAGAGAATGTGGTGAAACTCAAACATCATTGAAATTCTGTCATTCAAAAGTCATTGGAATGGCAGCAAAGTAAATGTGAGCTTCATGTCAGAAAATTGAGATATGGCACACGGTTTCTCTGGACTGTGCATGTGTCAAACTGAACAACATCCTGATAACATTAGTAATAAGAACAGAGCACGACTTTGAATGCAGGGAATGTTTCCTTGAAAACGCAGAAACACAGCCACGTCCAGAATTTCCTCAAACTACAACTCGATAAAATCCACCGCTGGCATTGAGAAGTACCATTCTAGACAATTAGTTCAAAATCAGTCCAAACAGACAAGTCCAGAAAATTTATTTTCTGTCATTTAAATGGATTGTTCATCCTGTCTGCTGCAGCACAATCCAGGAAGGAAATAGCTCAAGTCACAAATATTTCATTTTATTTTCTCCAACTCAATAGTCATATAAAGTCTTTCACCATACTTTTTACCAATCTACTCTAATCCTATTAGGACCACGTCCTTCCATGCCTTGCCTATTTAAGTGCCTGTCTAAATATCTCATAAACATAATAATTGTATCTGATTCCATCTCCTGTGGCTGTGGGTCCAGATATCAATCATTATCATAGCAACTTACTCCTCAAATCCTCTTTAAAGCTTATTCGCTCATCTTAAATGTACCTGTATGCTCTAGATGTTTTTATCCCCCTATCATGGGAAATAGATTCCGACCATCAGTCTGACCTGTGTCATCTCTTAGCTTCCTTCATTCCAGAGAAAATAAATGCAGTCCATTTAATCTCTCCCTATAACCAAAGTCCTCCAATCAAGTGAATCTCCTCTGCACCCTCCCCAGCAATAAGACCCTCCCCATCCTCCCCTCCCCTTTGCCTAGTGTGGTGATCAGAACTGCACATAATGCTTCAAGTGCAGTCTAATTCAAATATAATAACCCAACTTTGATATTTTATCTCCCGACCTATGATGGGAGAGCATGCCACATGCCTTCTTCACCACCCTATCTACCTGTGTTGCCACTTTCAGAGAACAATGACCTTGAACCTCAAGGTCCCTCTGTTCATCAAAATTCCTTGGTACCTACCATTTATTGTATGTATCCTATCCCCATTTACTTCCCAAAATGGATCATCTCAGACCTGCCAGGATTAGATTCCATCTGCCAATGCTCTGTCCAACTTTCCAACTGATCTATATCCTGCATTAGCCTTGGACAAACATCATAGCTCTTCAAAGGATGCCATCTGCAACTACACTAATTATACCTCATATATTCTTATCCAATGTGTTAATATATATCTCAAGCAACAAAGGTCTCAACACAGATCCCTGTGATAAACCTCTGGTCACAGACACCCAACTAGAAAAGTAACCTTCCATGCATCCCATGACCAAGCTCATTTTGGATCCAGTTAACAAGCTCGCATTGGTGTCTTAACCTTCTGGACCAGTCAACTATGCAGGAACTTGTCAAATACCTCACTGAACTCAGTATAGAAAACATTAACAGCCCTGCCTTCATCAATCTTCTTCGTTACGCCCTCAAGTTACCTCACTGCCTATAATCTTGATTATATTTGCAACATTATGACTGATCAGATATCCAGGGACCACCAAGGCAATGTACAACTAGGAACAGAGCCCAGAACATTTTGGATAGAGTCCACCAAGGCTTTCTTGGTGAAAGGATTATAACATGTAAAAATGCAGGAATGTAATTGCCCTGGCTAGATGTCTGAACCCCGCGAAGGATGTAATGTATTCATTCCCAAAACAGAGTCAACAAAAAGTGTCTGTGGAGACAGTGGGGTAGTCAACATTTTGAGTCTACTCCCTGCATCAGGAATGAGAGTGCAAAGGAGAGATAGCCAGTATACAGAGATGAGGGGGAGGAGTGAGGAGTGAGGTTCTGGCCGGCAGACTTTCCCTTTACCTGACCCACTGAATTCCTCCAGCAGCTTTTTTTTTGCCCCATTCTAGCATCCGCAGTCTCTTTTGCATCCATCAAAAGATGTATAATAATTTGACCAGAGCTGTCAAGGAAACAAACTCAAAACACAAAACAAACAAGGACATTTCCTTCCAGAACTTGGGCCAATATTTATCCCCTAATCAACAGATTATCAAGTAATTATCACAGAGTTGTTTGTGGTAACTGACCGCATCCCTATCTATGCTCCTCATGATTTTATGCATCTCTATAAGATCACCCTTCGGCCTCCTGTAATCCAAGGAATAACGTCCAAATAATGTGGTGGTGCAGAGCGGCCTTCTTGATCTGCTGCAGTCCTTCTAGCGAATATGCTCCCACATTGCCTCTGGGCAGGGAGTTAGAGCATTTGGACCCAGTGATGATGAAGGACTGGCGATATGTTTCCCAAGTCAGGATGGTGTGAGACTTGGATAGGAACTGTAGAATTTTATACATGTACAAAAATGGAAGTCCTGCATTTCTGGAATACCTTTCATAAACTCAGGAGGTAATGAAGGACTTCCCAGCTAACAAAGTTATTTTTCTGAAATGCAGTTACTGCTTTAATGTTGGAAACACAGCAGCTATTGAGAACAGAGTCAGTTACCACAAACAGCTCTGTGATAATTACCTGATAATCTGTTGATTAGGGGATAAATACTGGCCCAAGCGCTGGAGGGAGATTTCCTTCCCCTCTTTTACAATACCACACAATAACTCATCTCATCTGAATGTGGGTCCGGTAGAATAGTGGTTAACTTCCACCTGCCAACACACTAGTGATACAGAGACAGGAATTCAAATCCCACCACGGCACCAGGGGATTAAAATTCAAGTGGTTAAATCAATTTGAAATAAAGGTCTGATAATGGTAAGGTCTGAAGAAGGGTTTCGACCTGAAACGTGGCCTATTTCCTTTGCTCCATAGATGCTGCCTCACCCGCTGAGTTTCTCCAGCATTTTTGTCTACCTCTGGTAATGGTAACGATGACCATGAAACTGCCAGATTGCTGTAAAAGTCCATTTGGTTCATTAACGTTCTCCATAAAGGTAACTTGCTATTCTTTTTTGGCCTAGCCTGTATATGTCTTGCGTCCTACCAATGTAATTGACACTGTAAATGGCTCGGTTGTAAGCATGTATTGTCTTTCCACTAACTGGATAGCACACAACAAAAAGCTTTTCACCTTAGTACACATGACAATAAACTAAACTGTAAACAATTCTCTCAACATTGCACTGGAGAAGTATTCATATTCCAGCAGTGATATTTTAACTGACTGAGAGGCATGAATTCCACCCACTGATTCCCATTGGACAGGCTTGGAGGAAGGATGGGGGGTGGGGTTGTGGCTGGAGGCACTCTTAACCAGAGTGTAATATGTATGCATGAAAAGGAGAGGTTTGGTACCCAGGGAAAGGGACTCAAAAACATTAGGACATTTATTTAAGGTGAAAGGGGCAAGATTTAATACAAACCCGAGGAGTGATTTTATAACTCAGAGGGTGGTAAGTACATAGAATGAGCTGACAGAAGAGGTTACACAAAAGGCTGGAGAAACTCAGCGGGTGCAGCAGCATCTAAAGTGCCCAGGGAAGGGGTAGAGCGGGAGGGTAGGAAAGAATTGACAAGGGAGTTGCCACATCTTCCCATCTCCCCCCCTGTCTGCCTTCTGCAAAGACCGCTCCCTCCGCAACTCCCTTGTCAATTCTTCCCTTCCCTCCCGCTCTACCCCTTCCCCCGGGCACTTTCCCTTGCAACCGCAAGAAATGCAACACTTGTCCCTTCACCTCCCCCCTCCACTCCTTTCAGGGACCCAAGCAGTCCTTCCAGGTCCGACAGAGGTTCACCTGCACCTCCTCCAACCTCATCTACTGCATCCGCTGCTCCAGATGCCAGATGATCTATATCGGTGAGACCAAGCGGAGGCTTGGCGATCGTTTCGCCGAACACCTCCGCTCGGTCCGCAATAACCAAGCCGACCTCCCGGTGGCTCAGCACTTCAACTCCCCCTCCCATTCCGTATCCGACCTCTCGGTCCTGGGCCTCCTCCACGGCCAGAGTGAGCAACACCGCAAGTTGGAGGAACAGCACCTCATATTCCGCTTGGGGAGTCTACATCCTTTGGGCTTGAACATTGAATTTTCTCAATTCTGTTAACCCTTGCTGTCTCCTCCCCTTCCCACCTCTCCCTCAGCCCTCAGGCCCTGGCATTCCCTTTCTCTCTCCATCCCCCACCCTAGTCGCACTAGCTTCTCATTTTCACACCACAAACAGCTTACAATGGCTTGTTCCCTTTATCATCGATACTTTTTTGCATATCTTTCATTCATTGTTCTTTATCTCTCCACATCACTGTCTATATCTCTCGTTTCCCTGATCCCTGACCAGTCTGAAGAAGGGTCTCGACCCGAAACGTCGCCTATCTCCTTCGCTCCTTAGATGCTGCTGCACCCGCTGAGTTTCTCCAGCCTTTTGTGTACCCTCGATTCTCCAGCATCTGCAGTTCCTTCGTTGACAGAAGAGGTTGTTGAGGCATGTTCTATAAACCAATTTAAAAGACACTCAGACAGGTTTAGAGGGATGTGGACCAAGCGCGGGCAAATGGGACTAACTGGCTTTGCCTCAATCCCGAAAGCAGGTCATTTAAAAAGATCCAGTGTTTTGGCTTCAATTGGAGTAAAGTAGCCATTAGGCAAACGACTTTCCTCCTTCATTTTCCCTTCTGAGATGACATGTGGAGGAAGAGCTCCACTCCCAGAAGACAGCAGGTCCTGCCAACAGCTCCAATTGATTTAACTCAGCCACATAATAACAGTACCATCCGTTGGAGGTTGCACCATGCAGTTCTGTGTTACGATTAAGATCTTAGGGTTTGTGGAACACATGCTCCTCCCTTCTTCCAGACTTGGCACTGCAGGGATAGGATTAAATGCATCAATGGACTTGATGCCCATATTACTGCTTCTTCCTATTTTAGGCCTATTTTACTAATGGAAGTAAAGGATTTTCCATATTTCTATTTGACATAAAAGGAGTCCGTTGAGCCCATCAGGTTCATGCCCACTCAGAATTCCATATTTCTTTATGACAGAGGAGGCCATTGAGCTGGCTCACAAAGCAATTCCATCTCTTGACTATTTTCCCCTGCAATCTATTTGAAATGCCATTCCTAAAACTTAAAATCTGTTATTGTCATTAAAGAGGAACCTGACATTCCTTTATGAAAAGTATTTCACTCTTTAGCAATTGCCCCCTGCAATTCTGTTCCTCGGATTGTCAATTATTACCACATCCAAGCGGAAGATGCAGCACCCTATGGGCGTCAAATGTAAGGATATATGAGGAGCAGCAACAGGTTTGGTAGTCAGAAACTAGTGAGGAATTACCGAGAAGGAGAATGCAATCTTGAGTGTACCAGTTGGGTGTAAAGGGAAAATTTCAAAACACTTAGGAAGTATCTAGATGAGTATTCGAATCACCAAGGCCATGGATATGGCCCAACTAGGAATGAGATCTGTCTAATTGAGGGCCAACATGGACATAGTGGGCGAAAGGACCTGTTTCTGTGCTGTATTACTGACTTCATGCTGGTACTATACTCTATAATTTGTTCTGTGTGGGATAGCTTCAATTTTCTATGCAATGGACTGTTGTGGTGTGTTCTTCTGTCCACCATTTCTCACACAAATACACACTAGTCTTCCCTTGCTTACGGGATGGGTATCGATATTGGTTTATTATTGTCGTGTGTTCCGAGATAGTGAAAACATACATCACGTAGAGAAAGTTCAGATTTTAAAAAGTGCAAGAGCCATAATGAAGTAGATTGGAAGATCAACAATTCATCAGCATATCAGAGGTCTGTTCAGGAGCCTGATAACGGACAGGAAAAAGCTGTTCTTGCTGAGTATAGGAGGTCATGTTGCAGTTGTATAAGACGTTGGTGGGGACGCTGCAAGTCGGCTGCCCTGCCAGCAGCGTGTCCGTTATTTCGACTTTTTTTGTTTTTTCTAGTGTGTCCAAATGTCTGTTTTAGTGTCTCTCGGTATGTTTTGTATGAGGGTTGGTGGGGAAGGGAAAGGGGGGAACCGCTTTCGGTCGCCTCTTCGAAGGAGAGGCACATTTTTCCATGTGGCCTCCCTTGCGGCCTAACACCATGGATTGGAGCGGCCTTTCCCGGAGTCGGGGTAGAGCTTCAGCAGCGGGAGCAGCGTGGACTTTTCCATCGCAGAGTGGATGAACCCTTGCCGCGAGTCGCCAGAGAGGAGTGCTCTGATCACTGGCCCGTGGACTGTTACATCCTGAAGCCGCGGTCTGCGGAGCTTTTAGCCGAGGGCGCGGCGTGGACTTACCATCCAGAGCCTGGGATCCTTCACCGGGGATCACCAGAGAAGAGCTCCGACCGCTGGCCTGCGGCCTATAACATCCTGAAGCCGCAGTCTGCGGAGCTTCTAGCCCCGGGCGCGGCGTGGACTTACCATCCGGAGCCTGGGACCCCTCGCCGGGGATCGCCAGAGAAGAGCTCCGATGGCTGGCCTGCGCCCTATAACATCCTGAAGCTGCGGTCACCAGTAAGAAAGCGCCGATTCTGGACCTCCAAGCCGCGGAGTGTGTTTGACCGTCCCGACTTTGGAGTTTCAACCATCCCGACGAGAGAGCCTGTACATCAGGCCACCCATAGCAGTGACTACGGAGGGTTTGTGGCCCCGACCATGGGTGAACAAGGAGGACAGGCTGAACTTTGTGCCTTCCTCCACAGTGAAGAATGCTGTGGTGGATGTTTGTGTTAAATCTTATTGTTTATTGTGTGTTCTTTTTAATTGTATCGCTGCTGGCAAATTCATTTCACTGCACCTTCGGGTGCATGTGACGAGTAAAATTGACTTTGACTTTGACTTGACTTTGACTTTGGTGAGACCTCAATTAGAATATTGTGTTGAGTTCTGGGCACCTTGTTATAGGAAAGATATTGTCAAGCTTGAAAGGGTTCAGAAAAGATTTATGAGTATGTTGTCAGGACTAGAGGGCGTCAGCTACAGGGAGAGGTTGAGTAGGTTGGTTCTCTATTCCATGGAGCACAGGAGGATGAGGGTGATCTCATAGAGGTGTATAAAATCATGAGGAATAGATTGGGTAGATGCAGAGTATCTTGTCCAGAGTAGAGGAATTGAGGACCAGAGAACATAGGTTCTAGGTGAAGGGGAAAAGGTTTAATAGGAATCCGAGGGGTCACTTTTTCACACAAAGGGTGGTGGGTGTATGGAACAAGCTGCCAGAGGAGGTAGTTGAGGCTGGGACTATTCTATTGTTTGAGAAACAGTTAGACAGGTTTGAAGGGATATGGACCAAGAGCAGGTAGGTGGGACTAGTGTAGCTGGGACATATTGGCCGGCATGGGCAAGTTGGGCTGAAGGACCTGTTTCCAATCTGTATCAATCTATAACACAATGAATGCCATGGTACATTCTTACAAGCTTTTGTATCTTGTGCCTGACGGAAGAGGGAGAAGGGGAAATGATTGGGATGTGGGTGGTTCTTGATTATGTTGGTTGCTTGCTGTATAAATTGAGTCAATAAGGGGGGAAATTGGGCTGCACAATGTCCTGGGCAGCATTCATGACTCTCTGCAATTTCTTACAGTCTTGGGCAGAGCAATTGGCATACCAAGCTGTGTTACATCTGGATACGATGCTTTCCATGGTGCATCAGTTGAGATTGGTAAGATTCATTGGTGACGATGAATTTCCTTAGAGCTTTCTGAGGATTAGAGGAATTAGTGTGCTTTCTTGGTTCTAGTATGAATGTGGTTCAACAAGGACAAATTGTTGGTGTTATTTACACCTACGAACATGAAGCTCCTAACCATCTCCACTTTGGCACGATGATACAGATTGGAAAGTGAGCTCCAACCCGCTTCCTGAAGTTGATGATTGGCTCTTTCATTTTACTGACATTAAGGGAGAAGTTATCGTTTTGACACCATGTTACTAAGTTTGCTTTCTCCTTCTGCACTCTGTCTTGTCACTGTTTGAAATCGGACCCTACTATGATGGTATTAGCTGCAAACTTGTAAGTGGAGTTAGGGCAGAATTTGGCCACACATTCATAAGCGTTTAGAAGTAGATGAGGAAACTGAGATAGTCAGAGTCAAGTCCAGAGTGTTTTATTGTCATATGTCCCAGATAGAACAATGAAATTCTTACTTGCTGCAGCACAACAGAATAGGTAAACATATTGCACTGTAAACAATAAATGAGAGAAAAAAAAGTTCAGTATGTTTATATATACACATACTCACAAATACACACACACACTCACACACACACACACTAAAAACAAACAATAGTAGTGCAATAATAATAATCGTCTATTGTAGTTCAGAGCTTATTTGAGGCTGGAGTGTTGATGGCTGTCGGGAAGAAGCTGTTCCTGAACCTTGACATTACAGTTTTCAGGCTCCTTGTCCCAGTGGCAGGAGTGAAATGAGTGTGTGGCCAGGGTGGTGTGGTTCTCTGATGATGCTGGCTGTCTTTTTGAGGGAGCGATTCCGGTAAATCCCTTTGATGGTGGGGAGGTCAGAGCCGGTGATGGACTGGGCAGTGTTCACAACTTTTTGCAGTCTTTTTCGATACAGGGCATTAGGAAGAGTTAATTCGGATGACATTAAAACCCATCCTAAAGACTAATGATAAGAAACAGATTTACATTCCTCTCATACCATTCACAGCCTCTGGGCATTGTACACCAGCATAGTAAATAAATAAAGCATTGTAAAGACAAAATACCCAGCTACCAATTTGTGCACAGCAAATTTTTTTATGTATTAATTTTCCAGGATCTGGGCATTGCTGGCAACACCAGCATTTATTGCCCATCCCCAATTGTCCCTTGAAAAGTTGGTAGTGGAAAATGAATGGCCTGTGAGGCCAATTTGAAGTAAATTATGCAGCATTAGTGTATTTAAAGTCACACATGGTTCACATCAGCAGACCAGGTAAGGACAATAGGTTTCCCACAGCTGCCATGGTGGGATTTGAACTCAGACCTCTTGATTGTAAATTACTGCTATACCATCACTATACCATACCATGTTTTGGACAGTGTTGGTCAGTGATAAATGTTGGCCATGGTTCTGAAAATATTCTTTGCTGTTCTTTGAAATATTGCCATGTGATACATTACCTGAGGGCCTGAATTCAATATTCTAATCTAAAGGCAGCCCCTCAGATAGTGTAGGAAGGAACTGTAGATGCTGGTTTAAACCAAACACAGACACAAAATGTTGGAGTAACTCAGCGGGACAGGCAGCATCTCTGGATAGAAGGAACGGATGACGGAGGAAGAAAGGTTGCGACCCGAAACGCCACCCATTCCTTCCCCTCAGATAGTGTGTCACCTTCAGCTCTAGAATGGGCAGGTCAGGCTGGATTTGGTGCTCAAGCATCAGTAACGGGGCTCGAACACCCAACCTGATGACTCAGAGGTGAGCGAGTTATCCACAAAACCACATGTGAAGGACGGAGTGACCTCACAATGACGTCTATGGTTTGACATATGTTTCAGTGTCTGGGAATGAGCCTTTGCACAAGAGGATCCAATTGTGATCAAATCCTGGATATTTCACAGTAAATTCCTCACTCTCACACAAAAGCACAGTCCTTTTGATGAGTGGAGTCAGGACTGAATGTAAAAATATACATACTGGCAGACCACCAGGGAGACTTTCTCAGCAGGGAAATCACATGAAACATTGCTCAATCATATCAATAAAATGAAGATGTGGTGACTTTCTAACTTCACGATACAAAAACTTAAAAGCACATGCCAAGAGATTGAACAACAACTTCTTCCCCACTGCTACCAGACTCTTAAATGGACCTCTCACATGCGTGGGATAAATTCCCCAATCTTTCAATCAACGTTGTTGCAACCACTGGAATATTTTTTAAACTACACGCAAGTACAGCAGGCAGTTTTGAAAGCGAATGGCATGTTGGCCTTTATAACAAGAGGAATCGAATATAGGAGCAAAGAGGTCCTTCTGCAGTTGCACATAGCCCTAGTGAGACCACACCTGGAATATTGTGTGCGGTTTTGGTCCCCTAATTTGAGGAAGGACATTCTTGCTATTGAAGGAGTGCAGCGTAGGTTTACAAGGTTAATTCCCGAGATGGCGGGACTGTCGTATGTTGAGAGAATGGAGCGGCTGGGCTTGTACACTCTGGAGTTTCGAAGGATGAGAGGGAATCTCATTGAAACATATATGATTGTTTAGGGCTTGGACACGCTAGAGGCAGGAAACATGTTCCCGATGTTGTGGGAGTCCAGAACCAGGGGCCACAGTTTAAGAATAAGGAGTAAGCCATGAAGAACGGAGACGAGGAAGCACTTTTTCTCACAGAGAGTGGCGAGTCTGTGGAATTCTCTGCCTCAGAGGGCGGTGGAGGCAGGTTCTCTGGATGCTTTCAAGAGAGAGCTAGATAGAGCTCTTAAAAATAGTGGAGTCAGGGTTTATGAGGAGAAGGCAGGAACGGAGTACTGATTGGGGATGATCAGCCATGATCACATTGAATGGCGGTGCTGGCTGGAAGGGCCAAATGGCCTACTCTTGCACCTATTGTCTATTGTCTACACTTTCTCCTTAGCTGTAACACTGTATTGCACAACCTGTTCATTTCTCTTTTGGATTACCTAATGTACTCATGTCTGGGTAGCACATTAAGCAAGGTTTTTCCCCTTAGTACATGTGACAATAACAAACCAATATCAATATGCCTTATGCAACTTTACTCCAGTGTGGAGAATACCCGATACTTTCACTTCCAATGGTGAGCCTGCAATTACATTAATGGACTAGCTCATTACAGAGCCTCAAAACTTTACAGCATTTTACAGAATCTCAGCATTTTACAGAAAGTCAGTCAGCAATGTAAGACTCATAGTAGCCAAAATGCATACAATAAACTCTCACTAAACACAACCAAATTGTAATGACACAAACAAGATGTTTAATTATGTTTGTTGAGAAATGCATATTGGCTCACAGACCAGCTTTCAATCCCACAAATGTCCACCAAATGAAGAAAAAAGGATAATGGTCAAACAATCTTACAAAAGAACACCTCTTATCACAGTGGCTCCTGCATCCATACTCATTTGATCCTTTATACTTAACTTTTAACTGCCAGCTACCATAACATTTTTAAGAAGTAGAAAACTACCCAAAGAATCAAGGCATCAGGTTATTGCCTATGTGGTTTTGTAGGTATATTAAAAGAGTGAAAAGGATTGCGCCTTAAAATTAAACGGTTATAAAATTAGGTTAGTGAGACTCTAACTGTTACTGAGGAAAGGGCATTGTTAAATGAGTGCATATGTATCCCTTCTCAAAATGGAGAGCGACATTAGAAGTGAAGGTGTAGGGTATTTTTCACCAGAACTTGCAAGGGAACTTGGAAAACTTTGAGGACAAAACTTAACATCAAGAAATGGATCTTAATATCAAGAGAATATAAAATTTAAGATAGCCAAATCTCCAAAAGATAGGTGAGAGATTTGCAGATGCCCTTGTGTTGTATTTTCCAAAATTCTCTCTTGTGCAATTGGGGATGAAAATGCAATTTCAAGAGGAAAGGAGAGGGAAAACAACAAATTGCTAATTTGACATCTATTGTGATGAAAGCTACTGGGATCAATTGCCAGAGTCCATATGACGAAGCCAAAATCACGGGAGGTTTATTTTATTAGGCACATGTGTCAAAGGCTATTGAATGGTTATTGCACATAGTTAAGGTACAGGTGAGACATGATGTAACTGAATGGGATTGAGTGTTAATATATTCCAATGTGTGCTATACAATGAATTAATCCTTTTATTAAATGGAAAACCTGTGAATCGAGAGGGGGGAAATTGCAAACGTTTAGGTTCCAGCTGTTAAAAACATTACGTTCATGTCATTCAGAAACATTCAATAGCTATTATAAATAATTCAAATGATTCAAAGTTTTTCAAAGAATAAAAAACACATAAACACTTAAGAACAAAAGAAACGTAAAACATACTAAAAATACTAATCATCATCTCGGACCCTCACGGTTATTCTCCAAAGAAATTAATTCAGACCCAATTATGTGCCAGGTGGAGGTGGAATGGATTCCCCACAGTAGGCGGAATTGCTTGACTACATGTTCCCTTCTAGACTCCAAAATTGGCAGAGTGTGGATAGCAAGGAAGGTTGCCAAAGGATATAACAGAATATAGATAAATTGGAAATATAGGTGGAGAAGTGACAGGTGAAGTTTAATCCAGACAAGTGTGAGGTGTTGTACTTTATGAGGCCAAATGTCTGATTAAACAGTAAATAGTGGACCCTGATGATTGATATATAGAGTAATCTTGTGGTGCAGGTCCATATCTTGCTGAAAGTGGCAACATGTGGGTTGGGCGTAAAGAAGACGCCTGGCATGCTTGCTTTTATTACTTGAGGCATTGACTAGAAAGATAGGTAAGTCATGTTGCGGGTATTAAACTTTGGTTAGGCCACAATTAGAGAGTTGTGTATGGTTCTAGTTGCCACATTACAGGAAGGACGTAGAGGCTATGGAGAGGGTGCAGAAGAGATTCATGAGTATGTTGCCCGTATTAGATGATTTTAGCTATAAGGAGAGGTTTAGACAAACTTTGATTTTTTTTCTCTGGAATGTTTGTGGCTGAGGGGAGACCTGATAGAAGCTTATATGATTATGAGAGGCTAGACATGGTAGATAGGCAGAATATTTGTTTCAATGTGGAAATATCAATTACGAGAGGGCATAGGTTTAAGGTGAGATGGGGAACGTTTAAAGGAGATGTGTGAGTCAAATTATTTTGCACAGACAGTGGTAGTCACCTGAGGTGGTGTTGAAGCAGATATGATAGTTGCCATTAAGAGACATTTAGACATACATCTGAACAGGCAGGGAATAGAGGGATATAGACGATGTGCAGGTAGGTGGGATTAGTTTAATTTGGTATTTGGTTAGCACAGACATTGTGGGACAAACAGCCTGTTCCCGTGTTGTACTATTATATGTCCTCTGTTCTAAATGTTGACATCTCTCCACAAAATCCAGCCCTGTACCTCATATTTAGTAGAATCTTAACATTGAATCTTAGCATTTCCTGAGAGCGGAAAATGCTGGTGTGGCAGCTTCATTGGGAAGAGAAACAGAGTTAGTGATTCATGTCAGGGACTCTTCGTCAAAACAAGAAAGGATTTTCATGACATGTCTACACAGTTTCCACATGTGGCTATGATACAAATGCAGTTGGTTTCTTTTAGTACGTAACTGAATAAAAATAAAGTAGGTCAATTTTACCAGAGGATATATACCACACCTTTTTAATCAGTTGTTAGAGCCTTTTCTGGAATGCATAAACATAAGATTACCATAAAATACAACATTGAGCTATAATTATGTGAAATATAATTAAATCATGCAATCTTGTCTCTTTTAATTTCCATTTATTGTCCCCACTAGTTTATAGACTTTAAGTGACACTATGAAGGTAAACATAGGAAATAGAAAATACTGCCTGATATTTCCAACAAGACTACACAGTGATGCAGCTAGTAGAGTCAGTGTTTCAAACCACCAGTGACCCGAGTTTAATCCTGACTTTGGGTGGAGTTTGCACCATCTCCACATGATGGTGCATGGGTTTCTTCTGGATCCTCCAATTTCCTCCCAGAATGCAAACAAGTGTGGGCTGGTAGGTTCAATGGTGACTGTAAGTTGCCCCTAGTATGTAGGTGAGAGGTAGAAAGTGGTCAGAGATTAGTTACAGAGTGGGTGAATAGGATTGCTGTGAGGCCACAGACCCAGTGTGGCAAATGGCCTTCTTCTATGGCAGATGGAAATATAAACCAGGCCTGTGGTCTGTAGCACCCCATCTTAAATTCCAGGATGTTCAGATATGAAAACTGGAAGTCGACAAGCAAATGGAAACCTCAGGCAATGAATTTGAGAAGAGGTTGACAGATTGGACCAGTTTGATGGTCTTTGTGTTATACTCTGCCATTAACACCGATTATATTCAGGTGTGCTTCTGTTCCACAGGGAATTAAATGGTGATTTTATCAACTGTACCCTTTATACAAACATAACCGGGCATCAGTATGAAGCTGTTGCAACACATGTGTTCCAGGCTAGAATTGCTCCCAAAAATTGCTGGTGAAGGATTGGTAGAGCCGTTTTCAGATTGAGATTAATTTATTGTCATATAAGCTTGGGTACAATGAAATTCCTTGTTCACACGAAGCTCACAGTGTAAACAGTATACATACAATAATACATTCAGTAGTGATAAAAGTAACAAAACAAAAACGAGTTTCAAAACAGCAGAACGGTGCAAATTGTATTGCAAAATTGAGTACTGCAAAAGAATGTTAAAAGAATAATGATGGAATAACCAAATGAGACAGAAAAACAAAGTGCTGGAGGATCTCAGTGGGTCAGGCAGCATCTGTGAAGGGAAATGGACTGGCAACATTTCAGGTTGGAACCCTTCTTCAAAATGATCTTCAGACTGACCTTCAGACATGCCATCTACCTATTTCCCTGGACAAATGCCGCCTGACCCATTGAATTCTTCCAGCACTTTGTTTTTTGACCCTCAATATTTCAGCATGAGCAGTCTCTTGTGGCACCATGGAGATGGAGTAGATGGAAGGAGATGACAAGCCCACGATGAACCGAACTGTGTTCCTCATGTGCCTGCCAGCGACTGTCAAGTTGCCGGCAGTCGCTGAAAAACCTGCAACTGGAACGCGACTGTCAGTGGAACACACACACACAAACATATCACTTCCTTCACCAGCCCGTTATGCAGGCGGGGGATAGGGCAAGCGGGGGGAGCGCTGTCTAAAAAATTCACACGGTGCAAAGCCAAGGTGATACAGACACACACTGTGATGAACAGGAAGGTTGGCGCTGTAAAAAGATGGCTAAAGCACAGTGTATGGTAAATCTTTTAAAAGAGGGGGGAGGGGGGGAGAAAGGGGAGAAGGGGAGAGAGGAATGGAGTCATCTTTTAATAAGCCAGGGATACACAACTGTGAAGCTCGGCAGACATTTAACAATATCGGTTGGTTATCCTTGGTTCTGAAATTTACTGCTTACCTTTTTAACCATATAACCATATAACCATATAACAATTACAGCACGGAAACAGGCCCTCTCGGCCCTTCCAGTCCGTGCCGACCATGAGCCAATGAAATTCACCGGTCAGCACAGACTACAAGCTACGAGAACCTCCGAAAACCTCCGACCTCCTGGCAACCCACTAGGACCTCCTGGCGACCCACCTACGGCTCGAGAATTCTCGCTACTCTCCATGGCGGCTTCATTCTAATCACCGTTAATTTTTCACCATGTTGAAAAATACGCGGTGACCATAATGAGACTGCAACTAGTTCCCAGAATGCGGGATCTCCTCATGACCATGAAGGCGACTCCCCGGCAACTATCTGCGAACATGTGGTGCCCATGTGGCGACTGCATAGACTCCTGCAGTCGCCTAAAAAGTCGCCTAAAAAGTCGCCTAAGTGGGACAGGCCCATTACTCTCTGTAGGTTCAGACACGGACTGGGTAGAAATCAGGAAATGTTGGAATTCTTTCCACTTGTCTAGAATAATGCAAGGTCAATATCTTTTGCTGACCTGTGCCCATTTGCCTGCATTTATTTTACATCCCTTTAAACATTTCCTATCAATTAACCTGGTCAAATGTCTTTTAAACATTTTAACTGTACCCACCTAGATCACTTACTCGGGCAGCTTATTCTATATATCCATGACCCACGATTTTTAGACGACCGCCGGCGACTGTCATAGTTGTAGCAGGTTGCCGAAAAACCGGCGACTGGACTAATGGGCCTGTCCCACTTAGCCGATTTTTTAGGTGACTGCTGGCGAATACGACAATGGAATTCACCAAAGTCAGCACCGGCGACAACCTACGTTAACCTGGCGACAACCTATGACAGCACCTACGCCAAGCTACGCTCATTGGTGTCAAACCCACAGTCGCCACTGTCGCTGAAAAAATTTCGACGTGTTGAAAATCCAGTGGCGACCAGAGAGACACTACGACTCTTTGGGCGACTGAGGAGACAACTCACAACACCCCGGCGACCACCGGCGACAGTCTAGTTGCCTGTAGTCGTCTTAAAAATCAGTGGGACAGGCCCATAAATCTTTCTCCCCTCACCTTAAATCTATGCTCCCTAACTTGATTAAAAAAAAGACTATACATTAATCTTATCTACACCACTCATGATTTTATAAACCTCTAGAGGGTCACAACTCAGCCTTCTTTTCTTCAGGGACAACACCCCCAGCCTATCTGGTCTCTCCTTATAACTCAAGCCCTTCAGTCAAAGAATCATAAAATCAGACAGCACCGAAACAGGGCCTTTGGGCCATTTCATCCCTGCCAATCAAGAAACTAATTTTAAATGTTATTATTATGCTTGCCCCAACTACTTCCTCTGGCACCACCCTTTGTACAAAAGTTGTTCCTCAGGTATTCATAGCAAAGAGTAGGAGTAAACGGGTCCTTTTCAGAATGGCAGGCAGTGACTAGTGGGGTACCGCAAGGCTCAGTGCTGGGACCCCAGCTACTTACAATATATATTAATGATTTGGACGAGGGAATTGAATGCAACATCTCCAAGTTTGCGGATGACACGATGCTGGGGGGCAGTTTTGCTGTGAGGAGGATGCTAGGAGGCTGCAAGGTGACTTGGATAGGCTGGGTGAGTGGGCAAATGCATGGCAGATGCAGTATAATGTGGATAAATGTGAGGTTATCCACTTTGGCGGCAAAAACAGGAAAGTAGACTATTATCTGAATGGTGGCCGATTAGGAAAACGGGAGATGCAACGAGACCTGGGTGTCATGGTACATCAGTCATTGAAAGTAGGCATGCAGGTGTGGCAGGAAGTGAAGAAAGCGAATGGTATGTTAGCCTTCATAGCAAAAGGATTTGAGTATAGGAGCAGGGAGGTTCTACTGCAGTTGTACAGGGTCTCGGTGAGACCACACCTGGAGTATTGCGTACAGTTTTGGTCTCCAAATCTGTGGAAATACATTCTTGCCATACAGAGAAGGTTCACCAGATTGATTCCTAGGATGTGAGGACTTTCATATGAAGAAAGACTGGATACACTCGGCGTGTACTCGCTTGAATTTAGAAGTTTGAGGGGGGATCTTATAGAAACGCATAAAATTCTTAAGGGGTTGGACAGGCTAGATGCAGGAAGATTGTTCCCAATGTTGGGGAAGTCCAGAACAAGGGGTCACAGTTTAAGGATAAGTGGGAAATCGTTTAGGACCGAGATGAGAAAAACATTTTTCACACAGAGAGTGGTGAGTCTCTGGAATTCTCTGCCACAGAAGGTAGTTGAGGCCAGTTAATTTGCTATATTTAAGAGGGAGTTAGATGTGGCCCTTGTGGCTAGAGGGATCAGCGGGTATGGAGAGAAGGCAGGTACGGCATACTGAGTTGGATGATCAGCCATGATCATATTGAATGGTGGTGCAGGCTAGAAGGGCCGAAAGGCCTACTCCTGCACCCATTTTCCATGTTTCTATGTTTACCTATTAAATAATTTCTCCTCTCAGCTCAGGAAACGGAGGGGTGACCTTATTGAGGTATACTAAATCATGAGGGCCATGTGAATATCATCAACATCTAGTACAGCTGTAACATGGCGTCCCAACAATGCCTCACTCGATAAAGGCAAGCATGGCACGTGCCTCCTTCACCACCTTGTCTGCCTATGTCACCACTTTCAGGAAATTGTGTACGTACTCCAGGCCTTTCTCTGATCTATCGTAGTCCCCAGGGCCCTGTCATTTACTGTGTATGTCCTGCCCCAGTATAACCTGCCCCGGCTGAGTTAAATTCCATCTCTCATTCCTTTGCCCACTTCCCCAGTTGGTCTATATGTGTCATAGCTTTAGCCAATCTTCTTCACTGTTCAATACCACCAATTTTGGTGTCATCCACCAACTTACTAATCATGTAATCTACGTTCTCAATGAAATCATTATGGCAAACATCAGGGGACCCGGCACTGATTTAAAAAACAACCTACACTATCATCCTGAATCCTTCCAAGTCAATTTTGTATCAAATGTATTAGCTCACCCTTGATCCCATGTGAAGTAACCTTCCAGACCAGCCTATCATATGGGACCTTGTCAAAAGCCTTGCCAAAATCCATGTAGACAACATCTACTGTTGTGCCTTTGCCAATCCTCTTGGTAATTCCTTCTAAAATCTCAATCAAATTTGTGAGACACAGTTTATCGCGCACAAAGCCATAATTACCCCTGACATCAGTCTGAAGAGTCATGACCCGAAACATCACCCATTCCTTCTCACCAGAGATACTGCCTGACCCGCTGAGTTACTCCAGCATTTTGTGTCTACCTCATTATCACCATCCAGTCTTTGCCTTTCCAAATGCAAATAGATCCCGTCTCTCAGTATTCTCTCCGTTAACTTTCCCACCACTGATTTTAGGTAGACAAAAATCCTGGAGAAACTCAGCGGGTGAGGCAACATCTATGGAACGAAGAAATAGGTGATGTTTTGGACCGAGACCCTTCTTCAGACTGATGTGGGGGTGGGAGGGCTGGAAAGGAGAGAAGAAAGAAAGAGGCAGAGACAGTGGGCTGTGGGAGAGCTGGGAAGGAGAGTGGAAGGAGGGAGAAAGCAAGGACTATCTGAAATTGGAGAAGTCAATGTTCATACCGCTGTGGTGTAAACTACCAAAGTGAAATATTTCCAAAACGTCACGTATTCCTTCGTTCCATAGATGTTGACTCACCCGCTCTAGTTTCTTCAGCATTTGCGTCTACCTTCGATTTTTGCAGCATCTGCAGTTTTTTCTTAAACACCACTGATTTTATGTTCACTGGCCTGTAGTTCCCTCCTGATTTCCCTTTTCATATCGAGAGTGGTAGGTAAATGGAATGAGCTGCCAGAGGAAGTAGTAAAAACAGATACAATGATAATATTTAAAAGACACTTGGACAGGTAAATGGATATGAACGGTTTTGAAGGATATGTGACAGGTACAAGAAAATAAGTAGTTTTCTGAGGTTTCCTAAAGGACAACAGATAGCATTGCCTTCTATGGCTCCACATCTGGACAAAGAGAACTGACAAGTACACTCCATGACAAGCTGCTACATTATAATGTGCTTTGAGCAAGAAATTTATAGGGCCTGGCAGAAGTCCTTATGAGTAAGATTTATTTTTAATTTTTGCTCACAAATGTTGACAAAGACTCTCCTCACAACATTAGATATTTCTGAGAATTCCTGCAGATTCCACACTACATTGGCAAGCCCTCTGTATATTCAGGGAATGGAGGAATATGGATGATGTGCAGGCAGATGAGATTAGTTTATCTTGGCATCATGTTCGGCACAGACATTGTGGGCCAAACGGCCTCTTCCTGTGCACTACTGATCTATTGTCTATGTAACCCTGAAGAACAAAAGTAAACACCTGGAAATATATGACCTCTGTAAAGTGTGTTTTCCACTTAATCAAAACATTGCAAAAGAGAGGGTTACACAAAATGCTGGAGAAACTCAGCGGGTGCAGCAGCATCTAAGGAGCGAAGGAGATAGGCGACGTTTCGGGTCGAGACCCAAAAGAGAGAATGGGAGGAATTTTGAAACACAATTCTGATGGAAGCTGAATGGGAACTCTGTCTCAATACTGCTTAGGAAGTATTTCCATTCCATTCCATTTCCATTACCTATTTTTTTTAAATAACCTAAACGTGACAGACATGATCAGGAGGTTCAGACATGCCAGGTTCAGAGGAGACTTTCGGAAATAATCTCAACGCCATAAATCAGTTACAAAATGGCAAATCAATTCCTGGGAAAACTCAAAAAGTGCACTCAATTCAAAGTAAATCAAACTGAACTCAAAGTAGACAGAAAATTCTATCCTGCATGCCACAAGCAACCCAGGAGGTCTGTGTTGAACTTTTTTTAAACTGGCTGTTAATTGAGAAAACTTTCTGAAAGACTTGTTTATACAAATACAATCACATATTTTTTTACCCCTGTAGTCTAACTATCACCAGACATTTTAAGACAACTCACAAGTATCATGACAGCTCTGATGTCCCCAATACTGGCCCTACTTAGCTATGTTTTAATTAAAGGAAAACACACTTTACCAAAATCGCATTTTTTCCAGTTTAGAATCTGCAGAAATTCTCAAAACCATTTGAAAATGTTCCCATCAGGCAGGAGGTACAGAAACCCACAGTCCCACACCACCGGGTTTAGGAAAAGTTGTTTTTCTCCAACCATTAGGATTTTAAACCTGCACAACCCTAATCCTACCTTGACAACAGAACACTATGGTCCACCTCTTCACTACCATGGGCTTTTTTTCCCTTCTAATTGTTATGATTTTCCCTGATGTCTATTTTTGCAGACTTTTTCTTATTTGACTGTGTGACAGGATTTTACAGGTAATTTGTGCACAAATTATGTTTCCATGTGTTGTCTATGTTGCTGCCAGCAAGATTTTAATGATACTTGTATCTCACCATACTTGTGCATATGACAATAGACACAACATGAAAGTTGTAAACATCAGAAACACAATTTGAGTGAAATGCATTTGCTTATCTTTTGAATACCTTTAACTCAAACCTTTGCCTCACCCAACCATTTTGGTTGTGCTAATGACCAATCTTCCAAAATTCCTCCTTTGAACAGTTCATAAAACTGTAACAATCAAACAATCATGCATTATCAAAATGGGAGCACGTCAAGTCAAGTTGAGTTCATTATCACAAGCGTGGGGACCATCTTCTTCTTCTTGCGTATTTAATACAAAAAAACCTTCTGCTGCATTATTTGTTTAATTTGTATTTATACTATCTTATTTGAAATGTTTGCTCAGTTTTATTAAACTACTAAAAGATTATGGCTTATGCTGATCTGTGTGTTCCCTCTCACACTCACTTAGTTCTGGTGACCAAAGGCACATTTTTACTCAGTATAAGACCAGGAATAGATTTGAGGAGTTCAGGCTAAACTCAGAGCAGAGGAGTACGAACACCTACTGTAAAACCCTGCAGAGTTTATAATGTTTAGCCTTGTGCAGTTTCTTCAATAAGCTGCAGATGAATGAATGAATGTATAAGTTTATTGGCCAAGTATGTACACATACAAGGAATTTACCCTAGTGTTCCGCTGGCACATAACAACACAACGCAGAGTAAACCATTAAGAATAAGACATAAAACATTAAAACATTAAGAATAAAACATAGTTTAAACATGTGAATGAAATAAAATACCAGAGCAAAAGGAGGCTACAGACTTTTGGTTATTGAGTGGAAAAAAAGCTGTTTTATGTCTGGCTGTGGCGGCATTGACTGTCCGGAGTCGCCTTCCAGAGGGAAGTGCTTCAAAGAGTTTGTGGCCAGGGTGAGAGGGGTCAGAGATGATCTTACCCACTCGCTTCCTGGCCCTTGCAGTGTATGCAGTCGTCAATGGGGGAAGGTTGAAGCCAACAACCTTCTCAGCTGATCAAATGATTTGCTGCAGCTTCCGGATGTCGTGCTTGGTGGCTGAGCCAAACCAGACCGTGATGGAGAAGTTGAGGACAGTCTCTACGATGGCCGTATAGAATTGTACCATCATTGCCTGTGACAGATTCTGTTTCCTCAGCTGCCACACGAAGTACATCCTACGTTGGGCCTTTTTGACTGTGGAGTCGATGGTGGCCCCCCCATTTAAGGTCTTTGGAGATGATGGTTCCAAGGAACTTAAAGGACTCCACAGACGTGACTGTGATGTTGTTAATGGTGAGTGAGGGGAGGGGAGGGGAGGGGGAGCACTCCTAAAGTCTACTATCAATTCTACCGTCTTAAGAGCATTGAGCTCCAGATTGTTACGAATGCCAGATTTGGCGAGTAGATTTGCAAGGAATATACTCGGGAGCGATGTGCGTAATACTCGTCGCTGGAGTGGGGTGAGTGCTCCAGAGCACTTCCCACAGGTCCTCCTCCGTTTCAAGACCTTGAACACAGCCACAGCTCCGCTGACAAGTATGTCCAAATAATCCAGCAGGTGAGAGAAATAAGGAACGATATTTGGAGGTACTGTGTCTGATGTTAGTACCTCTCTCATGAAAGTGATCCTTGTGGGATTTTCACAGACGACACAAACGAACAAACACATACAAAACAACAAGGAGCAGTACACAGTGGTAGCCATCGTCAGCGCCAGCTGGACTTAATATCAGTCTTTCTGGAAATGTTTACTAAAGATGTGGTCAGTAAGTATCCAGACAAAAATAATTTTATAAAATATGTTGATAAAGGAGGTTTCAGAGAAGTAGAATCATAGAGTCGTACAGCGCCAGAAACATGCTCTTCGGCCCTCCATGCCCATGTTGACCTTTTCACATTAATTTTATTTGCTTGCATTAACTCTGGATCCTTCTATGTCTTGCCTTTTGAAGTCCCTGCTAAATAGGTCTTAAATGTAGTGATCATGTCAGATTCTATCTCTTCTGGCAGGGAGTTTCAGACACCAACTGCTCACTTTTGCTTCCATGATGGTGTCGAGGTGTGGTGACTTTTTGCATGTTAGCAAACTAAACAACTGTGTCTCAGTTCATTTAACAATAATAAACTATACCAATGCTCTCTGTGTAAAAAAAGTGCTCCTTTTAAATCTATTCAAACTTCCTTCCCCTCACCTTAAACTGAAGTCCTCTTGTTTTTGATATTTATTATTGACATTCTATATCTTTGCTCCGGGAGTGTGACAAAGGTATAATTGGCCTGGTTGTGTTGGAACTGTATTCAGATAAGGTAGATTTCTGCTGGAAAGGCCAAAAATGAAAATAATGGAATTTAGGAATATTTTACAATGGACGAGTTTTATATGGATTGATTGATGGGCAAGGATAAAGTAACAGAAATTGTCATCAAGCCTGGACAAACATTATCATTTGGACTTTATTAAGATTTTTATAAATGTATCTATCCTTGGGGAGTCCATACAAAGTGGTTACATATATAATGTCACAAAGTTAATTAAAGCCGAAAGAATGCCAAGCTGAACAGGGTGGTCCAGTGAAAGATTTAAAGATACTTAGGGAATTGTTGGTAGCTTAAACTCAATGCGTAAAAGTGCAAAGCTTCACATGGGGATCAAAAGAAACTGGAAAAGCATGGTCCCTCATTTAAAATACAATAACTTGTGGGAAATTGTGATCTGGAAGAATTTGGCAAAAACCTGAAGCTATTGCTACAATGCTTGGTGATAGTAAATAAACCAAATTCGATGCTTCAATACTAAGCCAGAAAACTGAGATAATCTTCGACAGGAAACGGTGACATAATTAGTCGAGTTTTTTCGATTCTAGCATACTTTAGATTGCCAACTCAGTTACTAAGATTTATCATTCTGGCAAAAGGCTTAGGTCACATTTAGCAGGCGGTATTTAGCTCCATGGAAGTACAAATCAGAAATGTATTTACCCCATCTAAGGGGATAAAACAAGCCCAATGTTTCTGAATTTCTGGGTGTGATGTTTTACACCTAAATGAGCACAACAGCTAATTAAATTTATTTGCACAAAAATATTTGGCTTCCACTGTTTGCAAAACAACTGCTCCAAATCAGTTTTATCTCTGCTAACAGAAAACCTTTCCCCTCATCCTCTCCTCCCCTCCTGTCCTTTCCCTGTAGAATGTATGAAAAGCTTTGTGCAGAAGGCTTTAGTTTTATGTAGTTTAGAGGTGCAGCGCAGAAACAGGCCCTTCGGTGCTGACCAGCGATCCCTGCATATTAACACTACCCTACACACAATTTATACTCAGCCTATTACTATTCAAAGTGGTTTGATATGTGCTCAGGTTTTTAACACTCAATGTCCAGCTTGGGAAGTGAACCTCAGGTCCGTACAAAGCTTTTCAAAAAGTGAGGTGGCATGACAGAATTCCAAAAATGTTATGTGAAATAATGTGCACGCAGCACACATCACAAGCGGGAAGCCTCTCACGTCTGGGTTCCAGGGCCCGCGTAAGGGCCCTGAAAGCTCTGGGGTTTTAGATGCTTTCTGGTGCATTCTGAGCCTTATTTTGGAGCTTTCTGCACCAAATTTATGACCAATATTTCAGAAATAATTTTGGTTGAGTTAAGAGTAATGAGTGGGTGGAATGGGATGATTGTTGTATACATTTTTTTTAAATTAAGAATTGTTGTCCTTGTTTTAATAACCAAGTTGTACTGTTGTAAAATGTTATAAAGGAGCATGCAAAAACTACAAATAAAATACCATAAGTTTTTGCAGTAAAGAAAAGCTTTTTTTAGAAAATGTTTTGTGTGTTAATTTGATTGCCTGTTACTGTTAGACTGTGTTAGTATGTGCAGTGCACCTTTAATGATCCTCCTGACCTAACAACTTCACATCACATTAACTTCAACATGAAATAGTTCCGTTTTCTGAGAATGTAACTGTGCAAACCTAATCACCACTTTGTCCAAGTCATGGGCAAAGTCATAGTGAATGTGCATTAAGGCGAGTGCAGACAACCTGTCATTGCTCATGGAAGTCCTGGCGTAGTGATGCAGGTGATGGACACTCGTGGCACACCTGCATATATTGCCATTTAGCCATAAATCATGTTTTCCAGTTCCATTTTCCAAGAATGTAACTGTGCAAACCTAGTCACGACTTTGTCCAAGTTATGGGCAAAGTCATAGTGAATGTGGATTAAGGCAATTACAGACAGCCTGTCATTGCTCATGGAAGTCCTGGTCTTTCCTTCTTTGTGGATGTGAAAACGTGTTTGTCCTCGTTGGCTGGATCAAAGTAAGATGCCGAGTGAGATCACGCCCACTGCCGCCTGAGGTGAGCATCTCTCTGTCGCTCAGGCTCATGTCCAAGGGTCCTGGCAATAAGCTTGTGACATTGATGGCAGGGGTTCTTAGTTGTTGATGAGAAAATACTATGCTGGTTTGCATGCTTCTTGAAATGTTCAACCTAGCCCTGTCTGGATTTGAATCTATCAGTACCTTCAGAAAACTCATCACCTCCTTGCGTTCTTTCAAGTCTTGCCATAATGATCTCGCTTTTTCCTGGATCATCATCAAACTCGGGGGTACATGCTTTTAATGCTGATCTTCTAACCATATGCTTAGCACTTTTTCCACTCTGCTTTATAACATGACTGCCCATTCATAATGCTTAATTAACTTCCATACATCACATTTTGGGCAATTCTTTATTTTGTCTGTGTTGTAACAGATTGTTTGTACTGTCGATACTGCAGTACTTTGGTGTCTAACGTCCACTAACACTCACTTATATTAGCCTTGTCAATTATATCCAGCATTTTATAAATTCTTGCTGTGATTTCTTAGAAAAGGTGCAATTCTTAAAACCTTAGTGGCATTTTGAAGCCATGTTGAAGAATATACAGCACAAAATACAATGAATACAAGGCAGCACAGTGGTGCAGCTGGTAGTGCCGCTGCCTCATAGTTCCAGTGGCTCAATGCTGACCTCCAGTGCTCTCTCTGTGGAGTTTGCACATTTCCCTATGACTGTGCATTTCCTCTAGGAACTCCGGTTTCTCTCGCATCCCGAAGACGTGCAGGTTGGCAGGTTAATTGGCCTCTGTAAAATTGCCTCTGGCGTGCAGGTGAGCCATAGAATCTGAGGTGGGGGGGGGGGGGGGGGGATGTCGATTGAAGTCCTTGTAATAATAGTTAGTGACCTTACACAAGATAAGGATTCGTAGGCTTTATTGTCTACATATCAAATACAACTTCTCTCTTAATGAGTTCCACTTAAACTAACGGAAAGCAGATACTGAAAAGCTATGGGCGTGTCTACAAATGCATGACTCATAACATGAGTCACTAATCTACATCCCCCCTCTTAAAGAATCAACAACAATACAGACCCATAAACTAAACAAAGCAAGTATCACAACCTATGACAGACTGGTGGAAAGTCAAACATAGTCCGGATACGTCACGACCGGCCTTCAATCATGACCAGCATGTGTACGATAGAGACCATCTCTGTTCTTTTTCTCCAGGGAAAGAGCAGGCAACTTCACCGCCGAGGGGGACTGCACCAACGTCCCAGGAGTCGAAGCAGGAGACTGTGGCGCAGGCGAAGATGGAAAAGACAGAGGAACTGTCACAGGCATGGATTGTTGTGCTGGCAAGAGCACGCGAGGACCACTAGATGCAGATTAAAATGAACTTGTATGATCCGGACAGTATGGAGGAGGAACTGGCTCGTTTACAGGCAAAAGATGTTGCCTGTTGCGTCTGTAGGTGCCGCCATCGGCTCTAATAATATACGAGCGTGGCTCCGAAGCAAGTCCAGAAACTATACCAATACGGTCGTGGCCTTTGTCAGTCTGTAAGCGGATCACCTGTCCTTTGGTCAGCGGTGGCAGTGGCCTACTCTACTTGTCGAACCATTTCTTTTGAATGTCACGCTTCTGTTGCAACCTGGATTGAACCTCCTCAGGCGGAAAAACTTGTAGGATTAATGCCTGATCTGCTACGGGCAACGTGGCGCGGGTTTGCTTTGACAATAAGCGTTGAGCAGGTGAACCCAAGACAGGGTCATGGGAAATGTTGCGTAAGTTGAGTAGATCCAGTAATATATCAGATTCAGCTCTGTGAGAACATTCCATGAGCTGTTTTGCACTTCTGACAGCCCGTTCAGCCAGCCCATTAGACTGTGGATATTCAGGGCTGCTGGTGATGTGGTAGAAATTCCACCATCTAGCGAACTCTCTGAATTGTTGGCTAGTGAACTGACTGCCATTGTCAGTCAGCAGCTTGCCTGGAGATCCGTGGACTGAAAAGTGACGAGATCATTTCGAAATCACTGCCCTGGAAGTGGGGCTGCTGAGAAAATCAATGTCGAACCATCCTGAATAAGAATCCATGAGCACCAGGTACTACTTGCCATGCCAGTGAAATAAATCAGCTGCCACTGTAGTCCACGTGAACGTGGGTACAGGATGTGACAAAAGTGGTTACTTTTGTTGATGAGGCGCCAGACTATTGCACACTGCACAAGATGTCACATTTTCGTTGATGTATTCCGCCATGCCAGGCCAGTAAAACATGCTTTTTGCTTCAGCACCTGGGTGCCCTGCATGAACAGCGTCAAAATACCGGTGATGCAACAAAGCAGGAACCACGGCCTTGTGTCCTTTTAAAAGAATCCTGTCTTGTAGCACCAGCTCATCTCGGACAGAGAAGAATGGTCAGACTGGCAATGGAACGTTGTAATGTTTGTCTGGCCAACCGTGCTTAATGACGGAAGTTAGCGACCGTAGGGTCTTGTCAGTGGCAGTGTGGGCAACCAGGTCCTCCATCCAAGATGAAGGGATAAAGGACACAGTCATCACAATAAAGTCATCATCCGGCAAGGGCAGATCATAGAATCATAGAAAATAGGTGCAGGAGTAGGCCATTCGGCCCTTCGAGCCTGCACCGCCATTCAATATGATCATGGCTGATCATCCAACTCAGTATCCAGTACCTGCCTTCTCTCCATAACCCCTGACCCCTTTAGCCACAAGGGCCACATCTAACTCCCTCTTAAATATAGCGAATGAACTGGCCTCAACTACCTTCTGTGGCAGAGAATTCCACAGACTCACCACTCTCTGTGTGAAAAAAGATCTTCTGATCTCGGTCCTAAAAGACTTCCCCCTTATCCTTAAACTGTGACCCCTTGTTCTGGAGTTCCCCAACATCGGGAACAATCTTCCTGCATCTAGCCTGTCCAATCCCTTAAGAATTTTGTAAGTCTCTATACGATCCCCCTCAATCCACTAAATTCCAGCGAGTACAAGCCAAGTCTATCCAGTCTTTCTTCATATGGAAGTCCTGCCATCCCAGGAATCAGTCTGGTGAACCTTCTCTGTACTCTATGGCAAGAATATCTTTCCTCAGATTAGGAGAACAAAACTGTATGCAATACTCCAGGTGTGGCCTCACCAAGACCCTGTACAACTGCAGTAGAATCTCCCTGCTCTTGTACTCAAATCCTTTTGCTATGAATGCCAACATACCATTCGCTTTCTTCACAGCCTGCTGCACCTGCATGCCTACTTTCAATGACTGGTGTACCATGACACTCAGGTCTCGTTGCATCTCCCCTTTTCCTAATCGGCCACCATTCAGATAATAGTCTACCCTCCTGTTTTTGCCGCCAAAGTGGATAACCTCACATTTATCCACATTATACTGCATCTGCCTTGCATTTGCCCACTCACCCAACCTATCCAAGTCACCTTGCAGCCTCCTAGCATCCTCCTCACAGCTAACACTGCCCCCCAGCTTCGTGTCATCGGCAAACTTGGAGATGTTGCATTCAATTCCCTCAACCAGATCATTAATATATATTATAAATAGCTGGGGTCCCAGCACTGAGCTTTGCAGTACCCCACTAGTCACTGCCTGCCATTCTGAAAATGACCCGTTTACTCCTACTCTTTGCTTCCTATCTGCCAGCCAGTTCTCTATCCACATCAATAATGAACCCCCAATACCGTGTGCTTTAAGTTCGTATGATAATCTCTTATGTGGGACCTTGTCGAAAGCCTTCTGAAAGTCCAGATATAACACACCCACAGGTTCTCCCTTATCCACTCTACTAGTTACATCCTCAAAAAATTCTATAAGATTCGTCAGACATGATTTACCTTTCATAAATCCATGCTGACTTTGTCCAATGATTTCACCGCTTTCCAAATGTGCTGCTATCCCATCTTTAATAACTGACTCTAGCATTTCCCCCACTACCGATGTTAGACTAACTGGTCTGTAATTCCCCGTTTTCTCTCTCCCTCCCTTTTTAAAAGTGGCGTTACATTAGCTACCCTCCAATCCTCAGGAACTACTCCAGAATCAAAAGAGTTTTGAAAAATTATCACTAATGCATCCACTATTTCTGGGGCTACTTCCTTAAGTACTCTGGGATGCAGCCTATCTGGCCCTGGGGATTTATCGGCCTTTAATCCATTCAATTTATCCAACACCACTTCCTAATTAAGCACTTTGTCCTCCTCTGCTGGACTCTGAATTTCTCCCAGTCCTCTGGTAGACTGCTTTTTCTGGCTAATTTATATGCTTCATCTTTAGTTTTGATACTATCCCTGATTTCCCTTGTTATCCACGGATGCACTACCTTCTCTGATATATTCTTTTGCTAAACTGGGATGAACAATTGTTGTAGTTGATCCATGCAGTCTTTAAATGCCTTCCATTGCATATGCAGCATCAACCCTTTAAGAATCACTTGCCAGTCTATCTTGGCCAATTCACGTCTCATACCCTCAAAGTTACCTTTCTTTAAGTTCAGAACCCTTGTTTCTGAATTAACAATGTCACTCTCCACCCTAATGAAGAACTCAACCATATAATGGTCATTCTTGCCCAAGTGGCCACACACAACAAGACTGCTAACTAACCCTTCCTCATTACTCAGTACCCAGTCTAGAATAGCCTGCTCTCTCGTTGGTTCCTTTACATGTTGGTTTAGAAAACTATCCCGCATACATTCCAAGAAATCCTCTTCCTGCCAATTTGATTCACCCAATCTATATGTAGATTGAAGTCACCCATTATAACTGTTTTACCCTTGTTGCACGCATTTCTAATTTCATGTTTGATGCCATCCCCAACTCCACTACCACTGTTAGGTGGCCTGTACACTACTCCCACTAGCGTTTTCTGCCCCTCGGTGTTTCGCAGCTCTACCCATATCGATTCCCCATCCTCCAAGCTGATGTCCTTCCTTTCTATTGCGTTAATCTCCTCTCTAACCAGCAACTATACTCCACCTCCTTTTCCTTTCTGTCTATCCCTCCTGAATATTGAATATCCCTGGATGTTCAGCTCCCAGCCTTGGTCACCCTGGAGCCATGTCTCCGTGATCCCAACTATATCATATTCATTAATAACTATCTGCACATTCAACTCATCCACCTTATTACAAATGCTCCTTGCATTGAGACACAAAGCCTTCAGGCTTGTTTTTACAACACTCTTACCCCTTATACAATTATGTTGAAAAGTGGCCCTTTTTGATTTTTGCCCTGGATTTTTCTGCCTGCCACTTTTACTTTTCACCTTGCTACCTATTGCTTCTACCCTCATTTTATATCCCTCTGTCTCTCTGCTCATGCTCCCAGACAGCTCATCTTCCCTGACAGCACTAACAAACACTCCCCCAGGGACATTGGTTCCCTTCAAGCCCAGGTGCAGACCGTCCTGTTTGTACTGGTCCCACCTCCCCCAGAACTGGTTCCAATGCCCGAGAAGTTTGAATCCCTCCCCCTTGCACCATTTTTCAAGCCACGTATTCACTGCAATATCCTCCTATTTCTACTCTGTCTACTCTGACTAGATCCTCGCAGGTCTTCCGTGGTGCATGTAAAAGAGTGTCAGCCAGGTTCATATCCTTACCGCATTTGTGGATCAGAACTATGTCATATTTTTGAAGTTGCAATAGCATCTGTTGTAGGCGGGCTGGAGAGTTATGGATAGGTTTATTGAAAATGCTGATCAGAGGTTGGTGATCAGTTTCAATTGTGACAGTGTGGCCAAAGATGAAATCTTTGAATTTCTTGCAGGCAAACACAACCGCTCACAGTTCTTTATCAATTTGGGCGTATCGTTATTCTGTGTCAGACATGGTGCATGAGGCATAGGCAACAGGCTTATTGCCATGGCCATCATTCTGAAGGCCTGCAGCGCCCAGCCCATGTTGTGAGGCGTCACAAGTAAGTGTAATAGTTAGTTTAGGATCAAAGTACGCTAGAGTAGGAACATCAGACATCTGCCGTTTAAGAGTACGAATGCTGTCTGGTGTTGTTCATGCCAGGTCCAAGCAGAGTCTTTGTGTGTAAGTTGGCGCAATGGGGCTGATATTTCGCTGAAATCCGGAATGGATTTGCTCAAATAGTTAGCCATGCCAAGGAACCTCTGCAAACTGAGCACATCCGTGGGTGCTGGAAGCTCATTAATAGCACTGGTTTTCACTGGATCAGTTTACAGGCCGCCTTTGGTGAATACATGGCCTAAGTATGGCTGATTGGAGGTGTGGGTTGGTATCCCACCTCTGACACCATGCCGATTGAAGTCCTTATAATAACAGTAACCTTACACCAAGATAAGGATTCATAGGCTTTATTGTCTACATATCAAGTACAACTTCTCTCTTAAAGAGTTCCACTTAAATTAACGGAAAGCAGCAGACTGCGATACTGAAAAGCTAGTGGGCGTAACTACAAATGCATGACTCATAACATGTCACTAATCTACGGGGGGGCGGGGGGGGGGGGGTGGATGAGAATGTGGGATGATAGATTACAGGGAATGGAATTGCTCTGTGAGCTGGTATAGATGTGTTTTGTTAAAGTCAACATAGAAATGTACAAAGCATGGATAGAGATTGATGCGCTATTCATTCAAGTTATAAAAGTTTTACAAATCAATTCAATGACATTCTCATAGAGTCTGTAAATTGAATATTTATATATCAAAAGTGACCTATATTATGATTTGGATATCGAGTTGCCATTTACAGAGGAAGACTATTAATTATTATTTCCTTTTAGACAATAGACCATAGGTGCAGGAGTAGGCCATTCGGCCTTTCGAGCCAGCACCGCCATTCAATGTGATCATGGCTGATCATCCCCAATCAGTACCCCATTCCTGCCTGCTCCCCATATCCCCTGACTCCACTATCTTTAAGAGCCCTATCTAGCTCTCTCTTGAAAGTATCCAGAGAACCGGCCTCCACCGCCCACTGAGGCAGAGAATTCCACAGACTCACAACTCTCTGTGAGAAAAAGTGTTTCCTCGTCTCCATTCTAAATGGCTTACCCCTTACTCTTAAACTGTGGCCCCTAGTTCTGGACTCCCCCAACATCAGGAACATGTTTCCTGCCTCTAGCATGTCCAAACCCTTAATTATCTTATATGTTGCAATATATTCTTCTAAATCCTGCAATATATCCTCTCATCCTTCTAAACGCCACAGTGTACAAGCCCAGCCACTCTATTCTCTCAGAATATGACAGTCCCGCCATCCCAGGAATTAACCTTGTAAACCTACGCTGCACTCCCTCAATAGCAAGAATGTCCTTCTCAAATTAGTGGACCAAAACTGCACACAATACTCCAGGTGTGGTTTCACTAGGGCCCTATACAACTGCAGAAGGACCTCTTTGCTCCTATACTCAACTCCTCCTGTTATAAAGGCCAACATGCCATTCGCTTTCTTCACTGCCTGCTGTACCTGCATGCTTACTTTCATAGACTGATTAACAAGGACCCCCAGATCCTGTTGTACTTCCCATTCTCCCAACTTGAGATAGTAATCTGCCTTCCTGTTTTTTGTAAACTTTGTAAATTTTGTAAATTTTCAGTGACACTGGGGTTTAGAAATGATTGCTTAATGGCTTATGCCTTAAAAAACCCAAAGCCTTCATCACACATTACATCACAAATTTTACTTCGGAGTCACGTGAGTGACTACGTGAAGACCCTGCCTGCACGCATGCATGACATATCGTCGAACGCATTGCGGAAGTGACAGTCGGGAGGAGCACCGCTCCTCCAGCGTAAGTTCTAAAAAACTTATTAAGGTAAGTCTTACCATTCTGGTGAGCGTGGCGACTGTGCGTGTTTGTGTTTCAGACGGAACGCCATGGAGTCGCGCAAGTCTAGGAGAGGAGCAGCAAAAACCGCTGCTATGGAAAGCAGCCAGCAGCGTGCCGTTTCTCCAGAGCTGCAGGTGTTACCAGCAGCTCCCGACTTCCCGCCGCTGCAGTCCGAAGGTACGCCCCGGCCGGGCGGCAAAGCCACCTGGAAGTCGGACAGGACCGTTGACTTAGCTTGGTCCAGACCTGAAGACACCCCATTCACGGACAGCGACGGGGGGCGTCTTTCCCCCATGGAGCGGATTGTGGAGCAGTTGCTCCAGCATGACCTGCTTATGCAGGGGCAGAGTCACGGTGGGTCTCCTCGCAGACCCACGGCAGGATCCTTTCAAGGACTGCCAAATGTCTCACCCTCTTCGCAGGGGAGCATTAGGGGTCAGAGCTGGCCTACCCTGAAGGAGGGGCAATGACTGAACAGTTATCTGTGTTATGGGTGCCAGAAGAACTGCTGGGCACGGCACATAAACATGCTGTGCCAACACAGAAAGGAGTGCCTATACATCCAAAGCTGGCAGCCAGCATAAATTATATGGCTACAAACCAGCTGCAGGAACAAGCCATAAACTCTACGGCTGAAAAATACCTTCCTCCAGAGAATTGCATTTCTCTCAATGTACCAGCAGTCAACAACCTTATTTGGGGCAACATGAGCCCATCTATAAGAAGCCAGGAGGTGAAGCTCCAGAGGATCCTTAAAATGCTGGCTGCAGGGATCACAGCAGTGACCAGGACAGCTGATGGGGTGGATTTGCCACATGAGCTACAAGATGCTTTAGCATTACTATGTAATACTCAGTTTGAAATTAACAATTATAGGAAGAGCATCATTAAACCAGCACTTAATCCCAAATTTGCGGGATTATGCAGGACCAGTTGCATTCAGCCACCAAATTTGCTGTTTGGGGACAACCTTCTGAAGCAGGTGAAAGACCTGGATGAAGAGGCCAAGGCTATAGGCCTGATCAAGGTGCCAAACACCTCTAAACCCCACTATCAACAGCGGCAACACCCCTACACAACCACCAGACATCGGTACAATGAAAGAACATCTGGTGGTGAAAGCTCGAGGGCCAGTCCACCTGCACAGCGGTCTTTTTTAGGCCATGGCCCAGCCCGGCCTTCTTGGAAAATGCGCCAACCCCACAACGAAGCAACACAACACCAGAAGAAACAGGGGCAGAGACAACCCACAAAATCCCTGAGGTAACCATGGAGGTAGATGGGTCTGGGTTGCCCCCAAAACATTGCATGTTTAGGTTCCTCACAAATTGGTGGACGGTTGCACTTGTTTCATCATGTGTGGAGCACTTTTACCTCTGATCCTTACATACTCGGAAGTATTCAGGGTTACAAACTTGAATTTGTATACGAACGCCCCATCCCAGTTCAGCATATGCCTAGTCGGAAGTTCATACTTTCACAAAAAGAGAGAACAGCAGGCCATGCTGAACTGTTGAGATTAAACAAAAGAGGGGTAATTGAGAAAACAATCAGAGAATCTCAAGAGTTCGTATCTAATATATTTACAAAAAACAAAAAAGATGGCGGTTGCCGCATCATTATAGATTTGACCGAACTAAATACTTCCATTCAGTATGCCTATTTCAAAATGGACACACTTGTCACAGTCAACAGCTGATTTCTGATAGGTACTACATGGCTTGCATTGATCTTAAAGATGCATACTATTCAGTACCAATACACAAGGATCATCGTAAATACCTGAAATTTGTCTGGATGGGACAGCTATGGCAGTATAAGGCCTTACCCAATGGGTTGTCATCAGCACCCAGGCTGTTTACTAAATTATTAAAACCAACTTTAGCATACTTAAGGAAACATAACCATATCATCATGGCTTACCTTGATGATATTCTCATTGTAGGTGAGAATTTGGAAATGGCTACATTGGCAGTATCAGCCACAAAACATATTTTTTAAAAGCTGGGATTTATCATACATCCAGATAAATCAAAATTGGAACCCTCCACTACCATGGATTATTTGGGGTTCACTATTGACTCTGTTCAAATGTCTATCACCTTGCCACTACACAAAGTGACAGACTTGATGGTAGCATGCAAAAGCCTCACTGGCATCAGGGAACCATCCATTTGGCAAGTAGCCAGAGTGATTGGGAAATTAGTGGCTGCGTTCCCAGCAGCACAATTTGGACCTCTCCATTATCAAAATCTGCAAAGAGCAAAAATATCAGCTCTCAAAAATCATGCAGGCCATTTCGATAGGCCTATGAAACTACCAGGGAAAGAAAAATCAGAATTAAAATGGTGGATAGAAAATGATCAGCATTGTTCTAACCCCATCACTGTCATGAACCCCTCGGTTACATTACAAACTGATGCCAGTGCTAAAGGTTGGGGAGCAACTAATACCATCACAAGTTGTGGTGGCAGATGGAGTACACAAGAATTAACCCTGTTTAAAGCAGTAGGGATTAATTATTTAGAAATGCTGGGAGCATTTCATGGACTCAGGGCCCACTGCTCAGATATGCACCAGTTGCATGTACGGTTACAAATTGATAATACCACAGTGGTGGCCTATATTAATCATATGGGTGGAATAAAGTCGATATCATGTGATGAATTGGCTAATAATATCTGGCACTGGTGTCTGGAAAGAGAGATTTGGATCTCAGCCACTTACCTTCCAGGTAAGCTAAATACCGTGGCAGACGCCAGATCACGTAAATTCAACGACAACATTGAATGGATGTTGGATCGGAAAGTGTTTACAGATATTATAGAACGGTATGGGACACCAGATATCGACCTTTTTGCATCCAGACTTAATCACCAACCCAACATATGTTGCTTGGGAACCAGACCCAGGGGCAGCAGCGATGGACGCTTTCTCGCTGCATTGGGGGATTTGTTTTGCTATGCATTTCCCCCCTTCTGCCTCATCAGTCGGGTCTTACAAAAAATTAAACAAGACTCCGCAACAGGTATTTTGGTTGTTCCCGACAGGCCTACCCAACCATGGTTCCCAGCAGTACACAAGATGGCCACAGAACCCTGCATCCGGATCAACAAACGGCCGAGTTTGTTGGTACACCCCGTTACAGGGGAAAGCCATCTGTGCCATGACTGCATGAACTTGTTGATTTGCAGATTCTGAACAGGCCATTCCTGGGATACGGACTCTCCGATAGGACGATCAATGCCATCTCAGCGTCGTGCAGGGAGTCCACGAGGAAACAGTACCTGACATACGTCAAGAAATGGGAAGTGTTCTGCACCAGGACGAACACTACATACGACTCAGCCACCATCACCGAAGTGCTGGAGTTTCTGGCCACCCTTCATTTCGATGAAGGATTGAGTTACAGTGCCATTAATTGTGCAAGAAGTGCCCTTTCTAATTATCTGGGCAGAGGGAGTGATCACCTAGCTATAGGATCACACCCACTAGTATCTAAACTTATGAGGGGTATATTTAACTCCAATCCCCCCAGGCCCAGATACACCCATACATGGGACATAGGCATAGTCTTAACCATGTTACGAGGATGGACACCCATATCGGGGCTCACTCTGGACAAACTAACATACAAGATGGTAATGATAATGGCACTTGTAACAGCACAACAGGTCCAGTCCTTACACAAGCTAAATATGGACGCCATGTATGTCACAAGTGGCAAGATAACCTTTCTAATACAGGGGTTACTCAAACACGACCGACCCGGTCCTCTGGCCTATCCTGCAGATAGTCGGCTCTGCATTGTAACACATATTTTGCAATATATAGAAGTCACCAAGACTCTTAGGGGCACGGAGAGAACTTTACTCATAACCCATAAACGCCCTCACCATAAGATCACAGTGCAAACCATATCCAGATGGTTAAGGGTGGTATTAGATGCAGCGGGGGTGGATACTAATGTTTTCAAATCTCACTCCACCAGGGCTACATCTACATCGGCGGCTAGGATGACGGAATTTCCTTTGGACCACATCCTTGCCACAGTGGGTTGGAGCAATGAACAAACTTTTCAACGCTTTTATAATAAACCCGTGGCCGCTCCTGACACGTTTGCAGGAAAAATTTTGAGTTCTGTAAAATAAATTACCCAATGTGGGGCATATTGTTTAGGTATGAATAAATACTTTTCTTTGTTTTTCAGCACAGTGTCATGACTGAATTACATTCATCCTCTTTTTCCTAGCATGGCAGGGTGTGAGCATGGACTCGTTCCAGGGCATGAAATCACAGAGCTTTGAAATCTTCACGTAGTCACTCACGTGACTCCGAAGTAAAATAGTAAGATTAAATGAGAACTTACCAGTTTGAAGTTTGATCTTTATTTTATGAGGAGTTACAATGAGGGATTACGTGCCCTCCGCTCCCAAAACCCTCTATTATAAAGTTCAACTGGTATGGAAGTTCTCTCTTATCTTACTATATTAGTCACGCTGGTATCTGTGATTTCACACCACTGCTTTGAAGAATGTCGCGCATGTGTGCAGGCAGGATCTTCACGTAATCCCTCATTGTAACTCCTCATAAAATAAAGATCAAACTTCAAACTGGTAAGTTCTCATTTAATCTTACTATTAATCGTGCATTCACTGTACAGGAGGATGAAGTAGGATGAGAGGGAATACAGACATGATAACAAAGATCCAAGCCTCCTCCTTACTACCCTTATCAGCCGCTCACGCACAGAGCTTGTCAGCTCATAATTAGTCATCTCTACTATGTACTCTTAGCTTGGCAAGAGGTATGCGCAGTATGTGGCAACATTTCTGTCCAAGACGTAATACTGATGTAGAGAACCATTTTCATACAAAACAGCTATGTTGTGCAATCACTGGCAACATTTGCATTAAAGTCTAATTTACCGGAATGTCATGTTACTCAGCAGTGCGGAACTTCATTCTGTTTCAAGGGTTTTCCCATCAATGAAGAAGGAGGCAGAAAACCAGGTGATGAGAGCTTCCTCCACTGCCTGACCTCAATCCACGTTTCTTTGCAATATCAGTCCTGCAAACCTGATTATGAAACCGGAGCTGAAGATAGTCAATTTACAGCTTTCATTTCAGATATCCAGTTTCCACATTATTTTCCTTTTATCATTCCAGACAATGGTTTGCCTTTTCCCATATACTCTTCCTCCAGGCCACTGTTTGTCCCTTTGCACCTACTGCCAAGGTGCCTTTTCCACTTTACTCTCTCTTGCCTTCCACCCAAACACAGGCCTTCCCTTGCTTCTCTCTTTACGGCCGCCAACCATCAAAGTTTGTAACTTCCCGCAATGTACAGCAGTTCTAACATTTGCCACATCCATGACACTCTGCTTCCTCCTGGACACTTTTATCACACCTTCCCTCACAACTGTTCTCTCACCCAAACCCGACGAGTTAATGGGTCAACAACCGCTGCAATATAGGCAAATATGCTTGCTCTCTCAGAAGTACATTTGTAAAACAGCTGTGATCAACAAGGATGCAGGATATAACATTAGCAAATAATCCAGCAGTTCCTTTCATTCAAGGTACTGATTCTCTCAAGACCAAAACAATTGAAAAGAAAGCAGAATTGCTGGATGGTAGTTTGGAAAGAATAGTGTTGACTGTGAAGGATTTCACTCCCCTCACTGTCCAGCATCTGGTCAGTTGAATTTATTCCAACAAAAGCAGGACTTAAGAAACAGCTGTCATTATTTCAGAGACAACAGAGAAATAGCCCATTTGGACCATCATGTTTATACTGGGATGTTTCCTGTCACGTGAGGCAGTTAGTATCACATAAAAATATAGAAAATAGGTACAGGAGTAGGCCATTCAAGCCAACACCGCCATTCAATATGATCATAGCTGATCATCCAAAATCAGTACCCCATTCCTGCTTTTTCCCCATATCCCTTGATTCCGTTAGCCCTAAGAGTTAAATTTAACTCTCTCTTTAAAACATCTAGAGAATTGTCCTCTACTGCCTTCTGTGGCAGAGAATTCCACAGATTCACAACTCTCTGGGTGAAAACTTTTTCTTAAACTGTGACCCATGGTTCTGGACTCCACCAACATGGGGAACATTTTTCATGCATCTAGCATGTCCAATCCCTTAAGAATTATTTATGTTTCTACAGAGGGTCTTGCATAAATGGAACAAGCTGCCATAATTGTGTTCTTTCTACCTGCACTTGATCAAACTCTATCAAAACCCTGTGGAATGCATCAGTAACCGATCAGATTTGTTGTTCCATGGAGAGCAGCAGCAACCTGTTGATTCTCTCCCACTTTATCATTGTCTGCATCTTGCACAGGCAACCGTTGAGCATTTGTAGCCATCCACACTGACTTAACAGACCAAGGTACTGCACTTGCCTTTTTAACCTTCTGAAACGGAAGTTTTTTTCAATAAATAAAGGCGAATGTGGTATGCACCAATTTGAACAAGACAACGTTCTTCCTTATTTTTCCTTATTTACTGCCACATCTTCCTGGGACAATATTCCAGAGGTCTCAGTTATTTTGTGGGATCATGTCCAGTTCAGCTTTCTTCATTCCCAAGTTTAGTGATTTAATCACAGCTGAGAAGGTTGACAGAACGAGTGTACACAAAAGGCTGGAAAAACTCAGCGGGTGCAGCAGCATCTAAGGAGAGAAGGAGATAGGCGACGTTTCGGGTCGAGACCCTTCTTCAGACTGGTCAGGGATCAGGGAAACGAGAGATATAGACAGTGATGTGGAGAGATAAAGAACAATGAATGAAAGATATGCAAAAAAGTATCGATGATAAAGGGAACAAGCCATTGTAAGCTGTTGTGGTGTGAAAATGAGAAGCTAGTGTGACTAGGGTGGGGGAGGGAGATAGAGAGAGAGGGAATGACAGGACGAGTATTGAGATGAAGAATCCGGTCTGAACATCACCCTCTGGTTATAGTCAACATGGACAAGATGGGCCATAGGGCCTGTTTCTGTGCTGTATAACTCGATGACTCTATAACTCAGAGCCAATTGGTGATGTGTTTGTCTGCAGGGAGACCCATCAACGTAAAATTTGTCTCCAATTTGTCCATTATACCAAAGATTGCAATTAGGAGCAGGCTATCTCGCCATTCATCAAGATCACAGCTGACTTCTAACACAGCTCCATTTCCCTGCACTAACTGTATACATATTCCCTGATTCCCATAAGTTCCAAAAATCTATTACTCTCCGTTTTGAATGAGCTCAATAACTAAGCCTCCACAGCTGTCCAGTGTAGGTTCGCTGCCTTCAAAGTCCAGAAACTTCTCAGTTCTGCACTAAATGCCCTTTCCTTTGTTTCACAGTAGGGAGTAGATTAACTCAATGAGGCTAAGGGAAACTCAATGATCTTTTATCTCTGTGTTAACGAAGAAACTGCAGATGATGGAGAATCGAGGGTTACACAAAATGCTGGAGAAACTCAGCGGGTGCAGCAGCATCCAAGGAGCGAAGGAGATAGGCGACGTTTCGGGTCGAGACCTTCTTTTATCTCTCCCTGGCACTTTTCTTAAACATCCAAAAGAAGCCACAAATTTCCAAATCAGCAAATTGAACACAAGCCTGAACAAAGTGAATGCTGAAAACGCAGCAGGTCAAGCAGTTCAAAAATAGAGTTAACAAGTCAGGTTGGTGGCCTTTCATCTGAACTAAGAAAGGTTAGAAGTTGCAGAGAAGGGGGAGGCGTGGAGTCCAAGCCAGATCCTAAGGTCCCTCTGTACATCGATGCTTCCAAGGTCCCTGACATTTATTCTCTATGTCCTACCAGAAATTGACATCCCAAAATGTATTACCACACACGTCTGGATTCAATTTCACCTGCCACCATCCTGCTAAATATTCAGCTAATCTCTGTCCCGCTGTATCCCTAAACAACTTTGCTATCTTTGACCACCAATTTTCATGTCAACTGCAAACCTATGAATCATAAACCTCACATTCACATCCAAATCATTTAGATTTTGCAAACAAGAAATGTCCCAGGACTGATTCTTGCAATAACCACTTGTTACAAATTTCCAGTCAGAAAAACATCCAGAAACCAACTGACTACTTCTGATCATCAAACCAATATTGGATTCAGTTGTGCCTTAACCTTTTGGGCAAGCTTATCATGCAGGGCCTTGTCTAAACCCTTACCGAAGTCCATGTAAACCAGGTTTGCTGCTCTGTCTTTCCCAGTTTTTTTAGTTACCAATTAACAGCTTTGATAGATGGATGAATGTTGGACACTGGGGAAAACTACCACTGCTGTTAAGATGTGTGGATGTTGCCATTAAATTCATCAGCTGCACTCTGGGTATTGTTGGCAAGGATTACATTTGTTGCTTGGCCAAGTTGTGCTTGAAATGACTGGGTTGTTGCTCCAGTTGCAGACATGGGTGGGGTTTGGCCTCATAGACAGAGTGAGTGAGGGTGGGTCCCCTCTGCCTGTAAACTGGATGGGTTTAGCATTTGTGGATTTCTGAAAGTAACTGAATGTTAATTCCTTTGGCATCAGAACAGGAGTCAAAATCATCTCGTAGAAGCTTTATGAAGGTCACTATATTGTAATGCATGCCCAAGCTTTGCGGATCATAAATGTTGCAATTTCCATTGCTCAATTAGTATCTTTCTTCCTTAACAATACTCCTTTTTCCAAGGCTAATGTGCTCTGGTACATCTGATAATTCAGATAAAGGACACAATTTCTATTGCTTAACAATTTATTTCCTCATTTATAGAATTCCTTCTTTTCAAGGCCCATGAGCTCCTGCGTGTGTGAACATTCAGCCTACATTGTAATGTGAGGTAATTTTGGAACTTAATATTACATTTACAGATGCAGATTAAATGTCAGTTACCATCCAGTTAAACTAGCCCATAATCATATCAAACTACATTGCATAAAACGTGTTGACATTATGTATAAACAACATGGCTTAAGTACTGGACGTATTGGACAGAGATAAGTCCCCATTTGGTACATCAAAATTACAATGATCCCATAGTGAAAGATGTTGTTGCTACAGTTGCTATTTTTAACATAAACTATGAATAAATAAGGCATGCTGATACTGAATGGCTGGTTGCCTGTAAACAAATGAAAAACATTGCAACTGTAATTATGATAGGACTAAGCTATTGGCAATCATCACTTTTGTGAATCATGATTGTTTACATCACAGTCTCCTCAACCTCTTTTCTCCTTTGAAGATATGGCTATGGAGGCTTTCACTCGCTTCCCATGCTGCCTCCGCCTACAACTCCCATTCTTACTGCAACTTTAACACAACCGAACATCTCAAAGCACTTCAGGCCGTTGTCACATTAGGACATATCAGAGGAAAAAAGCTCTGTCCCAGTTCACCACCTCTTCCTCAGTCCCCTTGCATAAATTCACCCTGGGCTTCATCCTTTGGTAAAACCAAGCCTCCAACCCACAATTATGCCTCCTGCCAACAGCCTTCTATTCTTGCCCAATTCCATGACTTGGTCTGGACTGTAGGCTAAAATAAGCCTCCTACCTTGAGCCTTGGCAAACTCCCCAGATTTGACTCGGTCTCGGATTCATTGATATTTTCCTTTGCTTGCTTTTGGTAAATGTTCATCAGGCAATTAATGCTAATTTCATCTTGGGCCTTGTGCACCTTTGGGTTTTGAATGATAGGCTCAATGCTGAAACAGTCACTGATACACAGCTTTTATCCTCTGATATGTCCTTATGTGACAACAGCAGGATTCAATATTAAGAGCAGAGTGCAGATTACATTATTTTGGAAGCAGAGGGGGTTCCTTGTTACTTGTGGAACTGCTGGCCCAGGATCTGGCACAGAAGAAAGTAAAGGTGACGTAATGGCAATATGAAGACAAACCTCATGACTTCAGGAATGTGGTGAGTGATTCTAGGCATTGTATCTTCACAAGGATACATGGATGCATGGAACAGGATGCAATGCAGATTTACCAGAATGAGCTGGACTTCCAGAGCTAAGCAACAACAGTTCAGGTTGTATTTACAGGGACTTTGAAGATTCCAGCCTTCTAACAACCATGGGAAAAGGAAGGACCTGAGGAGTAAGTCACAGTATCTTCATCCTGTCCCATCATTCCTTTTTCATACAACTGTCGTATAATTTCATCATCTAATCATAATCCATTGCTTTCTCCCTTCTTGGAAACTCAACTTAGATATTTTTTATGGGGCATTATATCTTTTAAGTGTCTAACTGAAATGTCATATCTTAATACAGGTTCAAGAATGAGCTAATTATCAGACAGAGCGTTGGGAGTGAGGTCTTGGTTGGGGAAGCTGCAAGGGAATGGAAGTGGAATATTGCAGCTAGAAAGACATGAATATCGCATCATTAGCATGTGTTGGATTCCCAACAGGATATGGTTGGTAATAAATTGGACTGTATTCCAGTCTGGAAATAACTAATTTTCATCCACATGGCACTGGAGTAAACACCACCATGTGTACAAATTTCTCAGCTGTGATCCAGTAATGTAACCACTCTGCTGTTGTAACCATTAATTATAATTATACATAGACCTTGGCACTGGGAAGATTGTGAGGCCTGGATTAAAGACCAGGAGACCTGTGTTCAGATCCCTTCATGGCAGCTGATGAATTTAATTTAAATTTAATTTAAATAAATCTGGAAGAAAAGAGTTACTATCATTATGAAATGAATGGTTCAGTTAGGAAAATAAATTTGCAACCCTTGCATCATCTGGCCTAGCCAGTCAGGTCTCATCTGGTGTAGGAAGGAACTGCAGATGCTGGAAATAGACAAAGTGCTGGGGTAACTCAGCAGGTCAGGCAGCATCTCTTTCAAGCTGAAACGTCACCCATCATCGTTCTCCAGAGATGCTGCCTGAACCGTCTGGTCTCATCTGGTCTGGCGTAGCCAGTCTGGTATCATTTGATCCTACTGGGCAAGGCCTAGCTCGTCTGGGGTAGACTATGCTGGCTGTACTTATAAGTTACTCCACAGCAATGCAATTAAATCATCTACCTTCTCAATCCGGGCGGGCCACTTCCAGGACTGCCAACTCTCACGCATTGAGCGTGAGAATCACGCATTTCGCCAAACTCTCACGCTCTTCACGCTCTTAAGAAACTTACAAAATTCTTAAGGGTTGGACAAGCTAGATGCAGGAAGATTGTTCCCGATGTTGGGGAAGTCCAGAACAAGGGGTCACAGTTTAAGGATTATGGGGAAATCTTTTAGGACCGAGATGAGAAAAAAAAATTTCACACAGAGAGTGGAGAGTCTCTGGAATTCTCTGCCACAGGAGGTAGTTGAGGCCCGTTCATTGGCTATATTTAAGCGGGAGTTAGATGTGGCTAGAAGGATCAGGGGGTATGGAGAGAAGGCAGGTACGGGATACTGAGTTGGATAATCAGCCATGATCACATTGAATGACAGTGCTGGCTCGAAGGGCTGAATGGCCTACTCCTGCACCTATTTTCTATGTTTCTGTGTTTCTCACACTGATCACAAATTTCACACGCTCTGTCGTGAGAAATTCTGTGATCAACAAAAATGTCAAAACTCATATCAAGTGCATGGGCCGCGGGTGTAGGAGAGCCGGGAATGAGGGAGGGATGGAAGCAGAAGCAGCGGCGGGGACAGATGCGGATGGAGAGCCGGGGCTGGCGAGTGTTTGCCGGGCTGGCGAGTGTTTGCCGGACTGGCCATGGAGCAGCCTCAGTGCAAGACTCCCGGGCCGTTGTTACAAAGGCATGTCAGGCAGCAGCTCCTGGCTCAGGGTTGCAATATTCCTCCCACTCGGATGAAAGGAGTGGAGGAGATGGTGCCAAAGTATATGCACATATGCCTGAAGCAGCTCCTGGCTCAGGGTTGCAATATTCCTCCCACTCGGATGAACAGAGTGATGGAGATGGTGCCAAAGTATGTGCACACATGCCTGAGGCAGCTCCTGGCTCGGGTTGCATAAGTCCTCCGACTCGGATGTATGAAATGCTCCGTATTACGGAAGCATGCACAGGCAGTTCAAGTCATAGGCCTGTATCTACCCTGGTTTCAGGGTTGGAATATTCCTCCCACCCAAAAGACTATCGGAGACGGTGTCACAAAATATGCTCTAGAGTTGCTGGTTCATTATGGAAGCATGCACAGACAGTACGAGGCAACGCCGGGTTCGGGGTGCAATATTTCTCCCACTCTAGAGAGTGTCAGAGATCAGTATGGATCTGACCCCGAACATGACCCCAAACATGACTATGTGCCTGAATCCTATGCTTTAATACATGATGTGCGAGAATCGCATAAGGAAGAGCAGCTCTTGCCTTTAAATTTGCTGTTCCCTCGGGGACGGACAAGCCACTACATGAGGAGTTGGCCAGTGACATCAGCTATCTAACAGATATGACAAGCATGACAGACAGGGTCTGCAAATGGAACCTCGCTGAAGCTCCAACGAGCATATCAACCCGGGGTCAGAGATGCTGGTAAGTAATGTCTCGTTATTAACCTCCATAAGCTCCGAAATGGAGCAGTCTGTCAGCCCATGTTTGGGTTTCCTGACAGCATGGGCTGCCTAGTGGTTTTTCAATGTCTCTGGGATAGATCAGGTTGATGTAGAGACATTGGCAGGGTGCCTTGCATAGTAATATCTGTAGGTTCCAAGTAGGAACAGTTTGGTTACCCTGTTCAGGGAAGACCATCATGGAACTGGCCGACCAGGGAAGCACTGCATCATCATCTGTGATTGCGGTTATCCGAATGTTCAGTAGAATGAAGTAGTTGAAGTCTTCCTCAACAAATGTTTTTTCTCCTCAGTTAGTAGAGTTGCTGGTTCATTGGAATCATCATTAGCATCCTTTCTGGGATAGGTAGTTACCAGCAGGAAGCTGGTCAGGTATATACAGTGGCTTGCAAAAGTTTTCATACCCCTTGAATTTTTCCACATTTTGTCACGCTACAACCACAAACGTATATGTATTTTATTGGGATTTTATGTGATAGACCAACACAAAGTAGTGCATAACTGTGAAGTGGAAGGTAAATGATACATGGTTTCTAAATTTTATTACAAATAAAAAACTGAAAAGTGTGGCGTGCAAAAGTATTCAGCCCCCCTGAGTCAATACTTTGTAGAACCACCTTTTCGCTGCAATTACAGCTGCAAGTCTTTTGGGGTATGTCTGTACCAGCTTTGCACATCTAGAGACTGACATTTTTGCCCATTCTTCTTTGCAAAATAGCTCAAGCTCAGTCAGATTGTATGGAGAGCGTCTGTGAACAGCAATTTTCAAGTCCTGCCAGAGATTCTCAATTGGATTTAGGTCTGGACTTTGACTGGGCCATTCTAACACATGAATATGTTTTGATCTAAACCATTCCATTGTAGCTCTGGCTGTGTGTTTAGGGTCATTGTCCTGCTGGAAGGTGAACCTCCACCAAGTCTCAAGTCTTTTGCAGACTCTAACAGGTTTTCTTCTGTATTTGACTCCATCCATCTTCCCATTAACTCTGACCAGCTTCCCTGTCCCTGCTGAAGAAAAGCATCCCCACAGCATGATGCTGCCACCACCATGTTTCACAATGGGGATGGTGTGTTCAGGGTGATGTGCAGTGTTAGTTTTCTGCCACACATAGCGTTTTGCATTTAGGCCAAAAACCTCAATTTTGGTCTCATCAGATCAGAGCACCTTCCTCCACATGTTTGCTATGTCCCCCACATGGCTTGTGGCAAACTGCAAACGGGACTTCTTATGGCTTTGTTTCAACAATGGCTTTCTTCTTGCCACTCTTCCATAAAGGCCCGATTTGTGGAGTGCACGACTAATAGTTGTCCCGTGGACAGAATCTCCCACCTGAGCTGTGGATCTCTGCAGCTCCTCCAGAGTTACCATGGGCCTCTTGGCTGCTTCTCTGATCAATGCTCTCCTTGCCCGGCCTGTCAGTTTAGGTGGATGGCCATGTCTTGGTAGGTTTGCAGTTGTGCCATACTCTTTCCATTTTCGGATGATGGATTGAACAGTGCTCCGTGAGATGTTCAAAGCTTGGGATATTTTTTTATAACCTAACCCTGCATTAAACTTCTTCACAACTTTATTCCTGACCTGTCTGGTGTGTTCCTTGGGCTTCATGTTGCTGTTTGTTCTCTGACAAACCTCTGAAGCATTCACAGAACAGCTGTATTTATACTGAGCTTAGATTACACACAAGTGGACTCTATTTACAAATTCGGTGACTTCTGAAGGCAATTGGTTGCACTGGATTTTATTTAGGGGTATCAGAGTAAAAGGAGCTGAATACTTTTGCACGCCACACTTTTCAATTTTTAATTTATAAAAAAATTTGAAAACCATGTATAATATTCCTTCCACTTCACAATTATGCGCCACTTTGTGTTGGTCTATCACATAAAATCCCAATAAAATACATTTACGTTTATGGTTGTAACGTGACAAAATGTGGAAAAGTTCAAGGGGTATGAAAACTTTTGCAAGCCACTGTATATATTTTTTATCTGACCTACAGGTTCATATTGTGAATCAACAATGTATTTATAATAAACCATAGGCTCTCAATACCAGTATTCCTGATTGAGTGGTGGGTCGAAGAGATTGTGTTGTGCACTTTGGTGACTTAGACTTGTGCTTTCAGTCAGAGGACTGCGAGGTAATTCCTGATTCAGCCTTTCATTATACTAATTTCCACTCTGAGGGAAAACGCTGAGTATTCGTGGTGACTCTTAGTCAAGAATTGACAGGGAACTCATATTCCCACATCAAAGGGAGACTGTGGTTTCAGCTCTAGTCATTAGGTTCTGATTATATATTATCAGCGAAATGTATGAATAACTAGATAATGCATCTTCCGTGGGTAGAGAAGCCAAAAGGTTTCTGTCCGTAGGATTAATAGAGGAACAGGGGTTCCGAGTGCAATCAGTAACAGCTCATGCAAGGATGAGTGGTCTGGCCAAGGACTAGAGGGATATATTTCTGATACTTCTCAAGATTATGGAAATATGGTGCAGGCCGAATCGGGTTAGCATTTGTCTAATCGGATTATGGGTTTACTTACCCAGTTTAAGATGGATGATTGTGTTTCCTCAATTTAATTGATTCAGAGAATCGATCTTGTAGTTGCATACTCTGCCATATCTATACACATAAGGCACAGATTCTGCTCTTTTGATAACAAAGCTAGTGGTGAAAGCCTATGCTGCCCTATTCAGATTAAAGGGCATTGTGTCATCGAGTTTTAGGTAATATGCTAAAATTGCAGCCGATAAAACTTATGGGTTATCGGTAGATACCTTTTGCGATATTACAAATGAGGCAACATGAAATTTAACAGTGCCAATTTGCCTATTCAATCATGCCATGGTAGGCGGCTGAAGCAACTCTTATTTACTCAGTCACGATTGACGGCTGGGGCAGCCTGTCTTCTCGGGAAGCTAGCTCTGCACAATTGTATGAGAAGCTTGTGAACAACATATGTGAGTTAATTTTAAACGGAAGTAACAGAGGTTTGTGTGGCTTCCAGTTTGAGCCTAGAGAAGCATTTATGTGACAGCATAATTGACATTGCTTGTGCTGCTTTGTCATTTTCTGTAATACCATAAGTGGGACAATAAATGATTGGTTATTCACTCACTATTCACTAACATTATGAAGGGGGTCTTTTATTTGACTACTCTAATAGCCTACACTTATTGTAGTGTGAGATGTATATCAGTAAATTACTATGCAAATATTCTTCATTTTTTTCTAATGGGACCAGCATTTTAAGATGATTATGCTTTCAGCAACTGATCTCAGCATAAAGAACACAGCCTTTACTCAATCTCTGGCTTGGTCTCTACGTCATAACTGACATTAGGGTAGCTTGAACTCGGAGTCCCGCCGATAGATTCCCACATCTGTATTTATTTATCTGTATTTATCTAAACATGGCTATCACTACGTACTGACACTAAACTGCATTTCGTTGTACCCATACTTGTATCTGTGCAATGACATTAAATTTGAATTGAATTGAATTGAATTGAATTGAATTGAATTGAATTAAATTGTTATGGAAATGATGTCTTAAGCAAATGAGCAGGATTGCGTACATTTGAAGTTGACAGCATAACCACCAGAGCAGAGATCGGGGATGTCATTAGGTATACAAGTGCACTCAGTTTGCTAGTACCTATGAAATGAAAGATAGTTCTTTTGTTATTCAATAGTCTCATGATATTGCTGATGGCTCATTAGCAGCCAATAGAATGGATTTTCCCTTTCATCATACAGCATGAGGTTTACATAGTGCAGGTTAATAAATTATAAAATTTGCTTGACTATGTCAGGATATTTGCAGATAGAATTCTACACAGTGTTGCCTGAGTTATTGTCTAACTCAACAGTCTATTGGGACTACGGTCCGGTTAAGAACAATGGCCATGTATGCAAGTTAGCATCATGATATTAATAACTCATGTTTTTTCCTACCATTAATGGTTTATCTGTTTAAGCGTTTCACACACAGATTGGGTCATTGCATGAAACCACAGAGCTTTGAAGTCTTCACGTAGTCACTCACGTGACTTCGAAATAAAATAGAAAGATTAAACGAGAACTTACCGTTTTAAGTTTGATCTTTATTTTTTGAGAATTAAAGTGAGGGATTACGTGCCCTCCACTCCCAACCCTACTTCTCACAAAGATCATTCAGTAGTTCTAAGCTTGTTAATCCTCCTTTAGCTTAGGTCAGCAACTATTCTGTGGTTTTATACAGCTGCTTTGAAGATTAATGCCCATGCGGGCTGGCGTACTCTTCACGTAATCCCTCACTTTAACTTCTCATAAAATAAAGATCAAACTTCAAACGGTAAGTTCTCATTTAATCTTTCTATTTTCACTTACTGTAACTGCAGGAAAATGTTTCCGATGTTGGGGGTCACAGTTTAAGAATAAAGGGTAGGCCAGTTAGGACTGAGATGAGGACAAACTTTCTTCATGCAGAGAGTTGTGAATCTGTGGAATTCTCTGCCACAGAAGGCAGTGGAGGCCAATTCACTGGATGTTTTCATGAGAGAGTTACATTTAGCTCTTGGGGCTAGCAAAATCAAGGGATATGGGGATAACAGGATATGGGGCTTGATGTGTGGGCCAGATATATTGTCAGTGCAAAGGGGCTAGGAGCAAGGCCAAGTGTGCATCCACAGTCAAGGTCTGGAATAGTACTAGGTGTGCAGTCAAAGCTGGGACAATGGGAGTGTTCAGCACTGGGAACCTAAGCAGGTGAGCACCTATGATCAGGGCTGCACCTGTTGATCAGAGCCTGGCTCTGCTGTGGAACGTAATTAGGAATGTAATTTAGCCAAACCTTATTCATAGCAGATCCAATTTAAAGCATAAATATTGCATTCAATTGAAAGTTAAAAGACTCGCTACAGTGTGCACCAGATTGCACAATTTCAAGCTGAAAAATGCAAAAGCTCTGTACCAATAGGAAGGAGAGCTACCCACAACCTCCCCCCCCCCTCGGTCGCTACGCTCCCTTGGGCTTGGTCTCTCGCATTTTCTCACTGGCAGCCCTGCACTTCATCTGTATTTCCTTTTTCTGTCTTTAAGGATCACCACTCTCTGCCCTCTTCTCGCTGCTACAGTCAGATAGGAGTTACAGAGACCTGAAGTCCTACACCAGCAGGTTCAGGAACAGCTACTTTCCTACAACCATTGGTTTATTGAACCAACCTGCACAACCTTAACCCAACCTCAGCAACTGAGCACGACATGCACTATCATAGATATGTTTTCAGATTGTGTTTTTGCACTAGTATCTTGTGGTTTTGCAGTCTTATTCTTTTCCCTGTCTTGCAGGAGTTTTGTGTTATTTATGTGTAATTTATGTTTTTGTGTGTTGTTTGCATCTATGTGCCTGTTGTGCTGCTGCAAGCAAGATTTTCATTGTACCTGAATCTTACTGTACATGGAACCCAACTCATCTCGAATTGACTTCGCTTGACTTGACATATAACGAGCAATGATCTTACCAATTACATATCAAGCGAAGGTGGAAAGAAACCAAGAGTCCACAACAGTCCTGAATTGCTGGGTAGTAAGAAGTGAAGGAAAACAAGTGTAGGAAATCCTGTCTTCAATCTCTTCAATGAGAAATCAGTAATTACACTGGTGAATGCAGCTCTCCTTCCCAAAATGCTGTGGATTTGAGGCTGAGGCTGGGAAATGTTTACCGAGGTATGGAGCATGGTGATGGAAGCAGGGTGCCGACCAGCCAGCAGCCAGTTGAATGGTTGAGCAGGCACATGATTTCTGATAGTGGTTTAGGGGGCAGACCATACCAGAACTAGTCGGCCAAATTGCTAATTTTGCCCCCACACTGAATGTTCGATCTTTGGCTGAAATCGGGTTTAAAAACCTGAAGTGGGACAGATTTGCACTCCCTGCACTAATCCAGCTCGGATTTCATACCTGCCTCAATTGCAGTGGTGCGGTTCAACGCCTCAATCAAACCAGGATTCACAGTGATCCAAGGAAGGAGAAATTCCCAAAGGAAATTCTGCAATAACACTGAAGAGAGAGATATTAAAGCCACGTTATTACCGATGGTGGTAATCAGTGGTCAATGTTCTAAACCAGTAAATTTGAGCTCCACAGCACAAACCAGGCAACTAGAGTATAAATCCCACCTCAGAAGCTGTGGAAGTTATGTCCAGTTAATGAACTGGAATTTTAGAAAAAAATCTACCAGGTCGACATTCAGTCATAATCATGATGAATGATGGAACCGACTTGGGAAATTCAAATGGCCTACTCCAGCTTCGATTTCATATTTTTCCTGCCAGTTTTCATCCATCCTTAAATAGTTTAATGTTCGCCCTGTGTTCCCCTTAACAGAAGAACCACTTGCTATGTCCGGATTTAATGGAAAATGGACAGAATGCGACTCCGAAAACATTAGCAACTTTCCAGGAATCCCAAGCAATAAAACAAGAATTTGGCTCGCACAGTACATCCCTTTTAATTTGATATTATTTGAAATAAAATTAAGAGCTTGTCATGGCTTGTGTGATCGTCAGTAAACTGTATGTCAAAGTCTTCAATTTATCAGAGGGATAAAGTGATTGTTAAGAAATAAACACAGATCAAACTTGACCTGGGTATGACTCGCAGATCGGAGCTCACTACAGTCCAGCCTGTAAACCCAGCACTAAGGTTGAAGTTGGACAGAGCTGACAATAAAACAGGCAAATTATTTTCAGGTTTTAGCAAGAAAAAAAACAAAGAATAAAAGTGCCACACGTGTACGGGGCAAGTAAGTTGAGAAAGTCAAGTCTGCATCGCCTGGCAAAGTGGACACTTTCTTTGTGTGTGCTTTAATTTGTGTCCTCAGCTGGTTGCTATTAGCATTCTAACGGTAGCAGCTAGACCCTATCAGTTGCCAGAAGCTTGACATAGCTGTAAATTATCCTAGTTTCACAATAAGGCCCAGTCGGTCCCAGTATTTAACCCAATGTGTAGCAGATGAGAGACTCCAGCCATGCCAAGTGAACTCACAAATCTGCCTTCTTCCTCTGTTAGAGAGAGAGAGAGAGAGAGAGAGAGAGAGGGGGAGAGGGAGGGAGAAGGAGAGGGAGAGGGGGGTAGGGAGAGAGAGAGTGAGAGAGAGAGAGCAGTGAAAAGGGAGATGAAGAGAGACAGACAGAGAGAGCGGGACAGACACGGAGAGAGACAGAGGGAGAGAGAAGGAGGGTGGGAAAGAGGGAGAGCCAATGAGTCAGATGGGGAAAGAGAAGAATAGTTGCTTTCCCTCATTGGCCCTTTCATGGCCTTCCTACACACTATAAACACACACAAAAAAAGGGAGATGCTCTTTCAGAAATTCGCCAAGGTGCTCTGACCAAGCCTGACATCATTATTTGCCCTTTCACTGGCTGACAACTCTGTGGGAGGAAACTCTGTTACTGGGTCCCTGGGCCCTAAGGGTGCTCCCTGTTTTCATGCTGCACTGATCGAATGCTGATAAAAACAGTCAAAAGCTATTATATGAATATACAGCCCTATCAAAATTATAAAACCACAAGCAGAAGCCCAAGGGGCAGGAGATTCCAGTGCAGTCTGCTCAATTTCCATCTTTGTGGGAATTTAGTCTAACAAATCTATTTCAGTGCATTGGCTAGCAATGCCATTTCAATCTGGCAGTTTAATAGTCCAAGAAACTGACAGGACCAAGACTGTGACTCTAGCTGTTTCTGTAGTTCCGGGTTTGCTCTAATATTGGGTGATCCAGGGATTCATTGTTGGTTATCTGGGAGTTACTGGCAGGGACAGCATTTACTTCCCTAGCCTCTTGAATGGCTGGAGTCCTTCTGTGGAAGGTTCTCCTACAATGGCTAGGGACCTCCAGGAAGAACACAGACACTATTTGTCATGTACCTAATGTGTGGCATTTCAGATCTCCCTGGGTTTCACCCCTCAATCACATCTGGAGATTAATCACCCTTCAGGTTTGCCTTGGGCAAGTGGTAAGGGTTACTTGGTTACTATGATGGCTTGCACATGTCTTGGAGTTTTTAACTTTAGATTAAAGATACCTCATGCAAGCAGGCCCTTCGGTCCACTGAATCCATGCCGACCATCAATCTCCCATTTACGCTAGTTCTATGTTATCCCACTTTCACATCCTTTCCCTACACACTAGGGGCAATTTACAGAGGAAACCAGAATATCCAGTGGAAACACAGTCATAGGGAGAACATGGGTCATTTTATTAATTTGGTGATTCAAGAACTAGAGGGCATAGGTTTAGGTGAGAGGGGAATGATTTCATGGGTACCTGAGGGGCAACTTTCCACACAGAGGGTATTAGACATATGGAAAAAGATACATGAGGGAGTGGCTAAGGCAGGTACAACAGCAGCATTTTTTTGTACAGATACATGGATAGGAAATGTCAGAGGTGGGCGAAATACTGGTATATGAGACCAGCCTAGACCAGATCATTTGGGTGGCATGGATGAGTTGGGTCAAAGGGCCTATGTTCATGCTCTTAGAATCAGTGCCAAGAAAAATATACACCCTGGGGATATGGAGATTGCTGTAAATTCCAGCATTTTTGTCCCATCCCTAATTGCCCTTGAGAAGGTGAATTTTTTTTCTAAACAAGTGCGAGTACTCCCACAGCAATTTAATAGAAACCATTAATTCAGACCAGCATTGTGTGGAGGTGAGGGTGGTGGATGGGTGTTGTACACATAGAAACCATAAACTCCCTTCCTGGAAGTAATCAATGCCATGGACTAAGATGCTAAAAGTCTTAACTTGGCAATGGTTGCAACCTCATCACAACATGAAAGCAACAAGCCCATACTACATGCAGTATAACAGATTATTCAGTTCAGTGTTTTGATGACGATACCTTTCCATTGAAATCTGTTTGAGGCTATACCCCTGTTCCGGACTCTAGAGCCAAGGAAAAGAGTCTCTCAGCATGGAAACCTCTGGAAATAGTGGAGAATAACAGTTTGAGAGTGAACGAGGAGCTAAAAGAAATTAACAATAATAAAAAGCAAAAATATAAAGTAATGGGAGATTGTAACTAGATCAATGCACAATGATTGGTGCTAAAATCCCAACTGTTCACAATTTATGCCAATAATTTACAGGAAGATCAATATTCCCAAATTTGCTCATTCGCCAAGCTATGTAGCTGAGGGGGTATCGATAGGTTAAATGAATGGGTAAAGACTTGTTTGATGAAATGTAAGGTGGGAGGAATTTGAAGCCATCCATTTTGGTCATAAAATTAAAAAGGCGGGTATATTTTAAAATGGTAACTTTGTATACAAATTACTGAAAGTTAACATGCAGAGAAGAAAGTAATCAGAAGAGTGTGATATGTTGGCATCCATTGCCAAAGGATTGATTATAACCATATAACCATATAATATAACCATATAACAATTACAGCACGGAAACAGGCCCTCTCGGCCCTTCCAGTCCGTGCTGACCATTTGTTTTCCCCTAGTCCCATCTACCTGCACTCAGACCATACCCCTCCATTCCCTTCACGTCCATATACCTATCCACTTAAGTACATTTCACATTAATTACCTAGGGCTCTGTTGAAACTGCATCTGATATATTGTGTACAGGTCAGTTTTTCCAATCTAAGTAAAGAATATATGCGATAGAGGGAGTGCAATGATGGGTGATGTGTATGTCATATGAGGAGAGAGTCAACAGACTGCATCTGTGCTCTCTAGAGTTTAGAAGAATGAAAGGTGATCTCATTAAAACATATAGCATTTTTACATGACTTGACAGGGTAAAAATGATGTTTTGCCTCATTAGAGTCTCTGGAACCTAAGGTCAGATTTAAAAAAAGGAGTCAGCCATTCAGGACTGAGATAAGAAGAATTTTTGGAATTCGCTACCCAAGGGGGTACAGGAAGCTCGCTCGCTGACCATATTTAAGACAAAGATCAATAGATTTTTAGACATAAGTGATTCAAGGTATGTGGGAGAAATGCGGGAAGTAACGCTGAAGTAAAAGATCACCCATGGTTTTAATACATGCTGGAACAGGCATGAGGGGCCAAATGGCCCACTTCTGCTTCTACTACTTACATTCCTATTAATTTCAAAGTGAAAGTTTTACACATTGTGAATTCTGTAAATACTTACAATATCTATATATTATTAATAATCTTGCATATGCTACACACTTCCTAAACACATTAATCTTACATCCCATGTTGCACTTTTATAATGGGAAACCCAGATGGCAACTCATCATAATAGAAAAAACCCATGTCAATACCTAATAATAAGAAAACCACATGTTACATTCTGCCCACCATATTCTTTCAGAGTAATGTGCTCTGGTTAATGCATTTAGATCAAATTGCATGCATTCACTATTTTAACACAGTTACTAAACCTTGTTCAAATCTTGGAATAACGTGTGTGTGTGTGTGTGTGTGTGTGTGTGTGTGTGTGTGTGTGTGTGTGTGTGTGTGTGTGTGTGTGTGTGTGTGTGTGTGTGTGTGTGTGTGTGTGTTTGTGTGTGTGAGTTACACATGTGTGAAACAGTGACATTTTTAATGTGATATTTTTGTATGTAACTATGTAGACAAATCAAATGTTTAAACGTAATGACATAATTACTTGTGTGACAATAACACATATGCTAGTGGTTAGATCCCCTGGTATCTCATATTGTAGATAATACTTGCCATCCTACAAGACCAGATAAAAGGCCATTTTGGATTTAGTGTTGTCCAATGAACCAGATTTGATAAGAGAACTTGAGGTAATGGAACCGCTTTGAGGTAGTGATCATAATGTGATTAGTTTTAATCTGCAATTTGTGAAGGAGAAGATTAAATCGGAAGTGTCAGTGATGCAGTTGAACAAAGGGGACTATGAAGGCGTGAGAGAGGAGCTGGCCAAAGTAGACTGGAAAGGGATACTAGCAGGAATGACGGTGGAGCAGCAATGGCAGGAATTTCTGGGCATAATTTGGAAGACGCAGGAAAAGGAAGAAAGATTCTAAGGGGAGTAGGAGGCAACCATGGCTGACAAGAGAAGTTAGGGATAGAATAAAACTAAAAGAAAAGATGTATAACACAGCAAAGAGTAGCCGGAAGCCAGGGAATTGGGAAACTTCCAGAGGACAACAGAAGGAAACAAAATGGGCAATTCGGGCTGAAAAGATGAAGTACGAGGGGAAGCTGGCCAGGAATGTAAAGAAGGACAGTAAAAGCTTCTTTAGATATGTTAAGGGAAAAAGAATAGCTAAGTCAAATGTGGGTCCCTTGAAGGCAGACACGGGTGAAATTATTATTGGGAACAAGGAAATGGCAGAAGAGTTGAACAGGTACTTCGGATCTGTCTTCACTAAGGAAGACACAAACAATCGCCCAGAAGTACGGGAGGACAAGAGGATCTAAGGGGGTCGAAGAACTGAAATAAATTTTCATTAGGCGAGAAATAGTATTGAGTAGGCTAATGGGACTGAAGGATGATAAATCCCGTGGGCCTGATGGTCTGCAACCCAGGGTCCTCAGGGAAGCGGCTCTAGAAATAGTGGATGCATTGGTGATCTATTTCCAATGTTCAATAGATTCAGGATCAGTTCCTGTGGATTGGAGGATAGCTAATTTTATCCCACTTTTCAAGAAAGGAGCGAGAGAGAAAAAACGGGGAATCAGAGACCAGTTAGCCTGACCGGTGGTGGGAAAGATGCTGGAGTCAATTATTAAAGAGGTAATAATGGGGCATTTGGATAGCAGTAAAAGGATTAGTCCAAGTCAGCATGGGTTTATGATAGGAAAATCATGCTTGACTAATCTTCTGGAATTTTTTGAGGATGTAACAAGTAAAATGGATGAAGGGGAGCCAGTGGATTGAGTGTATCTAAACTTTCAGAAAGCCTTTGATAAGGTCCCGCACGGGAGACTGGTGACTAAAATTAGAGCACATGGTATTGGGTGTAGGGTGTTGACGTGGATAGAAAATTGGTTGGCAGACAGGAAGCAAAGAGTAGGAGTGAACGGGTCCTTTTCAGAATGGCAGGCAGTGGCGAGTGGAGTGCCGCAAGGCTCGGTGTTGGGGTCGCAACTGTTTACCATACATATTAATGATTTGGAAGAGGGAATTAGGAGCAACACTAGCACATTTGCGGATGACACAAAGCTGGGTGGCAGTTTGAACTGTGAAGAGGATGTTAGGAGGTTGCAGGGTGACCTGGACAGGTTGAGTGAGTGGGCAGATGCGTGGCAGATGCAGTATAATATAGATAAATGCGAGGTTATTCACTTTGGTGGCAAAAACAAGGGGGCAGATTATTATCTCAATGGGGTTAGATTGGGTAAGGGGGAGGTACAGGGAGACCTGGCTGTCCTTGCACACTGGTCACTGAAAGTTGGCGTGCAGGTACAGCAAGCAGTGAAGAAAGCGAATGGCCTTCATAACAAGAGGATTTCAGTATAGGAGTAGAGAGGTTCTTCTGCAGTTGTATAGGGCTCTGGTAAGACCACATCTGGAGTATTGCATACAGTTTAGGTCTCCTAATGTGAGAAAGGACATCCTTGTGATTGAGGCAGTGCAGCGTAGATTCACGAGATTGATCCCTGGGACGGTGGGACTGTCATATGAGGAAAGATTGAAAAGACTAGGCTTGTATTCACTGGAGTTTAGAAGGATGAGGGGTATTTTATAGAAACATATAACATAATAAAAGGACTGGACAAACTAGATGCAGGAAAAATGTTCCCAATGTTGGGTGAGTCCAGAACCAGGGGTCACAGTCTTAGAATAAAGGGGAGGTCATTTAAGACTGGGTGAGAAAAAACTTTTTCACCCAGAGAGTTGTGAATTTGTGGAATTCCCTGCCACATAGGGCAGTGGAGGCCAAATCACTGGATGGATTTAAGAGAGAGTTGGATAGAGCTCTATGGGCTAGTGGAGTCAAGGGATATGGGGAGAAGGCAGGCACGGGTTATTGATTGGGGACGATCAGCCATGATCACAATGAATGGCAGTGCTGGCTCGAAGGGCCGAATGGCCTCCTCCTGTACCTATTTTCTATGTTTCTATGTCTCTAAGACTTCCACACTGACATTATCCAAACAAATTTAATCTGGCGATGATGGATACAACAACGAAGCATTGATCGTAAACAAGTATTTTGAAGAGCTTCTTAGCAGCTCCTATTGAGCGTTGCAGATCAACAAACTGGCCTCCACACTAAGTCGTTATGGAATGAAAATGGCTGAGGCGTAAAAATTTCCTGGGTGCATGGAAAGTTGGTAAGTATGCGAAGGGGGAAAAAGCACTGGTGGTCTGTACTGCAGAAAAGCTGCTGCTGATGGCAGGAGAATTAAACACATAGAAGTGAGCAAAGAGTGGAGAAATTCTTTGTGATACAGCATCACTGCCTAGGTGAGAATGGAACCAATTCAGACAAACTACATGGGTTGGCCAGGAGTGTACTCTTAAGTTTGTGAGTCCTTCATTGTCTACTTGAAAAAAATTATAAATCATCTTTAGAGCTAACAATATTCTCATAGACGAGCACCAGACACTTGTTAGAAAGTTTATGGAAGTAATTTGAGAGACAGAGACTGACTTTGACATCTATCAGATGCTGAATAATCTGGCAGCCCCTCAGAACAGAAATTGGAAGATTATTTCAATACACACCCATTTGAAATAGCAGGGAGTCGACAGTTCAGCAAAAGGAATTAAAAGAGGCGGTCACCAAAAGTGCTTTTGCACTAAAGGATTTATCCCAACATGCTATCTTGAACCATGGGCTGTGGGATAAATTATAGATGGCTTGACAAGTGAATGGGTTTAGCCCAATTGTTAAGGACCCCAGAACCAGGGGTCACAGTTTAAGGATAAAGGGGAGGCCATTTAGGACTGGGATGAGGAAAAACCTTTTCAGTCAGAGAGTTGTAAATCTGTGGAATTCTGCACCACAGAAGGCAGTGGAGGCAAATTCTGGATGTATTCAAGAGAGAGTTAGATATAACTCTTAGGGCTAATGGAATGGAATTAAGGGATATGGGGAGAAGGCAGGAACGGGGTACTGACGAGAAGTGCTGGCGCAAAGGGCTGAATAGCCTACTCCTGCACCTATTTTCTATGTTTCTATTTTTCACACAGTCTTATGTTCAATCTGGCTTCCTATCACAATGGGAATGCCAGCAGAAAAAAACAAGTAATATCGTCCATTGCTGGGAGCAACTTTATACTTAGAAGGCAGCAGCAAAGGCTCCGTGGCTCAAACAGGGTCAGCACCATGTGAGTGCAAGTGGTGTAAATCCTCACTACAGATACAGTGGCTGACACCCATTACACATCAGTTCCTTTAAAGAGTCAAGGGATTAAAGTGTTAGAAGAAGGGATTCAAACATCCAATCCCAGAACAATGCCACCAATGCAAACCTTGCAATGGGACGACATCTGCAGGAAGATAGATAGAAAATCAAAATAACATTGACATTTCAATAGGGCAGAACCAGACCCACATAGTGTCTCGACAATTAACGGAAATGGCAGTATATGTCCAGTGTCTTCTCAGAGTCACATGTGATCCGCAGTAAATTGGCCAAATTCAAATTTCTTTGGTCGTAGCAGAGTGAGGGTAGCAGTGGAGGTGTTTAAGAAAGAACAGCAGATGCTGGAAAAATCAAAGGTACACAAAAATGCTGGAGGAACTCAGAGGGTGAGGCAGCATCTATGGAGAGAAGGAGTAGGCGACATTTCGGGCCGAGACCTTTCTTCAGACTGATGTCAGGGAGGGGGCGGGAAAATGAAAGGAAGAAGCAGAGACAGTAGGCCTGTGGGAGAGCTGGGAAGGGGAGGGAAAGGAGGGAGAAAGCAAGGAATATATAAAATTAGAGTAGTCCATGGTCATACCACTGGGGTGTAAACTACCTAAGCGAAATATGAGGTGCTGTTCCTCCAATTTGTGCTGGGCCTCACTTTGGCAATGGAGGAGGCCCAGGAAAAAAAAGTCAGATACAGAATGGGAGGGGGAGTTGAAGTGCTGAGCCACCGGGCAATTAGGTTGGTTAGTGCTAACTGAGCAGAGGTGTTGGGTGAAGCAATCGCCGAGCCTGCGCTTGCTCTCACCGATGTAGAGAAGTTGACACCTGGAACAGCGGATGCAGCAGATGAGGTTGGAGGAGGTGCAGGTGAACAGTGGAGAGGTGCTTTTCTGACCAGAGGACATGGACCACTCGTGAAGTACAAGGATCAGCGGCGGGTCTTCTGTAACTTGTGACATGTATAAATGATCCAGATAAAGATGTAGGTTGCCTAATGAGTAAGTTTGTGGCCAACACAACAATCGGTGGAGTTGTGGATAGTAAGTTTGTCAATGGATACAATGGGATGTAGATCAATTGGAAATCTGACCTGGGAAATGGCAGATGGAGTGATCCAAATGGCAGATCCAAACAAGTGTGAAGTGATATATTTCGAATGAATGAATGAATGAATGAATGAATAAATGAATGAATGAATGAATACTGACAAGTCACAGTGAGATTCTTTGTTCTGTGTACAAGATATGCAAAGAGTCGCCACATAATGAGAGCCAACAAAGGTACAAAGTACCCTGGCCTGGTCCACCTTTGTTCTTCCCCACTTCCCCCTCCCCCTCGCTCTCGGCGGTCCCCCCACACCAGGTTGTCCTTTGTTCTCCCCATCCCGGCGGTCCCCCAGCGCCGGTCCCTTTGGGTGGTCAAATGCAAGAGGAAAATACACAGTAAATGGCAAAACCCTCAGGAGCAGAGGGATCTTTGGATATAATTCCATAGCTCCACAAATATGGCAACATGAGTGGATGGATTGAAAAAGAAGGCCGATGGCATGCTTGCCTTCATCGGTTGCAGCATTGAGTATTAGACTTGGCATGAAGTGTTGCAGCTGTGTAAAACTTTGGTTAGACCACATCGGGATTATTATGTGCAACTCCAGTGTTCCATTTGACTTTGGTGTGGGTGAATGTTGGCTGGATTGGAGTATATTAACTATGAAGAGAGGTTGGACAAACCTGGATTTTTCAATGTACTCTTAAGCCTTTTGAATGACTGTGCAGACTTGGACACTTTACATGAAACTGTTCGAGTGTTTCTACATACAAAATGGCCAGTATCATCTTGGAAGGCAGCCAACGGGACCGAGTCACCAGAGCTGGAGAATGCAGGAAGGTTTCAGCATCATACCTGCCACAGCACCCACTGTCCCTAAGTGTGCTTCTCCAGGTGTTGTCTTGCCAGCCCCACCCGGGCTCATCAACAAAGATTACACAACTGACATCAGCAAGCTCGATGGGCAACTGATGATAAAATAACATAGTCAAATTTTTTTCATATGGTGAAAATGTTAAATATTAGAGAACATATGTTTAAGGTGGGAGGGGGACTTTTAAAGGAGACTAGACCAAGTGGGACCTGTTGGGCCCCCTTCCCTCAACGCAATATTCCACCACTCACCCATTCCCCCAACGCAACCCTTTCCCAACGCAATATTCCACCACTCGCCCATAGCCCCCAACTGCGCAGGCGCGGCTCATTTCCCCTCAAGCCCCAGCACTCTCTCCTGCTCCTCTTCACTCTCCCTCTTCTTTCCCCTCTCCTCCTCCTCTCCCCCACTCTTCCCTCATGTCTCCCTCCCTCTCCTTTCCCCTACCCTCAGTCACTCCTTCCCTCCCTCCATAAACACTCTCCCCTCCCTACCCCCCCTCTCCCTCTATCTCCCTGTTCCCCCAACTCCTCACCTCTCCCCTATCCCACTCCCCCACTAAACATAATGTTTAAATAACATTTCTCCTCCCCTGCTCCATTCCCCCCTCTCCTTACAACAATGTAACAAATACCTCATTGCACTGGGTGGAACACTGTTGACGGGCAGTTTATGTAAATAATATCCCATTGTGACATCATACACCACTAACTGCCAGTGGAACACTGGTGAGGGGCAGTTTATGCAAATGAGATCCCATTGTGACATCATAGCTGCTAACCGCCAGTGCAGATGAAAGATTTTTTTCAAAGTGGGATTTTGTAAAGTACAAAATGTGAATAACTTGTAAAATAGTAAGATTAAATGAGAACTTACCAGTTTGAAGTTTGATCTTTATTTTATGAGGAGATACGATGAGGGATTACGTGAAGACCCCGCTAGCATGCATGCGCAGCATTCTTCAAAGCAGCGGTGTGAAATCACAGATAACAGAGTTGTCTAAGATAGTAACATAAGAGAACCAGCATACCAGTTGACCTTTATAATAGAGGGTTGGGAGCGGAGGGCACGTAATCCCTCATCGTAACTCCTCACAAAATAAAGATCAAACTTCAAACTGGTAAATTCTCATTTAATCTTACTATTTTACTTCAGAGTCACGTGAGTGACTACGTGACGATTTTAAAGCTCTGTGATTTCATGCCCTGGAAACAAGTCCATGCTCACACACTGCCATAATGACAAATGGAGGAAGTATGTTAACGTATTTCAGACATGAACTGTGCTGAAAAACAAGAGGGTATTCATTTAACAAAACAATAATAATACCCTTACTTCGGGGAAATTATAATACAGAACTTAAAATTGTGTCTGCACACGTCTCAGGCACGGCCATGGGTTTAGTATAGAACCGCTGTAAGGTTTTCTCATTAGCCCAACCCGCCATTGCAAGGATGTGGTCCATAGGAACTTCCATAATCCTTGCTGCTGATGTAGATGCAGCCCTGGTGAAGTGAGATTTAAAAACATCAGTGTCCATCCCCACTGCACCCAATACCACCCTTAGCCATCTTGAAATAGTTTGCACGGTGACTCTGTGATGAGGACATTTGTGACTTATAAGCAGAGCCCTTTCCGTGCCCCTGAGACACTTGGTGACCTCCAGGTACTGTAAAAGGTGGGTCACTATGCATAGGCGGCTGTCTACGGGGTAAGCCAGGAAATCCAACTTGCGGCCAGATGATCCAGGCCTGTTTTGTTTGAGTAACTCCAGAATGAAGAAAGTTACCTTATTGTTGGATATAACCATGGCGTCCAGACTTAGCGTGTGTAGGGACTGGACCCGTTGCGCCATTACGAGTGCCATCAGCAATACCATTTTATATGTCAATTTGGCTAGGGAAAGAGACGTAAACTGGTGCCCACCCTCGGAGCATGGTTAACACAATGCCAATATCCTAGGTCTGGGAATATCTAGGCCTGGGGGGATTTGAGTTGAAAATACCCCTCATAAGTTTAGACACCAAGGGGTGAGATCCAACTGCAAGATGATCTAAACCTAGTCTGAGATATGAGGATAGGGCACTCCTGGCACAGTTGATGGCACTGTAGCTTAAACCTTCATCAAAATGAAGGCTTGCCAAGAACTCCAGCACTTCCGTAATGGTGGCTGTGTCATATATGGTGTTTGTCTTGGTACAAAACACCTCCCATTTTTTGACGTAAGTGAGGTATTGTTTCCTGGTGGACTTCCTGCACGATGCCGTGATGATATTCATAGTTCGGTCCGAAAGTCCAAATTCCAGGAGTGGCCTTTTCACACCCTGCAAACCAATAGGTTAATCCGGTCATGGCACGGGTGACTCTCTCCTGTCACCGGATGTACCAGTAAACTTGGATGTTTGGGTATTGGAATGCATGGTTCTGAGACCATGTCCAGTACCACAGGGAACCATGGCTGAGTAGGCCAGTCGGGTACAACCAGAATACCCGATGCGGAGTCTTGTTGAATTTTCTGCAAGACCCGACTGATGAGGCAGAAGGGGGGAAATGCATAGAAAAACAAATCCCCGCAGTGTAGCGAGAAAGCGTCCATCGCCACTGCCGCATGGTCTGGTTCCCATGCAACATATGTTGGTATTTGGTGATTGAGTCTGGATGCAACGAGGTCGATATCTGGTGTTCCATACCGAGCTACGATATCAGCAAACACTTTGTGGTCCAACATCCATTCGGTGTTGTCATTAAACTTGCGTGACCTGGTGTCCGCCACTGCATTTAGCTTACCCGGAAGGTAAGTGGCTGATCTCCAAATGTTCCTTTTTAAGCACCGGTACCAGATTGTATTGACCAATTCATCACAAGATATCGACTTAATTCCACCCATGTACGGGTGGTATTATCAATTTGTAGGCGTACATGCAGATGGTGCATGTCCGAACAGTAAGCCCGGAGTCCATGAAATGCTCCCAGCATTTCTAGATGATTAATTCCCAGTGCCGGGAGTAAGGTTAATTCATGTGCATTCCATCTACCACCGCAACTGGAGGTGGTATTAGTTGCTCCTCAGCCTTGAGCACTGGCGTCAGTTTGTAGTACAACCGAGGGGTTTGTGATTGTAATGGGATTAGAGCAATGTCAAGCATCGTCTATCCACCATTGTAATTCCTATTTTGCTTTTGCTGGTAATTGCATTGGCCTGTCAAAATGGCCAGCAAGGGCCCAAATTGTGTGGCTGGAAAGGCAGCCACAAGCTTCCCAATTACCCTGGCTACTTGCCAAATAGATGGTTTACTGGTGCCAGCAAGGCTGTTACATGCCTCTATCAAGTCTGATGCTTTGTTCGGTGGAAAAGTGACAGACATATGAACAGAGTCAATTGTGAATCCCAAATAGTCCATAGTGGTAGAAGGCATTAATTTGGATTTGTCCGGATGGATGATAGACCCCGGTTTTTGAAATAAGTGCTCAGTGGCTGAGACAGCCAATTTGGCCAACTCCAAGGTTTTCCCCACAATTAAAATGTCATCGAGGTATGCCATAACAATATGTTTTTGTTTTCTGAGACACGCTAAAGCTGGTTTCAATAATTTGGTAAACAGTCTGCGTGCTGATGTTAATCCATTAGGCAGCGCTTTATACTGTCAGAGCTGCCCCATCCAGGCAAATTTCAAATATCTGCAATGATCTTTGTCTATTGGTACTGAATAGTATGCATCTTTTAGGTCGATGCAAGCCATGAAGTACCTCTTGGAAACTAGTTGTTTGGCAGTAACAAAAAATTCCATTTTGAAGTGGGCGTACTGCACGAAAGTATTCAGTTGTGTCAAATCAATAATGATGCGGCATCAGCTGTCTTTTTTATTTTTGATGAAGATGTTTGATACAAACTCATGAGATTCATTTTTGGTTTTTCAATTACCCCTTTTGTATGTAGTCTTAAGAGTTCAGCATGACTTTCTATCTTTTCTTTCTGTGAAAGTACAAACTTTTGACTAGGTGCATGCTGAACAGGAAGGGAAAGTTTGTGAACAAATTCAATTCTGTATCCCTGAATACTTTGCAGTATGAAAGGATCAGAAGTTATAGAACTCCATGCATCCCGAAACAAGTGCAACTGTCCACCAATCCGTGAAGAGGTTACACATGCAATTTTCCTGAGGCAACCAGACCCACCTACCTCCATGGTTACCGACGGTGCTGCGTTGGTTTCCTCTGTCCTTGTCTCCTGGGAGGTGGAGGCGCTGTGGTGTGGGGTTGGTGCATCTTCCAGGAAGGCCATGCTGGGGCATGGTCTAAAAAAGACCGTTGGGCAGGTTGGACAGCCTTCGAGCTTTCACCAGCAGGTGTTCTGTTGCTGTGGTAGCGTGGTCTGCTGGTGGATGCATAGGGGTGCTGTCGCCGCAGGTACGAGGACTTGGTGGCAGTCGGCACTTTTATCATGCCTATTGCCTTTGCCTCTTCATTGAGGTCTTTTACCTGCTTGGGCAGGTTGTCCCCGAATAGTAGTGTAGGCGGCTGTGCACTGCTTGTTCTGCACAACCCCGCTAAACTTGGGGTTCAGTGCAGGTCGGATGACACTCTTTCTGTAACAGTTGATCTCAAACTGAGTGTTACAGAGGAGTGCCAGGGCATCCTGTAGCTCTTCCAACATCTCCACTCCATCCACTGGCCTGGCAACGGCCGTAATCCCAGAAGCCAGTAGTTTTACGATTCTTTGGAGTTTTACTTCCTGGCTTCTGATGCCAGGGCTCATGTTACCCCAGATGAGGTTGTTAACTGCAGGCACATTGAGGGAGACACAATTCTCAGGAGCTAGGTATTTGGCTGCGGTGTCATTAATGACCTGTTCCTGAAGTTGATTCATTGCCATGTAGTTTATACTGGCTGCCAACTTCGGCTGCAACGGCAATCCTTTTTGGGTAGGCATCGTGAATTTTGATACCATGCCCAGTAGCTCCTCTTCTGGCACCCCTAGCATTGGTGTTTCTTCAGCCACACTCCCCTCTTCAGAGTCAGCCCAGCTCTGACTCCTTATGCTCCCCTGCGAAGAGGGTGAGACATTTGGCAGCCCTGTAAAGGGTGCTGCCGTGGGTCTGCAAGGAGACCCACTGTGACCATATCCCTGCAGTAGCAGGTCACGTTGGAGCAACTGCTCCACCATCCGCTCCATGCGGGATAATCGACCGCTGTCGCTTCCCGCCGGCGGGGTGTCCTCCAGCCCGGACCCAGCTGAGTCAACGGACCTGCCCGACTTCCGGGTGGTTTTGCCGCCAGTCCGAGGAGTTCCTACGGGCTGTAGCAGGTGTGAAGTCGGGAGCTGCGGTTTGAATCAGCAGCTCTGGAGATCCCGACCGCTGCTGGCTGCCCGCTTTGCGGTCCTCGGCAGCTAGTTTGGCAGCAGTTCGTTTGGACTTCGTACTCGATTCCAGCTTGGTGTGCTCTGTAAGAAAAAATACTAACAGAGCCGACAACGACCTCTGGAATGGTAAGTACTCACCTGCAGGCCGTTTTTCAACTTACCGCTGGAGGAGCGACGCTCCTCCTGCCTGTCGCTTTGCAATGCGTTCGACGATATGTCGCGCATGCGTGCTGGCGGGGTTTTCACGTAGTCACTCACGTGACTCCGAAATAAATATAACATCAATCTGAACAAACCTTGATACACGACACCACAGGATAATGGTGAGTTAGGTGATCCAAATATTGTAACGCTATCTTGTACTGTTTTGGCATGATTCAGGTCATGAATCACAGACACACACGCACATGTACACTCACAAACAAACAAGATGAGAGTTTTAGTATTATATACTAGACCAAGTTGGACCCGTTGGGCCCAGTCCCCAAAAGGGGGGGGGGGAGGTTGCAGCATTGGCATTCAGCCCGGGGGCGAGTGGGCGGGGGGGTGGAGGGGGGTGTGGGGTGCCGGGGATGGGTAGAGGGGGGAGGGGGAGTGGAGGGAGGGGAGGTGGGTGGGTTTTTGGGGGTGGGTGGGGGGGGGGGTGGGCGATGAGAGTGCAACCAGAACTTGCTGAGCAACCCCTTCAGATATTGGTATAGGGGCAGCAACCTCGTTGCTGTTGGCAATGTCCCATTGTGATGTAATTGTGGCAGTTGGCAGTCAGCTTGAAGGGCCATTGTTACCGTTGGCAATGTCCCATTGTGATATCATTGTGGCAGTCGGCAGCCAGCCTGAGAGCCCATTGTGATTGGTGTGCTGTGAGAGGCATTGTGACATCATCACTTTGAGAAGGCAGGAAGCTGTCTGTGAGAACGCGGTTTTGGCTGTTTTTTAAAATTTCAACGATTAATAACTTTGGAAATATAGGTGGAAATGTGACGGGAAGATGTTTATCCCCACCAGGGGACAAAATGTGAGTAGGGTGTGTGAAAATGGGAAGACTGCGGCCTAGCATTTGGAAAAAGATAGGAATTAATCAGATTGGCACACACATACATACACACAGACACAAACAAGACGAAAGACTTTTAGTTATATAGAGATGCGCAGTGCAGGTTTTTGTACACACAATGTGGTGGACACCTAGAATGCACTACTAGGGGAGGTGGTAGAAGCAGATACAATTGCAACATCCAAGAGGTTGAACAACTAAGATACATGAACAGACAGGGATTGGAGGGATGCAAACCATGTGCAGGTAGGTGAGATTTGTTAGATTGGCATCCTGCCCCATGCAGACATGGTGGGCTGAAGGACCTGCGCCTGTGCTGTATGTTTTATGTTTAATACTATTGTATGTAACTCAGGTCTCAGATGCAGCTGCAAGAAGCAGCAGACAGCAGATGGTTGAAACAAATATTAATAGAGAATATAATTAGTGGGTACATCCACAACAGGAATTCAGCCATCGTCCTTTGTCAACTAGTACAATTAACCTCAAAATGTCCTCAAGTGAAATTGATGGAATTGATTGATGGAAGTTAGTATGGAAAGAGGCCCTTGATCTACTGAGTCCATGGTGATCATCAATCATCCGTTCTATAGTTCTTTATTATCCCACTTTTGCAGACACGTTGGGGACAGTTTACAGAGGCCAACTACAAACCTGCATGTCTTTGGGGGAAAAATGGAGCACCTGGGGGAAACCCACACAGTCACAGGGAGAACGTGCATACTCCAAACATACAGCGACCGAGGTCAGAATCAAACCTGGGTCTCTTATGCACTGTGCCACCAAATTAGTAAGATTAAATGAGAACTTGCCAGTTTGAAGTTTGATCTTTATTTTATGAGGAGTTACGTTGAGGGATTACATGAAGATCCCGCTAGCACGCATGCGCGACATTCTTCAAAGCAGCAGTGTGAAATCACAGATAACAGAAGTTGACTAAATATAGTAAAATTAGAGAACTAGAATACCAGTTGACCTTTATGATAGAGGGTTGGGCGCGGAGGGCACGTAATCCCTCAACGTAACTAAAAATGTAGGCTAGCCAGGAATTCCAGCACATTCATTATAGTGGCCGTATGGTAAGTGACGTTCGCCCTGGCACTGAATATTTCCAATTTTCTGATATATGAGAGATATTGTTTCCTGATGGACTCTCTGCAAGCTGCTGTGATAATGTCCATAGTTTGGTCCGATAGTCCAAATTCCAGGAGTGGTTTTTTTTAGATCCTGCAAATCAATAGATTTATTCAGTCATGGCACGGGTGACTTTCGCCTGTCACAGGATGAACCAATAGAATCGGACGTTTGGAGATGGGCATACAAGGTTCTGAGACCTGTCGAGAACCACAGGAAACCAATGGCTGAGTAGGCCAGTCAGGTACTACCAAGATACCCGACGCGGAGTCTTGTTGTATTTTCCGCAAGACCCGACTGATGAGGCAGAAGGGGGGAAATGCATAGAAAAACAATTCCCCCCAGTGTAGCGAGAATGCGTCCATCGCCACTGCCCCAGGGTCTGGTTGCCATGCAACATATGTTGGTAACTGGTGATTAAGCCTGGATGCGAATAGATCGATATCTGGTGTTCCATACCGAGCTACAATGTCAGTAAATACTTGGTGGTCCAACATCCATTCTGTGTTGTCATTGAATTTGCAAGACCTGGTGTCTGCCACTGTATTGAGCTTACCTGGAAGGTAAGTAGCTGATATCCAAATATTTATTTTGATGCACCAGTGCCAGATTGTATTGGCCAATTCATCACAAGATGTTGACTTAATTCCACCCATATGATTGATATATGCCACCACGGTGGAATTGTCAATTTGTTGGCGAACATGCAGATGGTGCATGTCCGAACTGTAACTCCGAAGGCCGTGGAACGCTCCCAACATCTCTAGATGATTAATATCCAGTGCTCGAAGTAAAGTTAACTCATGTGCATCCCATCTACCACCGCAACTGGTGACGGTATTAGTTGCTCCCCAGCGTGAGCGCTGACATCAGTTTTTAACACAACTGAAGGGTTGCTGATTATGATGGCATTAGAGCCACGCCAAGTGTACTTTATCCACCATTGCAACTCCAAAACTGCTTTGGCAGGTAACCGCATTGGCCTGTCAAAATGGCCAGCATGATGTTTGAGTGCTTCAACCTTTGCCCTTTGTAGATTTTGGTAATGTAAAAGTCCAAATTGTTTGGCTGGGAACGCAGCCACGAGTTTCCCAATCACCCTGGCTACTTGTCGAATAGATGGTTGACTGACGCAAACAAGGCTGTTGCACACCTCTATTAAGTCTGTTGCTTTGTGCTTTGGCAAAGTCAAAGACATGTGAGCAGAGTCAATTGTGAACCCCAAGTAGTCCATTTTCATAGAAGGCATTAACTTGGATTTATCTGGATGGATGATAAACCCCAGGTTTTCAAATAAGAGCTTGGTGGCTGAAACAGCCAATTTGGCCAACTCCAGAGTTTTCCCCTCAATTAAGATGTCATCCGGATATGCCATGACAATATGTTTCTGTTTTCGGAGAAACGCCAGGACTGGTTTTAATATTTTAGTAAATAGTCTGGGGGCTAATGTTAATCCATTAGGCAGCGCTTTGTACGGCCAGAGCTGCCCCATCCAGTTACATTTCAGATATCTGCAGTGATCCTTCTCTATTGGTACTGAATAGTATGCATCTTTTAGATCAATGCAAGCCATGAAGTATCTATTGGAAACTAATTGTTTGGCAGTAACAAAAGCTTCCATTTTGAAGTGTGAATACTGCACAAAAGTATTCAGCTGTGTCAAATCAATGATGATGCGACATCCACCATCTTTTTTGTTTTTTGTAAAAATATTTGAAACAAACTCAAGAGATTCGTGTTTGGATTTCTCAATTACTCCTTTTGTATGTAACCTCAAAAGTTCTGCATGACCTTCCAGTCTTTCTTTTTGTGAAAGCACGAACGTTCAGCTAGGTGCATGCTGAACCGGAGGGAGGAGTTTGTGGATTAATTCAATTTTGTATCCCTGAATACTATGCAGTATAAAAGGATCAGAAGTTATGGAACTCCATGCACTCCAAAACAAGTGTAACCTTCCCCCAACCTGTGAAGAACTTACACACCCTATGTTCTGGGAGAAACCAGTCTCACCTACCTCCATGGTTACCGGTGGTGTTCTGTTTGTTTCTTCCGTCCTTGTCTCCTGGGAGGTTGAGGCACTGGGGTGTAGGGTTGGCGCATCTTCCACGAAGTGCTGTTCTGGGCCTTGGTCTAAAAAAGACCTTTGTCCTGAACATACGGCCTTGGAGCTTTCACCAGCTGCTGTTCTTTCATTGTAGTATCGCGGCTTGCTGGTGGATGCGTAGGGGTGCTGGCGATGAAGTTGCGAGGTTTTGGCAGTGGACGGCACTTTCATTAGCCCGACGGCTTTTGCCTCCTCATCGAGGTCTTTGACTTGCTTCGGCAGGTTGTCCCCGAACAGTAAAGTAGGCGGCGGCGCGCTGCTGGTCTTGCACAACCCTGCGAATTTGGGGTTCAAGGCAGGCCGGATCACACTCTTCCTGAAGCAGTTTATTTCAAACTGTGCATTGCAGAAGAGTGCCAGAGCGTCTTGTTGTTCCTCCGTCATGTCCTTGCCATCAACTGATCTGGCAAATGCCGTTATACCCAATGCCAGTAGTTTGAGGATCTTTTGTATCTTGATCTCTTGGGTTCTGATGTCAACTCCGTTGTTTTCCCAGATTGAGTTGCTCACCGCAGGAACATTGAGGGAAACACAGTTCTCTGGTGCTAAGTATTTAGCAGCTGTGTCACTCATGGCCTGTTCCTGCAGCTGGTTGGTGGTGAGATAGTTGATGCTGGCTGCCAGCTGCGGCTATTACGGCTGTCCCTTTTGCGAAGGCATCGCAAATTTGGAGACCATGCCAAGCAGCTCCTGTTGTTCCTGCACCCCTAGCACGCTGGAAGTGTCTTCAGCCAAACCCCCATCTTCAGAGTCAGCCCAGAAGTGACTCCTTGTGCTCCCTTCCGAGGAGAGGGAGACATTGGCAGCCCTGTAAAAGGTGCTGCCGTGGGTGTCCGAGGAAACCCATGGTGACAAGACTCCGTTTGTTGGAGTAAGTCACGTTGGAGCAATTGCTCCATCAACCGCTCCATGCGAGATAAACGGCCACTGTCGTTATCCGCAGGGGGTGATATGCGTTGGACGATATGTCGCGCATGCATGCTGACGTGGTCTTCACGTAGTCACTCACATGACTCCGAAGTAAAATCTTAAATTCTATTCTATCGTGTTCTATCTTGGCCTATGATTAAAATTGCCAATAGTGGTAGCTGACTATGAACAGTGACTGACATTATTGGACAGGAACTGGTTAAAAAAAACCTGGTGATTATTGGAAAAATGTGTTTCATGTCAGGGATTAAACTCTGAAATTATGCATGGGAATCCTGTTACATAGATCTAACTACAATTTTACTTCGGAGTCACGTGAGTGACTTCGTGAAGACCCCGCCAGCAGGCATGCGCGGCATATCGTCGCACGCATCTGCAGCGGCAGCTGGGGGGGGGGAGTGCGCTCTCCCCACCGGCCTCCTTCACAAGACCGGCAGGTAAGTATTACCTTCCTTTACAGCATGGACAAGGGCCGCAGGACGACGCTGTCGGGGAGCTGAGTTGTGCTGCGGCCAGCCGACGGCCTTTGTCCCCGGAGCTGCACGGAACGCCGGCAGCTTCAACGCTCACAGCATGGACAAGGGCCGCAGGACGATGCTGCCGAGGAGCGGAGCTGAGCTGCGGCCAGCCGACGGCTTTGTCCCCGGATTCAACGCCCCCCGGAGCTGCACGGAACGCCGGCAGCGTTAACGCAACGGTGGGGGCAGGAATGCGGAAGTCGGGCGCTCCCGCTAATACAGGGGCCGACTCACCCCAATGGGTTACCGCTATGGAGCTGCAAGCAACAGTTCCAGACTCCGAGCCCCCCGTCCCCCAAGAGAATAAGGGGGGATACAGGTACGTGGCAAGGGGTCTTGTTTTCTTTTACAGGCAACCTCTCCCCGAGCTCCAGTAGACCCGAGGGGGCTGGGCCGGGGGACAGCCGCACGACAGGGGAGCCCTGCAAAGTGCTTTGCGTACCGCAGCCAGGGATATCAGCCATCGTGCAGCCCGGGCATAACACTGCTGCGTCGTGTAGGCCTACTGGAGCAGATACCACCGACAACACACCCCGTCAGGCTGCGGTCAAGGGCGGAGGTGGCAGCAGGAAGCGGTCGGTCAGCTCAGCGCTGCGAGCGGCCGACCATGCGCCTCCACGCCAAGTAATTGTGTAAGTGTGGAGGTAAGCTTGCACGGACTACGGGGAGCCAGGTTCCGGGGGCCGGCGCCGAGTCAACTCACCTGCCTTCTTATCTGCCAGGTGGGCCGCCACAGTCTGGGAGAAGACAGACTAGCGGAGAGTCCGTGCGGGAGTCGTATGACCCTACTTGGGCTGTAGGTCACGACGACCTGCCATTGGACCATAGACCCTAAGGGGGTGAGGTCCGATGGTGGAAGCCCCAGTGAATTCGCAGGGCCTGGGGAAGTCGGCTTGTCCGCTGCATATAGCAGGGACGGTCGCATTGAGCGGTTGCAGCTCTTAAATGGTCCAACATCTCCAGCGGGACCAAGAACGAGAAGAACGGCATCCACTAGCCGTGCAAGGACTCCGCTCAGCTCCTCATCGTCTCCAGCCAGAAGCATTAATGATTGCCCAGCTGCTGAGTTTGACGACGACCAGGGACAGCCAGTGACCGCTGAACCAGAGCATGAGGAGGATGCTGGATGTAGTGAGTGAAGTTTGCCGTTTCTACCCAGACAGGTGAACCCTGCACCACGAATTGGCGGGCACCATTGATTGCCTACGTATGCACCAACTCTGGAGTCAGATTCTCAATAATACCTTGGAGAAAGGTTCTCCACGGGCATAACGGCGTTTGCAAAACCCTGATCGGGGATAATGTGTCCAGTAAATAGCATGATGCACTGGCACTCCTATGCAACGCCCAGTATGAGATATATTGCCTGCGTAAGAGCTCCATATAGCCCACACTAAACCCCAAATTCGCGGGGTTGTGCCGACCATTACCGCTCCACCGCCGCATTAGTTGCTTGGAGACCTGTACAAACAGGTGAAGGGACTGGACAAAGGAGGCCAAAACAGTGGGCCTCATGAAACTCCATCGGTCAGAGTTCACCCATATATCACCGGCAACAGCCTAATACAACCTGTGAACCAAGGCTGCCGGATAGGGCACAAAGATTCTACCTACCTCCATCTCAATAAATACAACGACCATTTAGGGCAAGGCCAACAGCGGCCTGCATGGGAAATGCGGCCGCCGGGCCGTCAACCTCCATAACGTCCACCCAAAGCACCGTATGTATGGAACCGCCGTTCACTATGGAGGTAAGGGGGTCTGGCTCCTCTCACGCCGTAGTATCCCTCCTGTACGAATAGGTGGGCCATTGCGGGCGGCCTTGGACATATGGGGAAAACTGTAACCACGGATGAGTTTATTTTACAAAGTGTTCAAGGGTATATAATTCGTGGGAGGTATAGATTCCCATACCCAGCATTCGCCTCGTAGGAATTTACTCTATCCCGAAAAGAGGTGGAGGCAGGGCATGCTGAAATTATATGACGAGCAGGGAAAAGTGGTAATTGGCATAACCAAGCATGGACATATTTGAGTTGAGCCTAATATGTTCACCAGCAGTAAAAATAAGAGGAATGTCGGGTTATAATCGATTTAGCTGAGTTGAACACTTTTGTACAATACACCCATGTCAAAATGGATGCTTTTGGAACAGCTAGGTGGATGCTTTACTCAGGGTACTTTATGGCATGTATCAGTTTGAAAGAAGCATGCTATACGGTGCCCATCGCTGAGGCTCACAGGGAATTCTGAAGTTGTCTGGAAGGGTGCATTGCCTAATGGAACCATCACAGCTTAGGCGGTTTACCAAGTTGGTATTTACCTGTATTGGCTCTTCTCCGACAACAAGATTATAGTGATGGCATGTTGGATGAAATCCTTATAATGGGGCAGACCCTCCAATTGGCAATTCAAGGAGTGGCTGCAACCAAGGCTCTGCTTTAGAAGCTGGGATTGTAATCCATCCAGACAAATCAAAAACTGCACCCGCTACGGGTTATGGATTTGGTGTTCACCTTAGACACTAATTTAATGAAGTTTATCATCCCCACTAATAAAGCTTACTGCTATATCAGAAGAGTGCCACAATCTTGCTTGCGCCAGGGTATCGACCATGTGGCAAACAGCGAAAAGTTATTGGTATTGGTAACTCTAAATTGGTAACTACATTCCCAGCTGCACGATTCGGACCGCTACACTACCGAAATTCACAAAGGTCACAAATCACAGCATTAAAAAACAAATGCTGGCTGCTTTGATCGGCCACTTTGGTTACCACCGGAAGCTAGAAACAAGCTATAATGATGGGTAGATAATATTAAAGAATGTCATTGACCTATTATATGGAGCAACCCTGATGTTGTGCTACTAACTGACGCAAGTGCACCAGGCTGGGGAGCAACTGGTATGATGTCCAGTTGTGGTGGCAGATGGAACTCTCATGAGTCTACATTCCTGGAGTCACATGGGATAAACTATATAGAAATGCTGGGGGTATTTCATGGACTGCGGGCTTCTGTACTAATTCATGGGATTACATGTCCGCTTTCGAATAGATAATGCTACAATAATGGTTTACATCAATCATATGGGTAGTATTAGGTCGCTAGTTTGCAATGAATTGGCTAATACAATTTGGCACTGGTGCATTGAAAAAAATATTTGGATTACTGCGACCTATTTGCCTGGGAAGCTTAATTCAGTGGCGGACACCAGGTCACGTGTCTTCAATGACAACATTGAGTGGATGTTGAACCCCCAGATTTTGGAGATATTATAGCTCAAATTGGGGACACCAGATATTGACCTATTTGCGTCCAGGCTGAACCATCGAATACCAACGTATGTGTTGTGGGAACCAGACCCTGGGGTAATAGCATTGGATGCATTTTTATCCATTGGGGAAATGGGTTGCTACGCGTTTCCCCCATGCTGCCTCACCAGTCGGGTATTGCAGAAAATTAAACTAGACTCTGCAACTGACATATTGATCATTCCCGACTGGCCTACACAACCATGGTACCCGATGGTTGTAGAAATGTACAACAACCATGGATGGCGATTGGGAAACATCCCAAATTGATTACTCACTCCATTACAGGGGGGTCAGTCATCCTTGCCATGGTCATTAAACTTGTTGGCTTGCAGGTTCTGAAAAGACCGCTCAACCGGGCAGGCATCTCGTCAAGAGCCATGAACCTTATTGCAGCATCGTGTCGGGAATCCACCCGCAAACAATATCTCACTCAAATCAGAAAATGGGAGGTTTCTGTGCCCGGAACAACAAGTCCTCCAACTCGGCAACAATACTGGATGTGTTGGAGTTTCTAGCAGGCCTCCATTTTGATGCAGGCCTCAGCTACAGTGCCATCAACAGCGACAGGAGTACGCTGTATTCATACCTGGATATAAGTATCAGCTCCCACCACCTGGTGTCTAAACTAATGAGGGGAGTATTCAATACCAATCCCTCCACGACCCAGATATACAGTAACGTGGGATGTGGGGATCATGCTGACCCTACTGAGGAGCTGGGCTCCAATAGATGAGCTACCATTTGAAACAGCTCACCCTTAAGGTGGTGATGCTCATGGCACTGGCGACAGCCCAACGAGTCCAGATGTTACAAAAACTGCGACTGGACACCATGGTGGCCAACCCTGGTCAAATAAAATTCTTTGGTAAAGAGTTATTAAAACAGGAGTTGCTACTAACGTTTTTTAAGTCTTATTCCACCAGGGCTGCAGCGAGAGCCATGAAGGTGCCCATGGACCACATTTTCGCCACTGCGGGCTGGGCCAGTGGGGGAAAAACCTTTCAACGGTTCTATATCAAGTCTCTGGCCGTTCCTGCGACATTCGCAGAAGCTATCCTGGGTACCGCTCAGTAAATGTCTGGCCCCGAATTAGGAGTTGTTGTTTAGTTGATTAATAAATTGTGTTGATTTTTCAGCCACTGTCAACTGAACTCCATTAACAGTCTTACTCCATCAGAATGGCGGCAGTGTGATAAGCATGGACGTTATTCAGGGCGTGAAATCACAGAGCTTTGAAATCTTCACGAAGTCACTCACGTGACTCCGAAGTAAAATAGTAAGATTAAACGAGAACTTACCAAGTTTGAAGTTTGATCTGTATTTTACGAGGAGTCGCGGTGAGGGATTTCGTGCCCACCGCTCCCACCCTCTATCATCAGGTCAAACAGGTAGTTCTACGGTTTTCATCTTACTATTTTCAGTCATGGTTGGTTCTGTGATACCACACCGCTGCTTTGAAGGATGCCGCGCATGCGTGCTGGCGGGTTCTTCACGAAATCCCTCACCGCGACTCCTCGTAAAATACAGATCAAACTTCAAACTTGGTAAGTTCTCGTTTAATCTTACTATTTTAAGGATGTTTCTGCTGATGTTACTGGATGCAAGGAACACAACAAGCCTGCTGGCAAACCTCAAGCAGTGCAATTTTATCAGTTTTGATTAAAGTTTTGGACCTGAAACATTGACTGTATATCTCTTTCTACAGATTCTGCCTGGCCTGCTGAATTTTTCCAGCATTTTCCATTTTTGGCTGCAGTGGTCTAGGAATAATCTTACTAGCCTTGAACACTTCAGGAACACATCCCTACTATATTTTCCAAGAGATGCAGAGGTATCTTTGGTGCCTCTTATGATACAAATCACCCATTATCCAAAGGAATGGCGATTGAGGATCAAGAGCATCAAAAGCCAATTCTGGACCATAAGATCATGTGATAGGAGTAGAATTAGGCCATTCAGCTCATCAAGTCTACTCCAGCATTCAATCATGGCTGATCTATCTCTCCCTCCTAACCTCATTATCCTGCCTCCTCTCCATAACCTCTGACACCCACAGAAGGCGTATGAAGAGATATGTGATTGATGTCAGCTTCCAGCAGAACATATTCAGCTTCCAGCAGAAGTGGTGGAGGCAGGATCGATTTTAACATTTAAGAGTAAAGTGGATAGGTATATGGACGTGAAGGGAATGGAGGGGTATGGTCTGAGTGCAGGTAGATGGGACTAGGGGAAAACAAATGGTCGGCACGGACTGGAAGGGCTGTGAGGGCCTGTTTCCGTGCTGTAATTGTTATATGGTTATATGGTTATATGGTTATATTTGGGCTAGGACGAGCAAATTCCTTTGTTCCACTGACAAACCTAAGCATCCGCCATTCGAAGTTGTGATGTAGATGAGTGTGTTGGCTCACTTCCAATGCTCCACTTGAAACCGCTCTCACTGAATATCATATCCAGAAAACGCTTTACCTTCCCCTCTCGTTCAGGTTTACTTCAAGGAAAACCCCCAGGAAAGCTGCCACTGGTCAGCTCTTCAACTTTAACATAAAGTGGAAGCTGAAAATACCGGTATTACAGCACAGGATACAAAGGAAAGGAGAGGTTAACTTTTTGGGAAAGATTTGTTTGCCAGAACTCTGGCATGAGGCCTCCACCCACAACATCAATCTTTTCCCTTTTATTTCACAGATCCTGCCAGGGCTGCTGTGCACTTTCTGGTTAGGCTGCAGATTTTTGGCATTTTGGCACTTTCTTTTGGTCTTTGCGCAATCCAAAACACTGGAGTCCATCACGAACTAGAAACACAAAGAAAAACTAGTCGCCCTCTGAAGTTGAGTACACAACTTACTGGGAAAGACCATTCAAGCCAAAATGTCTGCAGCTTTAAACCTGGGTTGATGCCTTTTATTTGGATATGAATTTTACTCTCTCCTCCTGTCTGGGTCTCAGTTTTGAATTGCGGTGATTCTTTCTCTGTAAACGTGTGCGGAGCGGACAGTTCTGCTGCTGGTCCTGCAGTTTGTTGCTAACCCTACCCCAAATATAAATCTTGATAATTTAGGATAATTGCTGTCACAATAAATCAAAAGTGAATTCTCTGCCGCATAGCTCACACTACCCAGTTGTGTTTCACATTTTTGAAGAAACTAAGATTTATTGCGCACTATTTATTTTCCTATTGCCAGTGCCAAGGAAGTAAGTGCTCCGCAGAGAACTAGACTCACATTCATATAACACCGGCACTACAGATGTCATTAACATCATTTTAAAAGAATGTGCTTCCATTCCGCTATCTGATTTTGCAGTTGGTTTGAAAAGGGCATCGGATTCCGACAATTCACTCCCTCACTAAACGGAATGTTACTGCACACTATCCAACATCAGCAGGGTAAATGAGAAGGCTTTTTCACGATTAAGTGATCGCGTTGTTAAAAATAGTAGAAGGAATTTTTTATTTCAGTGCAGTTTTTATTTCAAAGGAACTGGGTTTTGTTATTTTCCATATGCCTGAATGCTAGGAGAGGAAATCTGTGTTTGTAGAGTCGATATCAGTGACACAGTGAGAGCACAGAGAGAAGCTTGTGATGACAGTACCACTATCCCTCTCTCGCCCCCTCTCTCTCTCTCCCCTATCACACGCACACACAAACAATTAAACATAAAGTATCCTTGTGCACTCACATTTATGTCACGCACATACAAACATGCGCACGTTGCGTTTCTCCATCCCCTCCTTCAATGAGGCTCTAATAACATGTGCATTTCAAGTGCGCACAACAATTGCTGTTCTTGGGTGAATCTTATGGTATAATGTGCCTTGTAAGTTACTTAAACAAGAACATAGCTAAACAGTGATTCATGGTGAAACACAAACAGCGGTGGTCTGGATAGAGATTTAGCAATTGTGGTTTGCCTGGAAGATAATGAGGGAGTTAGGTTGGGAGAACAAAATCACTCATTTATGCTCCTTAGTGGCTGCCATGTTGCTAATTTTGGACCTTGTATGACTTATAGTGATATGTGATCCATGAATAGAATTAAATATATTTCTTCCAGACACTGATGAAACATCCATTCCAAAATTGAATGCAAACTCTTCTAACTCATTCTGTGCATAATTCCATTCTCGTTTATTGAAAGAAAAGGTGTAAATGAAAAGGTTTCTCCCGGTCATAATCTATAATGTGATTGATAACAGCGTCCGCTTCCTGTCTGAGGGATCAGACTTGAGGCTCGGTATCTGCATTGTTTCATGATACTCCAGTAGGGATCCAAGTCTGCATGAATCATAAAACAAAGTGCTGAAGGAACACAATAGGTCAGGCAGCATCTGTGGAGGGAAATGGACAGATGATGTTTCAGGACATGACCTTTCTTCAGACTAAATTCCTCCAGCAGTTTGGTCTATCATCTGCAGTCTCTTGTCTTTGCATAAATCAAGTGCTCTCTGTGCTGCCTCATTCCACCACTGTTTTTCATTATTTTTAAGTAGCCAATGCAGTGGTTTGAGCATCTTTTTTAAATCTGGTAAAAATCTGGATAAATATCAAACAATACTAAAATAAAGATCTGAGGTCTGCATATTTTCTGTTCTCTTCACCTGTGTAAAAGGCTTCAAATTTGTCCATGGAGCAAAAAACTGCAGATGATGGTCAACCAAAATAAAACCTCAGGAAATGTTAATCAGCAGGTCAGGCAGTACCCAGGAAGAAAGAACCAAAATTAATGTTTCCCCAAGACTCAACATCATCAATTCTGATTGAGATGAATTGACTTGAAAAGTTGACTGTTTCTCTCTCCATGGACGATGCCTGGTCCACTGAGTGTCTGGCATTTTCTGGTTCAAATTTCCATTTTTGGATTGTAAATCATAGGCATTTAATTTTTCTGAGTTTGATGACTTTCGTTTGAACAAAGGCAAGATTTCTTCATTTCAGTTTCACGATTATGGTCATATGGTTATTTCACATTATGGTCATATAGTCACTGACAAAGCCATCCTGGTTACAGGCAATGGTCTATTTCTTGCTGAAACTTGTCTGCTGTTGACTGAAACATTTTCAGTGATGAATTAAATCGAGTCAGCAATTTAGAATAAGTGTACAGTGGTAAGAATAATGATGAGCTAAGTGCGTCAAGTCAAGTGTCAAAAGTCAAGAGTGTTTTATTGTCATATGTCCCGAAACGTTACATAATTCTTAATTGCACTAGCTCGACAGATATATGAACACAGCATTCAGTAAACACCATAATAAAGAATGAAAAAAATTCAGTTTATATATATATATATATATATATATATATATATATATATATAAACAATAATAGTGCAAAGACATGGATAGGATAGGTTTAGAGGAATATGAGCCAAACCCAGGCAGGTGAGGCTAGCGTAGTTGAGGCATGTTGATCAGCATGGGCAAGTTGAGCCGACGAGTCTGTAGCCACGCTGTACGACTCTATGACTATAACTCTATAACTCTATGACAAAAACAATCTCCCCCAAGTCTATGGAGCATATTTGGAGGTGGCAGTGATTTGCACTTTCACTTTGCACTGTTCACTCTTCCAATTTGTCAAGCTCGTCTTCCACTTGTCCTATACAAAAGACCTCATCCATTTAATGGCTATATTATTTTATCCGTTTACTGGCAATAGGATAATAGCTCCACCCATTGCTTCACCACTACTTTCTCACCTACCTTTCCTCTTTCACTGTTCCAATGAGAGGTCTGCAATCATTAACTGTTTCTCTTTCTACAGATATAGTCCAACTTGTTAAGTTTTGCAGCATTTTCTATTTTCATTTCAGTTTTCCAGCACCCGCATTTTTTTTTTTAGATTTACACAAACAGGTTGGGATGCTACTTAGAATAATTAAAAGTTTAGAAGAATGAGAAGAAATGTGATTGAAAAATTGAATATTTTAGTGGGTAAACAGGGCCTGGGGGATGTTTCCTCTCATGGATAAAGAGGAAAGGACAGGAGAGTGGCCCTGAGCATTGTCAGATCACCTCTAATCCTGTTAGAATCAGAGAGTCATGGAGCTGTACAATTTGGAAACATGCCCTTTGGCCCAACACATCTATACCTACAAAGTTACCAAACCATATAACCATATAACCATATAACAATTACAGCACGGAAACAGGCCCTCTCGGCCCTTCCAGTCCGTGCCGACCATTTGTTTTCCCCTAGTCCCATCTACCTGCACTCAGACCATACCCCTCCATTCCCTTCACGTCCATATACCTATCCACTTTACACTTAAATGTTAAAATCGATCCTGCCTCCACCACTTCTGCTGGAAGCTCATTCCACACAGCCACCACCCTCTGAGTAAAGAAGTTCCCCCTCACGTTACCCCAAAACTTCTGTCCCTTAATTCTCATGTCATGCCCTCTTGTTTGAATCTTCCCTACCCTCAATGGGAAAAACGTATCCACGTCAACTCTGTCTATCCCTTTCATCATTTTAAAGACCTCAATCAAGTCCCCCCTTAACCTTCTGCGCTCCAAAGAATAAAGACCTAACTTGTTCAACCTTTCTCTGTAACATAGTTGCTGGAACCCTGGCAACATTCTAGTAAATCTCCTCTGTACTCTCTCTATTTTGTTGACATCCTTCCTATAACTAGGCGACCAAAATTGTACACCATACTCCAGAATTGGTCTTACCAATGCCTTGTACAATTTTAACATTACTTCCCTACTCCTATATTCAATGCTCTGATTTATAAAGGCCAGCACACCAAAGGCTTTCTTTACCACCCTATCTACATGCGATTCCACCTTCAGGGAACTATGCACAGTTATTCCTAGATCCTTCTGTTCCACAGCATTCCTCAATTCCCTACCATTTACCATGTACGTCCTATTTTGATTTGTCCTGCCAAGATGTAGCACTTCACACTTAACAGCATTAAACTCCATCTGCCATCTTTCAGCCCACTTTTCCAAATGGCCCAAATCTCTCTGTAGACTTTGAAAATCTACTTCATTATGCACAACACCACCTATCTTAGTATCATCTGCATACTTACTTATCCAATTTTCCACCCCATCATCCAGATCATTGATGTACATGACAAACAACAGTGGACCCAACACAGATCCCTGAGGCACCCCACTGGTCACCGGCTTCCAACCTGACAAACAGCCATCCACCATTACTCTCTGACATCTCCCATTCAGCCACTGTTGAATCCATCTTGCTACTCTGCCATTAACACCCAAAGATTGAACCTTCTTAACCAACCTTCCATGGGGAACCTTGTCAAAGGCCTTACTGAAATCCATATAGACAACATCCACTGCTTTACCCTCATAAATTTCCCTAGTTACTGCTTCAAAAAATTCAAGAAGGTTTGTCAAACATGACCTTCAAGGCACAAAATCCATGTTGACTGTTCCTGATCAGACCCTGTTTATCCAGATGCTTATATATATTATCTCTAAGTATCCTTTCCATTAATTTGCCCACCACTGACGTCAAACTAATAGGTCTATAATTGCTAGGTTTATTCTTTGAACCCTTCTTAAACAATGGAACAACATGCACAGTACGCCAATCCTCCGGCACTATTCCCGTTTCTAATGACATTTGAAATATTTCTGTCATAGCTCCTGCTATTTCTACACTAACTTCCCTCAATGTCCTAGGGAATATCATGTCAGGACCTGGAGACTTATCCACTTTTATATTTTTCAAAAGTGTCAGTACTTCCTCCTCTTTGAATCTCATAGTTTCCATAGCTACTCTACTTTTTCCCCTTAACTCACAGAGTTCAATATCCTTCTCCTTGGTGAATACCGAAGAAAATAAATTGTTCAATATCTCCCCCATCTTTTTTGGCTCTGCAGATAGCTGTCCATTCTGGTTCTCTAATGGTCCAATTTTATCCCTCGTTATCCTTTTGCTATTAATATAGCTGTAGAAACCCTTTGGGTTTACTTTCACCTTTCTTGCCAAAGCAACCTCATATCTTCTTTTAGCCTTCCTAATTTCTGTCTTAAGATTCTTTTTACATTCTTTATACTCCTCTAGCACCTCATTTACTCCATGCCTCCTATAATTATTGTAGATATCTCTCTTTTTTCGAAACAAGTGTCCAATTTCCCTTGAAAACCATGGCTCTTTCCAATTTTTACTATTTCCTTTCAACCTAACAGGGACATAAAGATTCTGTACTCTTACAATTTTCCCTTTAAATGTCCTCCATTTCTCTTCTACATCCTTCCCATGAAACAAAGTGTCCCAATTCACTCCTATAAAATCCTTACGCATTCCCTCAAAGTTAGCCTTTCTCCAATCAAAAATCTCCACCCTAGGTCCAGTTCTGACTCTCTCCATAATTATATTGAAACTAATGGTATTGTGATCACTGTCCCGAAGTGCTCACCAACGCATACCTCCGTCACCTGAAATGCCTCATTTCCTAACAGGAGGTCCAGCACTGCCCCTTCTCTGGTCGATACCTCTATGTACTGCTGCAAAAAACTATCCTACACACATTTTACAAACTCCAAACCATCCAGCCCATTTACAGAATGTGTTTCCAAGTCTATTTTTGGAAAATTGAAATCTCCCACAATCACTACCTTGTGCTTACTACTAATATCTGCTATCTCCTTACATATTTGCTCTTCCAATTCTCGCTCCCATTTGGCGGTCTATAATACACCCCTAAAAGTGTTGCTACACCGTTCCCACTTCTCAGTTCCACCCAAATAGCCTCCCTAGACGAGCCCTCTAATCTATCCTGCCAAAGCACTGCTGTAATATCTTCTCTGACAAGCAATTGCAACACCCCCCCCTCTGGTCCCTCCAATTCTATCACACCTGAAGCAACGAAATCCTGGAATATTTAGTTTCCAATCACAGCCTCTCCAGCTGGAGGAACAGCACCTCATATTCCGCTTGGGGAGTCTGCATCCTTTGGGCTTGAACATTGAATTTTCTCAATTCTGTTAACCCTTGCTGTCTCCTCCCCTTCCCACCTCTCCCTCAGCCCTCGGGCCCTGGCATTCCCTCTATCTCTATCTCCCTCCCCCACCCCAGTCGCACCAGCTTCTCATTTTCACACCACAAACAGCTTACAATGGCTTGTTCCCTTTATCATCGATACTTTTTTGCATATCTTTCACTCATTGTTCCTTATCTCTCCACATCACCGTCTATATCTCTCGTTTCCCTGATCCCTGACCAGTCTGAAGAAGGGTCTCGACCCGAAACGTCGCCTATCTCCAGCTTTTTGTGTAACCCTCCTGCAACCATGTTTCACTGATTGCCACAACATCATTATTTCCAGGTGTCAATCCAGGCTCTAAGTTCATCCACCTTACTTACAATGCTCCTAGCATTAAAATATACACATTTTAGAAACCCACCATCCCTTATTCTCTGTCTATTATCTTTTTCATCTTTCTCGCCTACATTTTGGATCCGAGTGCTTCCCTTCTCTGCCTCTTGCCCCACACACTGACCCCTAGCCCCCTCTACCCGAGTCCTCCCCCAGCCTTTCTAGTTTAAAGTCTCCCCAGTAGCCTTTGCAAATCTCCCTGCCAGGATATTGGTCCCCCTCGGGTTCAAGTGAAATCCGTCCTTTGTGTACAGATCATACCTTCCCCAAAAGAGGTTCCAGTGATCAAGAAACTTGAATCCCTGCCCACTGCACCAGTCCCTCAGCCACGCATTTATCTTCCACCTCATTTCATTCCTACTATCACTGTCACGCGGCACAGGCAGTAAGTAATCCTGTGAAATTGTTACCCTTTTGGTCCTTCTCCTTAACTTTCCCCCCAACTCCCTAAATTCTCCCTTCAGGACCTCGTCACTTTTTCTGCCTATGTCATTGGTACCTATGTGTACCACAACATCAGGCTCCTCTCCCTCCCTTATCAGAATCTTTTGGACCCGTTCTGACACATGCGAGACCCTGGCACCAGGGAGGCAAACTACCATCCGGGTCTCCCGACTGCGTCCACAGAATCGCCTATCCGACCCCCTAACTATAGAGTCCCTATTACAATTGCCCTCCTCTTTTTGCTACCCTTCTGAGCATCAGGGCCGGTCTCTGTGCCGGAGGCCCGGCCGCTGTTGCTGCCCCCAGCTAGGCTGTCCCCTCCAATCGTACTCAAACCCGAGTACTATTTTCCAGGTGCACGGTCACAGGGGTACTCTCTAGCCCCAGCCTCTGCCCCTTGCCCTTCCTAACTGTGACCCACTTGTCTGCCTCCTGTGGTTTGGGAGTGACTACCTCCCTGTAGCTCCTCTCTATTACCTCCTCACTCTCCCTGACCAGACGGAGGTCATCGAGCTGCTGCTCCAGGTTCCTAACACAGTCCTTTAGGAGCCCCATCTCAACACACCTGGCGCAGATGTGGGTGTCTGGAGGGCTATCAGATTCCCTGACCTCCCACATCTGACATCCAGAACAGTACACTGCCCTGGCCTTCATACTGCCCCCCTTACACAGGATACAACAAACTGCTGGGATCTGACTGCCAATCAGCTGCTTTCCCTAGTCCACTTCCCACCAATCAGCTGCTTACCCTAGTCCACTTCCCACCAATCAGTGGCTTCCTCAAAAAAAACCCACTTCTCCAAATGGAATGTTATGGATTTCGGTAAAAACAAGCCCCGCGCTTGATTTTAAACCTTACCGGTCAGGTGTCGCTCCTCCCCCTCCTCTTCTTCCAACGGCTCCTGTGGGCCTCTGAAAAAACAAGCCCCGCGCTGGATTTTTAAGCTTACCGGTCGGGTGTCGCTCCTCCCCCTCCTCCTCTTCTTCCAACGGCTCCTGTGGGCCTCTGAAAAAACAAGCCCCGCGCTGGATTTTTAAGCTTACCGGTCGGGTGTCGCTCCTCCCCCTCCTCCTCTTCTTCCAACGGCTCCTGTTAGTTTCACTTGCTTGTTAGTGAAACCGAGTTAGTTTCACTTGCTTGTGCCTGGCCCAAATCCCTCCAAACCTCTCCTATACTATCCATGTCCCTCTACATGTGCCTCTTAAATGTTGTAATTGTATCAACCTCTTCCACTTCCTCTGGCAGCTCCTTCGGTATATATAGCACCCTCTATGTGAAAAACATTCCCCTTAGGTCTCTTTTAAACCTTTCTCCGCTTACCTTAAATCTATGCCCTCTACTTGTAGACCACCCTACCTAGGGGAATGGACTGTCGCTACTCATCTTATCTATGATCCTCTTGATTTTAGGTATCTTTGTAAGGTCACCCCTCAACCTCCTACACTACAGGTAAAAAAGACCCATATACCGTTCTGATGAGAGGTCTATGACAATAAGAATGTCAAAAATCAAGCCATATACAGTACGTCTGATAGTGCAAAGAGAAAAATACTAGAGTGTAGAATACAGTGTTAAAGTATTATAGTATTACAGTTACAGAGAAAGTAGAGATAAAAATAAAACTGTAATGAGGTAGATTGGGAGATCAGGCATACACCCTTAGCTTATGGGCTGTGCGGAGGCACTGTACATGCTAAAATAATATATTTTATATATAATTAACTAAATCTTAACGAAATAAGCCATGTGGGTTTCATCCCACATCTTAAATATGTGTAGGTTGATAGGATATTTGGCCTCCGCAAATTGACCCTAGTATGTGGGGAGTGGGAAAGTGGGATTACATAGAACAAGTGTATAGATCATAGATAAATGGTGGACGGTGGGCCATTACGTAGATCAATGGTGGACTTGGTGAGCCATAGGGCCTGTTTCCATGCTATATCACTAAAGTAAAGTAAAGTAAAGTAAACGGAACCAAACCAAACCATGCTGAAATAAATGATTTCATGCGTAAATTGACAAACCTAGCAGTGCGGGGATTGTTACGGCAGGAAGATAAGCAAACTGATCACAGCACCATGTGCTTCCATTCGGACTCAGAGCAGGGAAAATTGTAAAAATGATAAAAACTTAAGACTCCCTATCTGAATTGTAACCAAATAAATAAATTACTGGCAGATGAAAATAAATGAATCTTATAGCCTTTACCAAGGTGTAGTTGCTGAGTGTTGAAGATTGGTAATTATCCAGGATACTTAACTTTAAGAAATGATAGGCAAAATGGAAATCAGAGGAGCAATGGGCAGTTAAGAGGGATTTTAGGTTCATAGTATGAAATAATTTTATACCGGCATTCCCCAGGTTATCAATTATGTACAACCCGCATATATGGATGAGTGTTTGGGATATTGACGAAATAGATTTGTTGCATGTTGCGGAACTGCACATCCCTTCTATCCCTGTGAGAACTTGAGAACTGTAGCAATATCTGGTTGAGTTAAATTGCCTAGTTCAACATTACAATGCCCTTGTTTGGCCTATGTTTTTATTTAAATGCATGGCAGAGCATCTGCATTTCTGACTTGCAAACTATTCAGGTTACAGTATGAAGAGTTCTCGGGAAAGAAATCATGTCATAACCTGGTGAGGTCATGCATTATGATTGAAAGTCAGTGTTTCAAACTAAAACCATGGTATTAAATCTAAACAAAGTAAACTGTGAAAGTACGAGGCATTAAAATGGCAATGGTATATTGGCAACTTGCAACAGAAGGAATTACTAAAAATAAAAATGTCTAAAAGTTAAGGAATTGATAGTTTGTGACATATAGATTAATCCCTTTGTGGAAATTAGGAAATTAAAGGGATCATTAAATCAATGGAAAAGGCTTGTAATGCTAGAAAAGGGAATTTAGAATTCAGCAACGGAAGATCAAGAATTCACCAGGAAATGGAAAGTAGATATAAGAGTAAATCTAGCAAGAAAAACAGTTTGGGGTAAATATTAGCATAGGTTGAGCACAGGTTCATGGACAGAAAACAGGAATGGTCAATTATGGACTGGAAGGCAGTGATCAGTCGACTGCATAAGTGGCTCGATGCTGGAATTCCACCTGTTTCATAGAGTCGTACAAGGTGGAAACAGGCCCTTCAGCCCAACCTGCCCACACTTACCAACATGCCCCATTTACACTAGTCACACCTGCGTTTGTTCAGCACATATCCCTCTAAACCTATCCTATCCATGTACCTAGTGACCAGAGGGGTATCGCAGGGCTCAGTGCTGGGACTGCAGCTATTTACAATACACATGAATGATTTAGATGAAGGGATTAAAAGTAACATTAGCAAATTTGCAGATGACACAAAGCTGGGTGGCAGTGTGAACTGTGAAGAGGATTCTATGAGGATGCAGGGTGACTTGGACAGGTTGGGTGAGTGGGCAGATGCATGGCAGATGCAGTTTAATGTGGATAAATGTGAGGTTATCCACTTTGGTGGCAAAAACAGGAAGGCTGATTATTATCTAAATGGTTCATCAGTCACTGAAAGTAAGCATGCAGGTGCAGTAGGCAGTGAAGAAAGCAAATGGCATGTTGGCCTTCATGACAAGAGGAGTTGAGTATGGGAGCAAAGAGGTCCTTCTGCAGTTGTACAGGACCCCAGTGAGGCCACACCTGGAGTATTGTGTGCAATTTTGGTCTCCCAATTTGAGGAAGGACATTCTTGCTATTGAGGGAGTGCAGCGTAGATTCACCAGGTTAATTCCCGGGATGGCGGGACTGTCATATGTTAATAGAATGGAGCGGCTGGGCTTGTATACTCTGGGATTTAGATGGATGAGAGGGGATCTTATTGAAACAAATAAGATTATTAAGGGTTTGGACACACTAGAGGTAGGAAACATGTTCCCGATGTTGGGGGAGTCCAGAACCATGGGCCACAGTTTAAGAATAAGGGGTAAGCCATTTAGAACGGACTTGAGGAAAACCTTTTTCACACAGAGAGTGGTGAGTCTGTGGAATTCTCTGCCTCAGAGGGTGGTAGAGGCAGGTTCTCTGGATGCTTTCAAGAGAGAGCTAGATAGGGCTCCTAAAAATAGCAGAGTGAGGGGATATGGGGAGAAGGCAGGAACGGGATACTGATTGTGGATGATCAGCCATGATCACATTGAATGGCGGTGCTGGCTCGGAGGGCCGAATTGCCTTCTCCTGCACCTATTGTCTATTGTCTATTTTCTACCTGTCTGAATGTTTCAGAAATGTTGCAATGCTTCCTGCAAACCACAATCTACATCAATCACCTGCTTGAAGGACCAAATAAATCAAATCCAATATGCACATGACACAATCTGAGTGGCAGTGTGGGCTGTGAGGAGACTGCAGAACATATTTGGGGACACAGAGAGTCTGAGTAATATGGCAGATGGAACATGATGTGGAAAAATATGAGGTCATCTGCTTTGGTATAAAAATAAAAATTGAGTATTTTTTAATGTGTTACAAGATTGAAAATTTTAATTTTCAAAAGGACCTTTGTGATCTAATGAATCACTGACAGATAACTTAGGTGCCAATGCAATTAAGATAGGAAACAGTGTGTCAGCCTTTATTACAAGAGGATTTGAGTACAAACATCTTATTGCAATTATATAGGGCCTTGACGAGACCGCATCTGGAATGTTATGTCCAGGTTGGTCTTTGTATCTTAGAAAGGATATTCTTGCAATAGAGGGAGTGCAACAAAAGTTCACCAGATTTAATCCTAGGATTGGGAGTTTGTTCTATCAGGAGAGATTGAATTCAGAGGAATTAGAAATGACCTCATTTTAATTCATACAGGACTTCATGGAGTAGATGCAGGGATGATATTACCCCTGTCTGACGTGTCTAGAACTAAGGATCACTGTCTGAAAATAAACGATCGGCCATTCAGGAGGGAGATGAGAAGAAATTTGAAAACCCTTCGGGTAGTGAATCATTGAGAGACTTTGCCCAGGAGAATTATAAAGGCTCAGTCACTGAATTTATTCAAGACCGAGATTTAATCATAAAGACATAGACTGATGGAGCTGGACAGCATGGAAACAGGCCCTTCGGTTCAACTAGTCCATGCCGACCAAGTTGCCTTACTAAATAGTCCCACTTGCCTGCACCTGGCCCTTATCCCTCAAAACCTTTCTTATCCTCTCCAAGTGTCTTTTAAATGTTATAACTATGCCTGCTTCAATCATTTCATCTGGCAGTTTGTTCCATCTACACAGCCCCAACTGTATGAAAAAATGGCACTCAGGTCCCTTTCACATTTCTCCCCTTTCAATATGCCTAGACATACGCCCTCTAGTTTTATACTGCTCTAACCTGAGATAAAGACTGAATATTTACTTTATCCATGCCCTCATGATTTCATAAGTCTCTATAAGGTCACCCAGTCCCCAACACTCCTTATAATTTAAACCCTCAGGTAAAATCCTCATAAATATTTTTTGCACCTTCTCAATTTAATTACATGCTTCCTATAGCAGGGTGACCAGAAGTATAAACAGTACTACAAATATGGCCTTAAATTCTTGTAATTAATACAGTGACCAATGAAGGGAAGCATACCAAACACCTTCTTCGCCATCCTGTTCACCTGAGTCACCACTTTCATGGAACTATGCACTCCTAGGTATCTGTTCTACAACACTCCCCGGGGCCCTAGCATTTACCTTGCCCTAGTTTGCCCTCTCAAACTGTAACATTTAAAATTTATCTGAATTAACCTCCATCTGCCATTCCGTGGCCCTGTTGGTCAAAATCCCATTATAATATTCTTCACTGAAATGTATTTTTCACTTCCACAACCATTTTAATGCACACACTGACTAATCGTGCCCCTTACATTCACATCCAGATTGCCCTGATCAATGCTCTTGGTCACCTCTTCAAAAAACTCAATCAAATTTGTGAGACATTACTTTCCTTGCACAAAGTCATGCTGACTATCCCTAATCAGTCCGTGTCTTTCTCCATGCTAAAAACTGTTTTCACTTCACGCCCATCTCGAGAGTCACCATACTTAGATGACCTAATTGATCTTTAAGGGGCCCTAATCTCACCCTACTCTCTTACCCTTAATATACTTTAGCTTTAGTTTAGTTCAGTTTATTGTCACGTGTACTGAGGTATAGTGAAACACTTTTGTTGGTAGAATCTCTTTAGATTTTCCATTACCTAATCTGTCAAACCTACCGCTTATCCCCTTTACGTCCTCCTGATTTCCCTCAAGAGTACTCCTACATCCCATTTGCTGCTCAAGGGATTCACAATCCCAGCTTGTTATAACTGATGTATGCCTCCTTCTTTTTCTTGACCAGAACCTCAATATCTCTTGTATTTCAGAGTTGCCTACTCCTGCCAGCTTTGCCTTTCACTCTTAGGAATATGCTGGCCCTGAATTCATGTTATGCTATGTCTAAAACCCTTTCTTTGGCAGGCAGCCCTCTACCTGCAAAGTTCCTGTCTAATACCATAAAAATTGGCCTTGCCCCAATTTAGGACTTCAACTTTTGGACTAGTCTTATACTTTTCCATAACTATTTAAAATCTAATATAGTTATGGTTGCTGGTCCTTATTTCCCAAGAGGATGTTAAGTTTTCATTGATTTTTCCCCCCAACAACAGAACACCATGATCCACCACTTGCAGTGCCATGCATTTTTTGCTTTAATTGGTTTTGCAAAATGTTTGTACTTTTGCAGTCTTCTTTCTTTGAGAAAATTCCTCTGTAACCTATGTATAATTTATGTCTAATTTGTATTTATGAATTGGGTACGTACATGTTCCTATGATGCTGCTGCAAGCAAGATTTTTCATTGTACCATATTGCTGCACCGCACCATACTTGTGCAACTGACAATGAATTTGATTTAATGGAAATCAAGAGACATGTAATTAGTGCAAGAAAATGACAATGAGTGAAAGGTCAGTCATGATGTTGCTGAATGAATAAACAGGCATAAGGATCCAAATGGCCGCCTCCTGCTTCCATTTCTTTTGTTGTGTTGAGAGAGAGTTCCAGATTCCTACTCACCTTATGAAAAAGTTTGCCATCAGCCCTGAGTGATCATTCTGACACCTTGCCATGCTGCAGGGCTAATTTCATTGGATTACTGCGCTCAACTCACTGTGGTAAACATGACCATACCTGAATCCTGAGGGACTTCAACTCAGTTGATGAGCTGGAATCTGAATAGTCATTCCCATGAGAGTAACTCTCTAAATTGGCAAATAATCAGGGACAAGATGGTGAGATTGCACCGCAAGTAGGTGGAGAGATCTAGGGATCCATTCCAGAGGAGGATCAGACCCTACCAGTGTCCAATAGATACAAGGTTCTTACTCCATGTGTGCATAAGGGAGGGATACAAACTGTCTACTGGCACAGAGGACCATTCAAGTGGGGAGGGGGGGGGGGGGGGGGGGGGGAGAAAGGTTATAGTGAAAGGGAATAGAACTACAAAGGGAACATACATTTTTCTCTGCAGCAGGCAGAGAGTCCCAGAGAGTCTATGGTCCCAGAGCCTATGTTGCCTACCTTGTGCTAGGGTAAAGGACATCTCCTCTAGCTGTTGTGGCCCACATAGGCACTAACAATGTAGGTAGGAACTAGAAAGGAGGCTCTGCTGAGAGATTATAAGGAGCTTGGGACAAAAGTGAAAAGCAGACCACTTTTTTTGTCTACATTTTTGTCTACATTTTTGTGTTTAGTAAAGTATTTGATAAACCTTTCCTATCACTGTACCTCTCCAAGGTAGTCCATGGTAGTCCATGGCTTCAAAGAGATTCCTCCACCATTATGTCTCCTGGACCATTCTTTTCCCACCAACCACACGCCTTCTGATGCTACTTTCCTTTGTCACCATAGGTGATGCAACATTTGTATTTTCACCTCTTTCCTTCCATCAACCAGGGACAAAAACAATCTATTATCAAATAGAATTAAACGTCACTTGCACATCCAACAATCTAGTGTACAGCCTTGAGTTTTCACAATGTCATCTTCTCTAAACTGGAGAAACCAAACACAGGGGGATCACTTTTTCGGTCACCTGAGTTCAAGCCATAGGGTGTTCCTGAGCTTGCTGTTGCCAGCCACTTTATCATTGGAGGTAGTCCAGAGAAGATCCACTAGGATAATGCCTGGGATGAGAATGTTGTCCTTCCAAGAGAGGCCAGACCAACGATCATCCCTTAATCTTGTTCTATCCTACACACTTAGGACAATTTAAAGAAACCAATTCACTTAAAAACCTGTACATCTTCGGAGTGTGTGAGGAAACCGGAGCACCCAGAGGAAACCCACGCAGTTACAGGGAGAACGTACAGTCAGCACACATAGTCAGGATTGAATCTGGGTCTATAACGCTGTAAGGCAGCAACTCTACTGCTGCATCACTGTGCCACCCATGATGTGTTCACTCATGAGTGAGTCACAAAGCAGGGGACATACAGTAGCTGCAAGATAAAGAACCGGCTATTTAAACTGAGGTGCATAGAAATTTCATCTCTCAGAGGGAATTCTCTGCTCCTGATGGTGGTTGAAACCCGATCATTAGATATATTTACAGTGGAGTTAGATAAATACTTGATAAACCAAGGAATTAAGTGTTGTGGGGAATGGGCACTGGAGGAGTTGAGGCCAGTATGGAGCAATCATGATCAAATTGTATAGCAGGCAAGGTTTGAGGTGCCTGATGAACCACTCCTGCTCTTAGTGTTCTTGTACTCTACCACCAATGACTGAACTGAGCCTGCTCACGATGAACAGATACGAACACTTGATGATCGATACCAGTCCCGCTCAGATTTCAGTGGCAACGCTGGTCACTTTTTGGCACATTTGACCTTCCACTCCAACACTAGACTCACCATGAAGCACTGACCGGCGCAGAGTAGTTTAAATTCTAATTAATTATAAATTAAATTATTTATTGGTGTTTTAACCTGCAATTAATTTGTTTTCATTTTTTTAGATACTTTTATGTATAATGATGTTGCCTTTTGAATATCTTTAAATGGCTGTTTAAAGAAAAGCCTTTGATAGTTGAGGCCAGGCCGTCGCTCGGAGATTACTGCCTCGTGGGACACTTCTCAAGTGCGGAGGATCAGCTCATCCGGATCTTCACACCTGAGAAAATAAAGCCGTGACTCCCAACAGTGTGCAGAATAATCCAACCCACTAACCATGGGCTGGACTGTTTTGAAATCCTTGCTGTTTATTATATTCCAGAATCGATTAGGAATGAAGAATGAGCCTGAATTGCATGTTAACAAGTGAAGCAACTCACAAGACAAGAATCACTTCCGCTATGCAGTGGAGCTCATAGACAAGAGAACTAAGGGATATGAAGCACCACGGCTGAGGTAAAAACCATACCTGCAGAGGTGGATTTTGCAGAATGGTCAAAGGAGTCTTTTTCTAGGAGTTTGTATTTATTCATCCATGAACACATGGCTAACAAAGTATGTTACAATGAAGCAATATCACAAAATAACAACAGATGCAAATTTCCAACGTAATGTTGGAACTGAAAATATTATCAAATAAAGAAAGCAATAATTTGTAAATTAAAAACAGGCAACATATACAAATGCTCATAAACAAATTGAGTAATATAGTACCTTGTAACCCTAGTTATCAATGCTTATCTGCTTGCTAAAGTGACGGGATATGAATGTGTCCATCACCAGCTGCTTGGGGGGTGAGTGAGAATGGTTCCTGAGAAAGTGAGAGAAGGTTTCAAGATGTAGTCTAACCGAACAGACAGGCTGAACTTTATTCATGGCATTGACCGCTTTATGTGACCGCGAGCACAGTGGGATTTAATTATACAGGTTGAAACTTTCAAAAAACAGCACTTTTGGGACCTGACTGGTGATCCAATGAGATATCAGCCCTGATCATCTTTCTATGATCAGGAGAATTGTTCTTTCTAAGTATGGTGGATAGATGTGGGAAATGGAAACTGAAGGGTTTCAACAACCATCCATAACTCAAAATTTCCCCAAGTCAGAAACGGTGTTGGCTGAATCGCTATCGACAGAGGTTGCAAAATTGTATTAGTAGATTAATCAGTTAAAAATTAATGCAGATCTTAGTTAATTTTGGTTTGTAGTTAGGTCTTAATTAGAATTATTAGTACAGATCTATACTATAGATTAAAAACATGCTGTTTCACAAGAATTGCCTGACCATAGAATGTTGGACCAGAGAGTTTCAACCTGTATTAAATAGATGAGGGGAATGATTGCAAGAAGCCGTTCACGTGTGAATGCAGTGGGTGAACCTATGAGAAAGCCACGGAAATCCATCACTTTTACTGTCCTCATGCCATCACCAAATGTGAGCAGCACCAAAAACTATCCGCATTTATAATCTGCAAGCCTCTTTAAGGCTCCATATATATTGCAGAATGATATGGACTTTTTGCTGTAAATATATTGATTGGAGTGAATGCGGAACATACGTAATCCAATTACCAGGAACATAGAGCAACATCAAATAGCATTCAAGGACACACCATTTACTAATGTTTCTCAACACAAGCCCAATTTTGTTGAGGGAATGTGTGATGAAAAAGGACATATTTGACTCAATGTTAAGGCCTAGGAGAATGATTCTAGTGTCATTAGTTTACAACAATCATTTAGTAAAAGGATGGGAGAATATATTACTCATGTCCTACCCTCATTAAAGTTTCAACAAACTAACACAGCTCCAAAACAGAGAGAATATGGATCACTAAACATAGTTTTATGTTTTGGGACAGAGAATGTTATCTTTTCAGAAGATTCACCGAAAAGCAATTCTCATTTCTGGCATTGCAATGTATATTTTGTGTCCCCTCCAACTTGACACAGGTGAAACCCATGACACACTCTCTTTTATCTTCTTAAAGTCCTGTCCCACTTGGCCGTAATTTCCGCGTAATTTACGTTACATCATTTACGCGTCACGATGCACAACGCTCGCATCGTGACACGCACGTGATGCGTGCATGGTGCGCATTACGCGCGCATCGTGCGTGGTGACATAGGCAGTGACGCGCGTTCACGAGCGGCATCCCAGGATTTTGGGATGTACAAAATCTTTGCGCACCATCTGCATGACGCGCAAATGACGGCCCAGCTGTCTCTAACCTCCTTAGCAAGCTTCTCACTAGGAACCAGAGGGATTGATAATTTAATGCAATGCCGCTGATTTCAGCATGAACTTTTGAATTCTCCTGTTAACTGTCTCCTGGTTTCATTGACATTTACATTTGGTTCCAAATATCACCCCTCTTTCTTGCAGATGACCACCCACCCACCCACCCATGGAAAGTCCATTTTGCTTTCCGTTTATGAGATGGCTTTGCCCTGCTGTGTCCAATCTTCATCCTTCTACCCTCAGGGTCCTCTTCCACTATGGTACGAAGAGTTGAAGCTTGCCATCCAGAGTTGCGGTGGTTAGCTGTAGCATGAAAAACACAAGGCAGATGGCAAGTTATTTTACATCCTTTAACTGCTGAAAAAACTGAGGAGACATCCATACTGGAATGCTCCAATCTCTCTCATCCCAAAGGCAGGCTGGTGGGGTTAATCCGAGTTGTCACCATTGTAGATGAGGGGGCTTTAGAGAAAGAATAGGTTACAAGGAAATCAATGGGAACATGGATAGCTCTGAGAACCAGCATAGACTTAATGGGCTGAATGGTTTATTTTACGTTATAAAACACGTAAAACAAACAGTCGAGCACAGTCCTTTCAGCCCAATGTATCTGTGCCAATCATTATTCCAAGTTAAACTATTCCGATCTGCCTGCACATATTCTATATACCTTTACTCCCTGACTAAATAACTCTTAACTGTTCTAAATGCTTCCACCACTTCCCCTGGCTACACTTTCCAGAAGGTAATCCGTGGCTCCTTTGCAGCCCTCCTTAACATCTTGTTTAAGTTATTTCCTGCTTTCTTTACATTTCTCAAAGGCCCTGACTGATTTGAACTTCCTAAAACTCAAGTTTGACTACATTTGAAAAACCCTTTTTGACTACATTTGAAATATCTCTCATCATTGAAAGTTCCCCAATCTTGCCATCTTTTGTCTTTATTCCTCAAGGAATCTTGTTGGTCCTGAATCCCCATCAGGTGGCCTTTAGAGAACTTCCACACATCAGATGTGGACTTACTCAATAAGAGATGCTCCCTTAAATTTCCCCAGCTCTTGTCTTACACTGTTGTAATTATCCTTTCTCAAATTTAGCACTTTCTCTTAAGTCCAGTCTGATGCGAATTCTGGCTTTGGCATCCCACCAAAACAAGAAATAAAATTAGGAATGTGTTTGGGTGAATGTTTGTTAATGCAAACCTGTTCCAGGACACTGCAGCCACTTAAAAACGTTTACTCAACGTGGAACATTGAAATAAATACCTACATTGAAAGAGAGTCTTTTTTGAAGAAACTACTTTTCTGAAAGTGAAGTTTTAGCCTTTTTATTCTGATTTCTGTTTCTCTGATTGTCTTTTTCAAGATGTCAGCGCCACTGGAAAGTCTGGTAGTTATTGCCCCTGGAAGATGTAAGGTTGTGGTGGTGAGCAGCCTTCTTGGACTGTTGCAGGCACAATCTGCAGCACGAATATACAGATAAATGGACTGCAACGCCACTTGAGAGAATAATGAAATGCCAACTTCATTAACTCAACTGACTGTTAAAACAATTATGACAAGAATCAGAGCCACCACACTGATAGGAAATTGCTTAAACTGAAATCACCGATAATATCCCTGCCATCAAGATCACATTCATACAGGCTTCAGAAGGGGCTTACTGGGATTGGCAAATGGATATTGGGTCAATTGAACATGCAGATAATGAAAGATAATAAGATTTGGAAGGGAAGATAACCATCTTTTGATTTTGTGGAATTTTACTGTGTATAGTTTGTATTTTTATAATGGTGGTAGCATTTCAATAGGAATTCACTGGTTGTGATGTGCATGGAATATGAGACGCTGCATGAAATGTCAGCTGTCTAGTTTTGGTATTGGTTTATTATTGTCAAGTGTACTGAGATAGTGAAAAGCTTTGTTCGCATGCTATCCAGTCAAATCATGCTCTACATTCTTTCCCTTCTCATATTTCATTATTGTCTCATCATTACATTAAAGGAGGTTCTAATTTTACAAATGAATGATTGTGTTCTTCACAATTCTGAATGATTGCTGCCCTTTGCTGGAAGTGTTACCTCATAGTCAAAAGAAAAAAAAACAATGATGACATTCAAAAATGAAAGAACTTACAGCATAATTTGAGCAAGGGTAACATAATTTCACCAGCTAACACATATTTCTCTTCAATCCACATCATTGCAAATAGCTTAATTTGACAGTGTGGAAGTTAATAACCAGAGAGCACATATGTGGCATTTGCTAGTTTTACAATTCGAAAATAAAGACTAAGATGAGTAAAGGAGAAAAAGTGTTCACGTAACATGTTGCTTTGATCTGGACTGTACTAGCTGGGAGGATACCACAAATAGATTCATCAGTGACTTTCGAAAGTGAATTGGGTAAGTAATGGAGATAGAATAAGAAGGGTCTCGACCTGAAACGTCACCCATTCCTTCTCTCCAGAGATGCTGCCTGTCCCACTGAGTTATTCCAGCATTTTCTGTATTTAGAATAATTCATAGCTGTGGGAAGATTGCAATTAGTTGAATCAGCGTTTCGAAGGGCTAGCACAGGCATGGTGGACTAAATGTTCTCATCCTCTGCTGTAAATTTCTTTAATTTCCAATGTAGATGGCTGCTTCATCTGCTTGTAAGAGATGACATGGCTGAAGCATAAGAGACCTGAAAGCTCCAGATAAATGAAATGCATGCAGTTCAATCCTTGCAGAATCACGAAAACCAATCTGTTGAGCAACAGACAGAAGCACTCACTGGCAACAGCCATGTCTCAAGGGAATTTAAGGGTTAACACTGCACTGAGCCACAAGAACCAGATTTAAAGCATGTTTGTTTCTTGGCTCAAATAGTAAGATGTATTCATTAACTGCTGAGCTAGCAAAATAATTGTACAAAATTGGCCAGAGATAACATGGAATTAAGAATGACCTTCACATCCTCCCTCATCTGATCAAACCAAAGAAAGGTTACTAATGGAGAATTCCTACTTGAGGAATCCTCTGAACATTTTATTGTTCCTCGCACAGGGGCGAGTGCCAAATTGTCCTGAACTGAACTGCTCATTGTTTCAAAAAGACCAAACTCTGGTCTGCTAAACCAATTTGGATCCCTCCGCATTGTGTGTGATGTCACCGTCTATTCTGCTAACATATTCAAAGAGAAAACCATTTTTACGTCTCGGAAATATTACTTTATTCATAAAACATGCAGATGTATGTCGCACAGAATATTCATCCCTCATAGTTTTCAGTGTGAGCCAGATTATTCCATTTTCATCAGATCTATATGATGCAGTTTCCCTTTGCATACATTCCTTGAAGGGTTTTTACACTGTATAAAGCTAGTACGAGGTTTGCCCTAACAGTTTTTGTACTGGGTGCACCATGATTCAGTATGTACCTCAGCACATAGGTCTGCGCCTTGAGGTGTACCATGATGGAGCATTTTGTTACAGACAGCTCCCTGGACTGGAAGAGCAATGGTTTTCAAACAGGGCATAGAGTATATTTCATCAGGTTGATAGTCCTTCCACAGCAAGTGGCATTTGTCTCAGAGTGAGTTGCACTGCTGATGTCCCAGCTAATTGTCCCAGGCATCATCCTGGTAAACCTCCTCTGTATCTCTCCAGTGCAATTACATCCTCCCTGTCGCGTGGTGATAAGAACTGCATGCACTACCCTAGCTGGGTCTAACCAATGGTTAAAAAAGTCATACCACATTCTCTCTGCTCTTATACTCTGTGCCACTGCTAATGAAGGCACACATCCCATATGGAAGGGGATTGCAGAAAGTTGCAAGACTAAGTATTGTTCAAGTAGAGGATTTCAACTTTCCCATATAGACTGGGATTCCCAAGGGGTTAGATGGGGTAGAATTTGTCAAGTGTGTTCAGGAAAGTTTCTTCAGGCAATAGGTAGAGGGCCCTACAAGGATCAGGCAAAGCTTGACCTATTATTAGGGAACTGGGCAGAACAAATGACTGAAGGTAAAGGATAGAAGATTGGTTGACTGGCAGAAGGCAAAGAGTGGGAATAAAGGAAGTCTTTTCTGGTTGGCTGCCAGTGACTAGTGGCGTTCCGGAGGTGTCAGTGTTGGGTCCGCAACTTTTAATGTTGTATGTTAATGATCTGGATGAGGGAATTGATGGCTTTGTGACCAGGTTTGCGGACATTGCGAAGATAGCTGTAGGTGCAGGGACTGTTGCGGAAGCAGGGAAGCTGCGGAACTTGGAGGCTGGGAGAGTGGGCAAAGAAGTGGCAAATGGAATACAGCATAGCAAAGTGTACGGTCATGCACCTTGGTAGAAGGAAAAGAGGCATAAACTACTTTCTAAATGGAGAGAGAATTCAGAAATCAGAGGTGCAAAAGACTCGTGACTGCTGACGCATGACTCCCAAAAGGGTAATTTGCAGGTTGAGTCAGCAGTAAGGAAGGCAAATGCAATGGCAGCATTCAGTTCGAGGGGACTAGAATATAAAAGCAAGGATGTAATGCTGAGGTTTTATCAGGTGCTGGTGAGACCACATTTGGAATATTATGAGCAGTTCTGGGCCACATATCTGAGGAAGGATATGCCAGGTTTGGAAAGGGTCCAGAGGAGGTTCACGGGAATAATCCCATGGAAGATTGGGTTGATGTATGATGAGCTTTTGAAGGCTCTGGGCCAGTACTCGCAGAAGTTTAGAAGGATGAGGGGGAACCTCATTGAAACATAACTGATAAGGAAAGGTCTAGATAGAATAGATGTGGAAAGTGTGTTTCCAGTAATGGGAGAAACCTGGGAACTGCAGGTCAGCAAACCGAACATCTGCAGTAGGAAAGTTGCTGGAGAAGATTCTGAGGGATCCATATACATGCATTTGAAAGACAGGGGCTGATTAGGGATAGTCAGCATGATTTTGTGGCTGAAAGATCATGTCTCGCTAATTTGATTGAGGTTTTTGAAGAAGCAATTAAGAAGTTTGATGAAGGCAGGGCCATAGATGTAATCTAAACGGACCTCAGTAAAACTTTTGATAAAGTTCTGCATGCTTGGCAGCTCTGGAAGTTTAGATCGCTTGGGATCCAGAGAGATCTTACTGAATGGATACCAAATTTCTTTAATAGTAGATAGTAGAGGTTGAGAGTGAAATTAGTAGGTTAACCTATGATGAGTGTTTGTTGGCACTGGGCCTGTACTCACTGGAATTTAGATGAATGAGGGGGGACCTGATTGAAACATACAGAATAATGAAAGGCTTGGATAGAGTGGATGTGGAGAGGATGTTTCCACTTGTGGGAGAGTCTAGGCCTAAGGTCACAGCTTTAGAATTAAAGGATGTTCTTTTAGGAAGGAGATGAGGAAAAATTCCTTTAGTCAGAGGGTGGTGAATCTGCGGAATTCTTTGCCACAGAAGGTTGTAGAGGCCAAGTCAGTGGATATTTTTAAGGCAAAGATAGATATATTTTTGATTAGTATAGGTGTCAGAGGTTGTGGGGAGAAGGCAGGAGAATGGGGTTAGGAGGGAGAGAATGAATGGCAGGGTAGCCTTGATGGGCCGAATGGCCTAATTCCACTCCTATCACTTTTGACCTTAAGCTGATTTTAGAGGTAGAGGCATGGTATGTTTTGTGCGTTTATTGGTTTAACGATGCTTGAGCAAATGATAATTACACTCGAAGTTTAGATCCATTTCTACCCAGATCACAAACATTTTTGGCTGAAAGCGGAAACCCGCCTGCTGTCTCATTGACTTGGGATGTAAATTATGTTGTGTGTTCAATTTCCCTTGTCAGACGTTATCCTGCAGAATTTGTCAGTAACTCACTCTGAAACTCTGGATTCTCCACTAAAATTATCCATCAAAATTTTGTTCATCTAAAATTACTCAAGGTAAAGCATGATCTAAACAGAGTCAGCTTCACTTCCAACGTACACCTGAAATCCATTCATGCTTTACTTATAGATTGTTTAGAGAGACTGACAGCAAATTGCCTCAGTTATTTCCCGTACTAACCACATAGAATGCTGTTTAGACTCTCTGGTTAATGGTCAATAAAGCCACTCTATTATCTGTCCATTTTAATGATATAATAAATCCTCTCCAAAGTTGATGCAATTACAGTGTGTAAGAATACAGTGGGTAAGAATACCTTACAGATGTGGCCTCTTTAAGGAGTGGTAAAGTCCTCAAGGGCAAAAGTTTTCCATAAGAATTCCATTCACTCTAATTGTACTAGTTATGACTCAGGCCAAAATTAGAAGTGAAAGCAAATAAGTCGGTCATGATACAGGAGTATATGATCATGCTTTATGTTGTTATGACATTCCTATAATATCCAGGTGGATATGATGGACTGATTTTTTCAATCAGCAGTAAAACAATAGTACTTGCCATTGAATGTTCCCCACAAAGGTCTGCATCAACTGGATTTCCCCTTTTTCAGTTGTTGCTGTTCAGGCATCAGTCCAACATATGCTCTGTTGCAAATCTCCTATCGAAAAGACAGACAGGTGGGCAGAGGGGGTGGGGTTGCCCTGTTGGTGAGGAATGAAATTCACTCCCTTGCAAGGGGTGACATTGAAACAGGAGATGTGAAGTCAGTATGGATAATACGTGAAGAGCCCGCCAGCCCGCATGCGCGTCAATCTTCAGAGCAGCTGTATGAAACCACAGACTAGTTGCTGAACTTAAGCTATAGAAAGATTAACGACCTTAGAACTACCGAATGATCTTTATGAGAAGTAGGGTTGGGAGGGCACGTATTCCCTCACTTCAACTTCTCATAAAATAAAGATCAAACTTCAAACGGTAAGTTCTCGTTTAATCTTTCTATTTTATTTCGAAGTCACATGAGTGACTATGTGAAGATTTCAATGCTCTATGGTTTCATGCAGTAACCCAATCTGTGTGTAAAACACATAAACAGATAAACCATTAATGGTAGAAAAAACATGGGTTATTAATACCATGATGCTAACTTGCATACATGGCCATTGTTCTTAACCGGACCATAGTCCCAATTGACTTTGAGTTAGACAATAACTCATGCAACACTATGCAGAAATCTATCTGCAAATATCCAGACATATTCAACCAACATTTTATAATTTATTAACACGCGCTATGTAAGCCTCTTGCTGTATGATGAAAGGGAACTATCCATTCTATTGGCTGCTAATGAGCCATCAGCAATATCTTGAGACTATTGAATAACAATAAAGAAACTATCTTTCATCTCATAGATACTAGCAAGCTCAGTGCACTTGTATACCTAAGGACACCCCCGATCTCTGCTCGGGTGAGTATGCTGTCATCTTCAAATGTACGCAATCATGCCCATTTTGCTTATGAGATCATTCCCATAACAAGATACCCTAATATCAGTTATGACCCAGAGACTGGGCCAGAGATTGAGTAAAGACTGTGTTGTTTGTGCTGAGATCAGTTGCTGAAAGCATAATCATCTTAAAAATACTGCTCCCATTAGGAATACAGTAAAAGAATATTAGCATAATAATTTACTGATATACATCACATACCACAATGAGTGTAGGCTTTTAGAGTGGTCATATAAATGACACCCTGCATAACGTTAGTGAACAGCAAGTGAATAACCAATCATTTATTGTCCCATTATGGTACTATAGAACATGACAAAGTAGCACAAGCAGTGTCAATTGTGCTGTCACATAAACGCTTCTCTAGGCTCAAACTGAAAGCCACACAACTGTGTTACTTCCGTTTAAAAGTAACTCACATATTTTGTTCACAAACTTCCCTATACAATCATGCAGAGCTAGCTGCCTGAGAAGACAGGCTGCCCCGGCCATCACTCGTGACCGAGTAAATAAGAGTTGCTTCAGCCACCTTACCATGGCCTGAATGAATAGGCAAAATTGGCACTGTTAAATTTCATGTTGTCTCATACTTCATATCGCAAGAAATATCTACTGATAACCCCTAAGTATTATCAGCTGCAAATTATGCATATTATCTAAAACTCGATGACACAATGCCCTTTGATCTCAGTAGGGCAGCATTAGCATCCACCACTGGCTTTGTTATCAAAACACCAGATAATCGGTGCCTCATGTGTATAGATATGGCAAAGTATGCATCTTGAAGATCGGTTTTCTGAATCAGTTAAATTGCTGAAAGCCAATCATCCATCTTCAACTGGGTAACTCAACACATGATCAGATTAGCCAAATCATAACGTGATTTGGTATGCTCCATGTTTCTGTAATCTTGAGAAGTATCAGAAATATACCCCTCTAGTTCTTGGGCAGACCACTCATCCTCCGCGAGATGTCACTGATTCCACTTGGAACCACCGTTCCTCTATTGACCATACGGACGGAAAATTTTCTGGCTTCTCTTGCCACGGAAGATACTTTTTCTAGTTATTCATACATTTCGCTGATAACATATAATCAGAACCTTATAACTAGAGCTGAAAACACAGTCTCCTCTTGATGTGGGAATACGAGTTCCCTGTCAACTCTTAACTATAAGAGTCACCACGAATTCTCAGCATTCTACTCAGAGTGGAATTTAGCATAATGCAAGCCTAAATCAGGAATTGCTACGCAGTCCTTTGACTGAAACCACTTGTCTGAGTCGATAGAGTGCGCAACACAATCTCTTCGACCCGCCACTCAATCAGGAATACTGGTATTGAGAGCTTACGGATTATTATAAATACATTTTTGATTCACAACATGAACCTGCAGGTCAAATAAAAATATTATATGCCAGACCAGCTTCCTGCTGGTAGCTACCTATCCTAGAGGGGATGGCAACTCCACTAACTTGGCAGTGACTAGTGGGGTACCACAAGGCTCAGTGCTGGGACCGCAGCAATTTACAATATACATCAATGATTTGGATGAAGCGATTCAAAGTAACATTAGCAAATTTGCTGATGACACAAAGTTGGGTGGCAGGTTGGGGGTGGTTGATGGTAAGTCCACTCTCCTTAAACACTTAGTTAAAGTGTTGACAATGGCTTGACAGCAGAGAGTATTCCTGCTGAAACTTTGCTGGTAAAGACCTACATTCACAAATCCATGGCCATCTTCAAAAAAGAGACAAACTCAATCTCCCTCTATCTTCAATATTCCCCTATTTTTTCTCAGTGTCCGAAGAACCATTCCTGAATCACGGTAAATTTAATGTATCCAGATGCACAGTTCACGTGAATTTCACCACATGACAAATGCCAAGTGATGTGTTTATACGGTCAGGTTTTCTACAACCGTCATCGTTGAAGCGGGTGCAATTCAGAGGGAAGACCTCAGGCCTCTCTCTTCATTAACGATAAGGTCACCTCACTGCACGATCTCTCCAGAAGGTCACATCACATCTCTGCCGCAGATCCCAACATGCTTATCACTTCTGCAACCGTGAGGCCAGCAGTCAATATATTCACAGTGAAGTTATTTCATCATCTTGGCTAGAAGCATGAGACACTGGGATTTAGCAACATTGCTGACTTCCCACAAGCTCAGTCAATCACGTGTTCATAAGGGCTCCGTGAAGAACTCGGATCTTTTCACTCTCTCGACGTTCTGGTGATTGTGGAGAATTTCTGGTGGTCAATGCTATTTATTTGGGAAGCTTGCAAGACACTTATCTCTTCCTGGAGACCAAGCCAACTGACTTTTTCAGCAGCACGATTGGAAGGATGGATTCTATGGGGCAAGAACACCAGGCTCTCTCTTACTGCTCTAGTGAGAGCCATATGAGTACCAGAATCCTTCTGGAAAACATGTCAATCAATTGTTGGCTGGTTAGCATGCAGCATTATTAGGACATCTTCTACTCTTCATTTTAGTTTATTGTCACGTGTACCGAGGTACAGTGAAAAGCTTTTGTTGCGTGCCAACTGATCCGCAAAAAGACAAAACACAATTACAATCGAGCCACAATCGAGTGTACATGATAAGGGAATAATGTTTAATGTAAGGTAAATCCAGCAAAGTCCGATCAAGGATCGACCGAGGGTCACCAATTAGGTAGATAATATTTCAGTACAGCTCTCTGGTTGTGGTTGTGATTGGCTTTGTGATTCTCCTTTCAAGTAAACATTTCTTTCCTGTACTGTCAGAAGTAAATCTTAACTGAAAATATCCAGACCCTGTATCCTTGATAAAGCTCTCAGAATTATTTATGATTAGGGGTCAAACTGATCTTTGGCATAAAGATATTTTCTTTGCGGTTATGGATACTGTCAGCTGTTGTTTCTGTTCCTCAAATTATTTAGTCTGGTGGGTTACATAGCTTCTAGGCGTTTGATCGAAAGCCATTCTATATCTATGAACTTTGTGACTAGAGTGATCTCAAGTTTCTATGAGATAGAGCCTTACATGATGCTTGCCTTCAAACAGGGTGATATCTCACTTAATAGATACCCCAAGAGCAAACTGCTCCAGCCACATTACCCTTGGCTGATACCAACTTAAGTAAGTAAGTAAGTTTATTGGCCAAGTATTCACATATAAGGAATTTGCATTGGTGCTCCGTGGACAAGTAGCAACGTGACATATAGTGACAGTTACGAATGACTCAGAAAACACTAAACATTAATAATAATAAAGCATTAACGATAAAACACCATTGATCAAGCATGTGAACAAACAAAATACCAGATCAAAGGGAGGCTACAGATTTTTGGCTGTTGAATAGAGCAACTACTCGTGGATAAAAACTGTTTTTATGTCTGGCTGTGGCAGCTTTGACAGTCCGGAGTCGCCTTCCAGAGGGATGTGATTCAAAGAATTTGTGGCCAGGGTGAGAGGGGTCAGAGATAATCTTGCCTGCTCGCTTCCTGGCCCTTGCAGTGTACAGTTCATCAATGGAGGGAAGGTTGCAGCCAATAACCTTCTCAGCTGATCGGACGATTCGCTGCAGCCTCCAGGTGTTGTGCTTGGTGGCTGAGCCAAATCAGACCATGATGGAGAAGATGAGAACAGACTCTACGATGGCCATGTAGAATTGGACCATCATTACTTGTGGCAGATTGTGTTTCCTCAGCTGCCGTAGGAAGTACATCCTCTGTTATGCCTTTTTGACTATGGAGTTGATGGTAGCCCCCCACTTAAGGTCCTTGGAGATGATGGTTCCCAGGAACTTAAAAGACTCCACAGATGTGACTGTGGTGTTGTTGATGGTGAGTGGGGTGAGGGGACGGGGAGCTCTCCTAAAGTCTACAATTAATTCCACTGTCTTAAGAGCATTGAGCTCTAGGTTGTTGCGATGGCACCAGGACACCAGCTGTGACACTTCCTGTCTGTAGGCAGATTCCTCCCTATCCTGGATCAGTCCAATCAGGGTTGTGTCGTCCGCAAACTTGAGAAGCATGACAGAGGTGGCTGTGGAGGGGCAGTCATTTGTGTAGAGAGAGTAGAGGAGATGAGAGAGTACGCAGCCTTGCGGTGCTCCTATGTTGAGCGTTTGCGGGTCCGAAATGTGCTTTCCCAGCCTCACATGCTGCTTCCTGACTGTCAGGAAGCTGGTGATCCACCGATAGAGGGGTTCAGGCACAGTCAACATGGAAAGTTTGGAGTGTTGTAGCTCTGGCACAATGGTGTTGAATGCAGAGCTAAAATCAACAAACAAGATCCTCGCATAGATCCCCTGGTGGTGTAGGTGCTGTAGGATGTAGTGCAGGCCCAGATTGACTGCATCATCCACAGATCTATTGGCTCGATATGCAAACTGCATTGGGTCCAGCAGGGGGATCATGATATTTTTCAGCTTGGCCTGCACAAGACTTTCAAGTGTCTTCATGACTACAGAGGTCAGTGTTTCAGGCCTGTAGTCATTATGACAAGTAATCTTTGCCTTTTTGGGTACAGGGACAATAATGGAGACTTTGAAGCAGGCAGGGACGGTACATGTTTGCAGGGACTGGTTAAACATGTATGTATAGACCGGTGCCAGTTGTTTGGCACAGATTTTGAGAGTAGAGGGGGAAACATTGTCAGGTCCTGGAGATTTCTGGCTTTTCTGTTTTCTGAAAAGCCTCTCCACCTCCTTTATTTTTTATTGTTGATGAAGTGTTGTTCAGCAAGGAGGGTGTGGATAATTGGGTGATTGAAGGGGGGTGGGTGTAGAAGGGCCCAGTCTTTGCAGACTGAGGTCAGGCTGTGAGTGGGCGTGAAGTGTTGGTTGGGTTGGGAAATAGTCCAGTATTTTCATACTGGAGTCTTGCCTTATGTAGGTGTGAAGTGGTGAATGGGAAGGAGAGGGTGCAGGGTCCATTCTTTGCAGACTGGGGTCTGGCTGTGTTGGTTGGGGAGGGGGGAGGGGGTTATGTTTCTGATTTTCAAACCTGCATTAAAACTCATTCAGGTCGTTGGTCAGCTGACGATTGTCCAGAGAGCGGGGGGCTTTCCTCTTGTAGCTGGTAATTTCTTGCAAGCCCTTCCAAACTGAAGAAGAGTCACTAGCTGAGAACTTGCTCCTCGACTTCTCAGAGTACCTTTCCTTGGCAGCTCTGATTCCTCTTCTCATCTTGTACTCTGCCTGCCTGTAGAGGTCTACATCCCCGCTCCTGTAGGCTTCCTCTTTAGACCGTCTGAGCTGTTTGAGTTCTGCAGTGAACCAGGGCTTGTTGTTGTTGAACCATGTTGGGTCTTAGTTGGAATGTGTCCTCACAAAAGCTGACATATGATGATACAGTGGCCGTATACTCATCGAGGCTTGTGGTTGCTTCCCTGAACACATTCCAATCCGTGCAGTCAAAGCAGGATTGTAGGCTCTCAATGCCCTCGCTTGTCCACCTTTTCGTTGTTTTGACCACAGGCTTAGCAGCTTTAGTTTCTGCCTGTAGGTCGGAATAAGGTGAACTAGACAATGATCAGAGAGACCCAGACCCCTGGGAACAGAGCGATATTCATTCCTGATTGCCGTATAACAGTGATCGAGTGTTCTCTCCCCTCTGGTGGGGCAGGTAACATGAAGTCTATATTTTGGAAGGTCAAAGCTGAGGTTAGCTTTGTTAAGGTCCCCTAAAAAAATGACCATGGAGTCCGAGAAGTCACTCTCTACCCTCATTACCTGGTCAGCGAGTTACGTTTGCGCCTCACGTACGCAGGTTTGGGGAGGAATGTAAACTCCAGCGAGAATAAAGGAGTTAAATTCCCTTGGAGAGTACACATAGAAACATAGAAACATAGAAATTAGGTGCAGGAGCAGGCCATTCGGCCCTTCGAGCCTGCACTGCCATTCAATATGATCATGGCTGATCATCCAACTCAGTATCCTGTACCTGCCTTCCCTCCATACCCCCTGATCCCTTCAGCCACAACGGCCACATCCAACTCCCTCTTAAATATGGCCAACGAACTGGCCTCAACTACCTTCTGTGGCAGAGAATTCCACAGATTCACCACTCTCTGTGTGAAAAACGATTTTCTCATCTCGGTCCTAAAAGACTTCCCCCTTATCCTTAAACTGTGACCCCTTTCCTGGACTTCCCCAACATCGGGAACAATCTTCCTGCATCTAGCTTGTCCAACCCCTTAAGAATTTTGTAAGTCTCTATGAGATCACCCCTCAATCTTCTAAATTCCAGCGAGTACAAGCCGAGTCTATCCAGTCTTTCTTCATATGGAAGTCGTGCCATCCCAGGAATCAGTCTGGTGAACCTTCTCTGTACTCCCTCTATGGCAAGAATGTCTTTCCTCAGATTAGGAGACCAAAACTGTACGCAATACTCCAGGTGTGGCCTCACCAAGACCCTGTACAACTGCAGTAGAACCTCCCTGCTCTTGTACTCAAATCCTTTTGATATGAATGCCAACATACCATTTGCTTTCTTCACAGCCTGCTGCACCTGCATGCCTACTTTCAATGACTGGTGTACCATGACACCTAGGTCTCGCTGCATCTCCCCTTTTCCTAATCGGTCACCATTCAAATAATAATCTACCATCCTGTTTTTGCCACCAAAGTGGATAACCTCACATTTATCCACATTATACTGCACCTGCCATGCATTTGCCCACTCACCCAGTCTATCCAAGTCATCCTACAGCCTCTTAGCATCCTCCTCACAGCTAACACTGCCCCCCAGCTTCGTGTCATCCGCAAACTTCGAGATGTTGCATTCAATTCCCTCGTCCAAATCATTAATGTATATTGTAAATAGCTGGGGTCCCAGCACTGAGCCTTGCGGCACCCCACTAGTCACTGTCTGCCATCCTGAAAAGGACCCGTTCACTCCTACTCTTTGCTTCCTGTCTGCCAGCCAGTTCTCTATCCACATCAATACTGAACCACCAATACCATGTGCTTTAAGGTTGTATACAAATCTCTTGTGTGGGACCTTGTCGAAAGCCTTCTGAAAGTCCAGATATAACACATCCACTGCTTCTCCCTTATCCGCTCTACTAGTTACATCTCCAAAAAAAATTCAATAAGATTTGTCAGACATGATTTACCCTTCGTAAATTCATGCTGACTTTGTCCAATGATTTCACCACTTTCCAAATGCGTTGCTATCCCATCTTTAATAATTGACTCTAGCAGTTTCCCCACTACCGATGTTAGACTAACTGGTCTGTAATTCCCCGTTTTCTCTCTCCCTCCCTTTTTAAAAAGTGGGGTTACATTAGCTACCCTCCAATCCTCAGGAACTACTCCAGAATCTAAAGAGTTTTGAAAAATTATCACTAAGGCATCTGCTATTTCTGGGGCTACTTCATTAAGTACCCTGGGATGCAGCCTATCTGGCCCTGGGGATTTATCGGCCTTTAATCCATTCAATTTACCTAACACCATTTTCCGGCTAACCTGGATTTCACTCATTTCCTCCATCTCCAAGGGTTTGCAGTTCATAAAGAGGGATTCTAGGTTGGGAGAGCAGAAATTTGACAGTACCGTGGTGTCGCTGCACCAGTCCTGCTTGGTATAGAAGCATATTCCACTGCCTCTTGATTTCCCCGCTGCCTCCACTTCGCGGTCCGTTCTGTGAAGTTGGAAGCCAGCCAGTTGCAGCGCGCTGTCCCGGGTCCACTCACAAAGCCAGGTCTCGGTGAAACACAGGGCAGCAGCTCGAGAATCGTCCTTGTTTGTCCGATGCAGGAGTTGCAGTTCGTCCACTTTGTTCTTGAGAGAAAGTACGTTTGTCAGGAATATGCTCGGGAGTGGTGTGCGTGATCCACATCGCCGGAGTCGGGTGAGTGCTCCAGAGCGCTTCCCACGGGTCCTCCTCCGTCTCAAGACATTGAATGCAGCACAGCCCCGCCGACGAGTATGTCCAAATAATCCAGTGAGTGAGAGAAATCAGGAACGATGTTTGGAGGTACCATATGTCCGATGTTTATGAGTACCTCTCTCGTGAAAGTAATCTTTGTAGGGTTTTCACAGACGACACAAACGAACAAACACATACAAAACAGCAAGGAGCAGTACACCATGGCCGCCATCGTCTGCACCAGCAGCAGCAAGCAGCTGCAGCTACATTCCAAGCAGCTACACTGCAAGCAGTGTAACATTGCAACAATACAAAAAGATGAATGCAACATGTGTGAAAAACCTTGATTCTTTTTATGTCATTCTTCAAAACTATCTTATTTTTACTACAATCACAACTGCTCCAATACTGATGACCAGTTAGAATGTCACTATGTGCAAATGCAGGATTGGCATCGCATGCTTACATCTAGCCGCATGCTTACTTTCTAATGAATGGTCTTCAACCTGAAACATTAACTCTCTTCCTCACTGCAGGGATGCTGCCTGACTTGCCTAGTATTTCCATCATTTTCTTAGGCAGCCCTTCAGGATCGAGGATTACTTGCTTTCACTCCAGTTTTGTGAGTCCTAAGGCGGATGATGGGACCAATGTGGGAAATGCATCTCTTCCATAGACCGTGTAGCAGATATTTGATAAGGTGGGCAAATAAATGTTTTTTGCGATAATTCGCTCTTTTCACCACAACCACTAGTCTTCCAACTAATGATCACCCGTACACTACACACGTGGGGGGGAATTTACAGAGGCCAATTAACCTAGAAACCAGCAAGCCTTTGGAATGTGGGAGGAGAAACTGGTACATCCGGAGAAACCCACGTGGTCACAGGGAGAACGTGCAAACGCCGTACAGACAGCACCCATAGTCAGGATCACAGACCATAAGTAAATGTATGCAGGACTGCATGTCAAAGAAGATAATCTGAGTGCTTTTCATTTGGAAACCATGATGCACTACTCCCTAGTAAATAACACGTCTGAGATGTTCAGGTTGGGTGATCCCATCCCATTCAAGAAATCTCAGTATGACCTTCGTAGAACCTTCAGTGATAGCAAAAGACAATTCCAGACCAAGCTAGAGTCCAGACTAACCACACAAACACCCCTCCATTGTGGCAAGGCTTCAATGCTTTAACGGGCTAAAAAATGAATTTTGAGTAGAAACGTGACAACATGCATCATAGAGTATTTTATCCCAAAGCATTTTATGCTTGTTTCGAACAGGGCAGTGGAATGACAGCCCTGGGTGCATCTGCACATATAATCATCATTGCAGTTATCAGATTGACCTTCCTGAGATTGAACCCATGGAAAGCGACTGAACCGGATGGAATCCCCAGCCAATCCCCATCTCGGAACCTACGTGACCCCTCTGGCAGGAATATTCACAGACATCTGTGACTTCTCTCTACTCTAATCTGAGGTTTCCACCTATGTTAGGAAGATCACTACCTATGCTACAGCAAAACCAGATAGTGTGCCTTAATCACTATGATCCAGTGGCTCTGATATCTGCCATCATAGAACAATACAGCAAAGGAACAGGCCCGTCAGACCACAAGGGGTGTGCCTCACCCTCAACAACTTCCCCTTTGACTCCTCCCATTTCCTCCAAGTCCAAGGTGTAGCTATGGGCACCCACACGGGACCCAGCTATGTCTGCCTTTTTGTAGGGTACCTTAAACAATCCCTGTTCCAGGCGTACACAGACCCTATCCCTAAACTATATCTCTATTATATTGATGACTCCATCGATACTTCCTGCACCCATGCAGAACTCATGGACTTCATCAACTTCACCACCAATTTTCATCCTGCACTCAAATTTACTTGGACATCTCTGACACATCCCTCCCCTTTCTTGATCTCACAGTCTACATCGCAGGAAATGGACTATTGACTGACGTCTATTACAAACCCACTGACTCCCACAACTATCTCAACTACACTTCTTCCCACCCTGCTTCCTGCAAAGACTCTATCCCCTACTCCCAATTCCTCCGTCTACACCGCATCTGCGCCCAACATGAGGTGCTCCATACCAGAACATCCGAGATATCCTCATTCTTTAGGGAACGGGGGTTGCTCTCTCCCATCATAGATGATGCCCTCACTCGCATCTCCTCGGTATCCCGCAGCTCCACCCTTGTTCCCCTTCCCCCTAGTCCTGACCTTCCACCCCATCAGCCGACGCATACAGTACAACACATAATCCTCTGAAATAGTAAGATTAAATGAGAACTTACCAGTTTGAAGTTTGATCTTTATTTTATGAGGAGTTACGATGAGGGATTACGTGAAGACCCCGCCAGGACGCATGCGCGACATTCTTCAAAGCAGTGGTGTGAAATCACAGATACCAGAGTAGACTAATATAGTAAGATAAGAGAGAACTTCCATACCAGTTGAACTTTATAATAGAGGGTTTTGGGAGCGGAGGGCACGTAATCCCTCATCGTAACTCCTCATAAAATAAAGATCAAACTTCAAACTGGTAAGTTCTCATTTAATCTTACTATTTTACTTCGGAGTCACGTGAGTGACTACGTGAAGATTTCAAAGCTCTGTGATTTCATGCCCTGGAACGAGACCATGCTCACACACTGCCATTCTGGGACGGAGGATGAACGTATTTCACACACGACACTGTGCTGAAAAACAATAAAGGTATTATTCATACCTAAAATAATATGCCCCACATTGGGTAATTTATTTTACAGAACTTAATTTTTCCCTGCAAACGTCTCAGGATCGGCCACGGGTTTATTGTAAAGCATTGAATGCGTTCATTGCTCCACCCCGCTGTGGCAAGGATGTGGTCCATAGGAACTCCCATCATCCTTACAAAATTCTTAAGGGGTTGGACAGGCTAGATGCAGGAAGATTGTTCCCGATGTTGGGGAAGTCCAGGACAAGGGGTTACAGCTTAAGGATAAGGGGGAAATCCTTTAAGACCGAGATGAGAAAGACTTTCTTCACACAGAGAGTGGTGAGTCTCTGGAACTCTCTGCCACAGAGGGTAGTTGAGGCCAGTTCATTGGCTATATTTAAGAGTGAGTTGGATGTGGCCCTTGTGGCTAAGGGGATCAGAGGGTATGGAGAGAAGGCAGGTACGGGATACTGAGTTGGATGATCAGCCATGATCATATTGAATGGCGGTGCAGGCTCGAAGGGCTGAATGGCCTACTCCTGCACCTAATTTCTATGTTTCTATGTTTCTATGTTTCTATCCAGTGAATTGGCGTCCGATGTAGATGCATCCCTGTTGGAGTGAGATTTGAAACATTAGTATTCACCACTGCACGTAATACCACCCGAACCATCTGGATATGGTTTGCACTGTGACCTTAGGTGAGGGCATTTATGGCTAATGAGAAAGCTCTCTCCGTGCCCATAAGTGTCTTGGTGACTATATATTGGAAAGTATGTGTCACTATGCAGGGCCGACTATCTGCAGGATAGGCCAGAACTCTAATATTGGCCGGAGGAACCGGGTCAGTCTAGTTTAAGTACCCCTGTATGTAGCAGGTTATCTGCCATTTGTGACAGACATGACGTCCTATTCTAGCTTGTGTAAGGACTGGACCCGTTGTGCTGATCCAAGTGCCATAATCATTCCCATCTAGGATATTAGTTTGTCCAGAGTGAGCCCCGATATTGGTGTCCATCCTCGTAACATGGTGTACTACCTATGTCCCATATATGGGTGTATCTGGGCCTGGGGGGAATAGAGTACAAATACCCCTCATTCGTTTAGGTACTAGTGGGTGTGATCCTATAGCCAGGTGATCACTCCCTCTGCCCAGATATTAGATAGGGCACTCCTTGCACAATAATGGCACTGTAACTCAATCCTTCATCGAAATGAAGGGTGGCCAGAACTCCAGCACTTCAGTGTTGGTGGCTGAGTCATATGTAGTGTTCGTCCTGGTGCAGAACACTTCCCATTTCCTGACATATGTCAGGTACTGTCTTCTCGTGGACTCCCTGCACGACGCTGAGATGGCATTGATCGTCCTGTCGGACAGTCCGTTTCCCAGAAATGGCCTGTTCAGAAACTGCAAATCAACAAGTTCATACAGTCATGGCACGGATACTTTCCCGCACGGGGTGTGCCAACCTCCTTGGCCGTTGTTGATCCAGATGCAGGGTTCTGAGACCATCTTTGTACTGTTGGGAACCATGGTACCCGTTGCGGCGTCTTGTTTAATTATTGTAAGACTCGCCTGATGAGGCAGAAGGGGAAAATGCATAGCAAAAGAAATCCCCCCCCCCCCCCAATGCAGCGAGAAATCGTCCATCGCTGCTGCCCCTGGGTCTGGTTCCTAAGCAACATATGTTGGTAGTTGGTGAATTAGTCCGGATGGAAAAAAGGTCGATATCTGGTGTCCCATACCGGTCTATAATATCTGTAAACACTTTCCGACCCAACATCCATTTAATGTTGTCGTTGAATTTACGTGACCTGATGTCTGCCACTGTATTTAGCTTACCTGGAAGGTAAGTGGTTGAGATCCAAATCTCTCTCCCAGACACCAGTGCCAGATATTATTAGGCAATTCATCACATGATATCGACTTTATTTCACCCATATGATTATATATAGGCCCCCAGTGTGGTATCAATCTGTACCGTACATGCAACTGGTGCTCATCTGAGCAGTAGGCCCTGAGTCCATGAAACGCTCCCAGCATTTCTAGATAATTAATTCCTAGTGCTTTAAACAGAATAATTTTTGTGCACTCATCTGCCACCACAACTTGCGGTGGTATTTACTTTCCCTGGTAGTTGCATAGGCCTATTGAAATGGCCTGTATGATTTTTGAGAGCTAAAATTTCCCTCTTCCAGGTTTTAATAATGGAGTGGTCCAATTGTGCTGCTGGGAACGCAGCCACCAATTCCCAATCACTCTTGCTCCTTGCCGAATGGATGGTTCCCTGATGCCAGTGAGGCTTTTGCATACTCCCATCAAGTCTGTCACTTTGTTTGGTGGCAAGGTGATAGACATATGAACAGAGTCAATAGTGAACCCCAAATAATCCATGGTAGTGGAGGGTTCCAATTTTGATTTATCTGGATGTACGTTAAACCTCTCTGTTGTGGCTGATACCACCAATGTAGCCAGCTCCAATTTTCACCTACAATGAGAATATCATCAAGGTAAGCCATGACGATATGGTTATGTTTCTTTAAGTATGCTAAAGCTGGTTTTAATAAATTTGTAATAGCCTGGGTGCTGATGACAACCCATTGCATAAGGCATACTGCCATTGCTGTCCCATCCAGATAAATTTCAGGTATTTACGATGACCCTGTGTGTGACAAATGTGTCTAATTTGAAATGGGCATACTGAACGGAAGTATTTAGTTCGGTCAAATCTGTAATGATACGGCAACCACCATCTTTTTAGTTTTTTATAAATATATTTGATACGAACTCTTGAAATTCTCTGATTGTTTTCTCAATCCCTTTTGTGTTTAGTCTTAACAGTTCAGCATGGCCTGCTGTTCTCTCTTTTTGTGAAGTATGAACTTCCTGCTAGGCGTATGCTGAACTGGGACGGTAGTTCGTATACAAATTCAATTTTGTAATTCTGAATACTTCCGAGTATGTAAAAGTTCAGAGGTAAAAGTGCAGCACACATGATGAAACAAGTGCAACCGTCCCCCAACTTTAATGAATCGGACATGCAATGTTTTTTAAGACAACCAGACCCACCTACCTCCATGGTTACCGGTGTTGTGTGGGTTGTCTCCGCAGTTGTTTCTTCTGGTATTGTGTTGCTGCGTTGTGGGGTTGGCGCGTTTTCCATGAAGGCCGGGCTGGGCCATGGTCTGAAAGACCGCTGTGCAGGTGGGCCGGCCTTCGAGCTTTCACCACCAGATGGTCTTCCATAGCACCGATGTCTGGTGGGTGTGTAGGGGTGCTGTCGCTGTTGATAGTGGGTTTTAGAGGTGCTTGGCACCTTGATCAGGCCTATAGCCTTGGCTTCCTCATGCAGGTCTTTCACCTGCTTCGGGAGGTCCCCCAACAGCAATTTTGGCGCCTGTGTGCTACTTGTCTTGCATAATTCCGCACTTCTTGATGATGCTCTTCCTGTAACTGTAAATCTCCACTGAGTATTACACAGTCTGCTAGAGCATCACGTAACTCTTCAGGCAAATCAACCCCATCAGTTGTCCTGGTACTGCTGTGATTTTAACAGCCAGCAGTTTCCTCTGGAGCTTCACCTCCTGGCTCCTTATAGATGGGCTCCTGTTGCCCCAGATGGGGTCATAGACTGCTGGTACTTTAAGAGAAATGGAGTTCTCTGGAGCAATGTACTTCCCAGCCATAAAGTTAATGGCTTGCTCCTGTAGCTGTTTTGTAGCCATGTATTTTTTACTGGCTTGCAGCTTTGTATAGGCAGTCCTTCTTGAGTTGATACAGCATGTGTCCCACAATCTTCTGCTGCTCTCTCTTCTGGCACCCCTCACAGCTGACTGTTCAGCCATTGCCCCTTCTTCAGGGTCAGCCCAGCTCTGACCCCTAATGCTCCCCTGCGAAGAGGGTGAGACATTTGGCAGTCCTTGAAAGGATGCTGCCGTGGGTCTGCGAGGAGACCCACTGTGACTCTGCCCCTGCATAAGCAGGTCACGCTGGAGCACTGCTCCCCACCCGCTCCCGCGGGAAAGACGCCCGCCGTCGCTATCCGTGAACGGGGTGTCTTCAGGTCCGGACCCAGCCGAGTCAACGGACCTGTCCGACTTCCGGGTGGTTTTGCCGCCGACCGCGGCGCACCTGCGGTCTGTAGCGGCGAGAAGCCGGCAGCTGCTGGCAGCACCTGCAGTTCTGGAGAGACGGCACGCTGCTGGCTGCTTCCACAGCAGCGGTATCAGCTGCTGCTCTCCCCTGCGCGACTCCATGGTGCTTCCTCCTGAAAAAGAAACACACCGAGTCGCCACGCTCACCAGAAAAGGTAAGACTTACCTTCGTAATTTTTCAAAATTCGCGCTGGAGGAGCGGCGCTCCTCCCGACTGTCGCTTCCGCAATGCGTTCGACGATATGTCGCGCATGCGTCCTGGCGGGGTCTTCACGTAGTCACTCACGTGACTCCGAAGTAAAATTTCCACCACCTCTAATGGGATCCCACCGCTAGCCACATTTTCATATTTCCACCCCTTTCCACCTTGCGCAGCAACCGTTCCCTCCACAACTCCCTGGTTAACTCATTCCTTCCCGCCCAAACCACCCCCTCCCCAGGTACCTTCCCCTGCAACCGCAGAAGATGCAACACCTGTCCCTAAACCTTCTCCCTTGACTCTGTTCAGGGATCCCGACAATCCTTTCAGGTTAGGCAGAGGTTCACTTGTACCTCCTCCAACCTCATCTACTGTATCTGTTGTTCAAGATGTGGACTCTTATACATCGGTGAGACCAAACACAGACTGGGCGATCATTTCACGGAGCACCTTCACTCAGCCCGTCTGAACCTACCTGATCTTCCGGTTGCCGGATCCTTTAATTCCTCTTCCCATTCCGACATAGACCTTTCTGTCCTAGGTCTTCTCCATTGTCAGAGTGAGGCTAAATGCAAATTGGAGGAACAGCATCTCATATTTTGCTTGGGCAGCTCACAGCCCAGTGGTATGAAAATTGATTTCTCTCACTTCAGGTAGCCCCGGCATTCCCTCTCTCTCTATCCCTCCCCCACCCAAGTTGCACTAGCTTCTCATTTCATCCTACACACAGCTAACAATGGCCTGTTTCCTTTATCATCATTACTTATTTGCATATCTTTCATTTATTTTTCTTTATATCTCCACATCACCGTCTATATCTCTCGTTTTCCTTATCCCTAACCAGTCTGAAGAAAGGTCTCGACCTGAAACGCAATCCATTCCTGCTCTCCAGAGATACTGCCTGTCCCGCTATGTTACTCCAGGTATGGATATGTCTGCAATTTTACAATCAACCTCATTGTGGCACTCAATCTTTTTATTATTAGCCATTCCTCTGTGGCTGTATATTTTGCATACTATTTATTTTCTGTCTTTTGCGCTACTTGATGGCATGCTTTGCCCAGATAGCATGTAAAACAAGGTTTTTCACAGTATCTCGATATAACTGACAATAATAAACTAATACCAATACAGAGAGGTTAAATAGATAGGGCTGATATTTAACATAAAATATTATGCAATTTGTGAGAGAAAAGGCTTAAATGTTCCAAAAATAACATTCACCACTTTGACCTGGGATGTGAAGAGCAAGTTATTAATTGATTCATAATCCATTACTGAATAGTTTATGCAAACTTGCTATTTAGATGGTATTTTAATTCAATAGTTCTCATTATAAACCACAATAGAGCCTAACAATACATTCACATTCTTAATATAATACGTAATAGCAAGGAATAATACTCCTGTTGACAAGTGCAGCCAATTGGCATTTTAACATAAGTATGAGAATTTTTCCACATTTTTGAACTGTTACTAATGTCCTTTTTAATCAGCAAGGCATCAACATCACAAACACTTAAATCACTATTGTTTTATGTGTTGTTGGATGATTTAAAATATTAAATTAGCTTACGGTTCACTGAGGGTTTCAAAACAGCAATCCAAATGCCATTAACATTAAACAGATGCATTACATGAGCCACTGACTATTTTCCCAAACAAACCTGGTAAGCATCGAGATGGCAGAAAATATTATTGATCTAATGCATGACAACACTATTTTTAAAGCCAAGATTTAATAGAACTTCATCAATAGCTAATTTAAAAATCTCAACATAATGAGATATTTTGTGTGAGCTCCTGACAGATTTTCCACTTGGAGAAGAGGCATGTAAGCTTATGAGTTATTCTTATTCATCTTTTAAATACCCCTGCACAATCCTGGCCCTCCATCTCCTTCCAGTTTAGTAACTCCTGCTCCCCTTCAGTTATGGCCCTCTGCGTATCCCTGCCTTCCACTGCACCACCATTGTTTGCCATTTCTTCAGCTGACAAGAATTTGAGTTCTGGAATTACCACTGTCTTATTTCCACTATTTTGTCCTTAGGCAACACTTAGTCATTTGTCAATCCTTTGATCAGGAGCTCCAATTTTTCTCTCCAAAGAGCCTTGGGATGTTTAAGGCACGTTATGTGCACAACAAATTGCATGTTGTTTTTCAGGTTGTAGAAAGTAGAATAGTAAAGAGAGCAGTGAAGCACGGGAACAGGCTCTTTCGGCCCACAGTGTCTGTGTTGAACATTATTCCAATTTAAATTAATCTCCTCTGCCTCAATAAAGCCTATCTTACCATGTACCTTCTTTATCTAATTTTGTTGCCACTTTCAGGGAGCTACAGAATTGTGGCAGCAGACGAGATGCGAGGATGGTCTGTTGCCTCCCTGGTGCCAGGGTTCAGGATGTCACGAGCCGAATTCAGAACATCCTCGCGAGAGAAGGTGAACATCCGGCAGTAGTTGTGCACATAGGCACAAATGACATCGGGAAGAAGAGGAAGGAGGTTCTCCAACATGAGTTCAGAGAGTTGGGAAGTAGACTGAAATGCTGGACTTCTAGGGTGGTTATCTCTGGATTGCTTCCAGTACCTCGTGGTAGTGAGGGCAGGAACTGGGAGATATGGGAGCTGAATGTGTGGCTGAGGGGCTGGATCAGGGAGCAAGGATTTAGATTTTCTAGACCACTTGGGTAGGGGCGACCTGTACAAAAGGGACGGGTTACACCTTAACTGGAAGGGGACTGACATTCTGGCAGGCAGGTTTGTTAGGGTTACACTTGCGGGTTTAATCTAAATAGTGGGGGGGAGGGATTGACAAATTGGGAGTATAAAGATGGAGTTGAAGGGGAAGTGACTACAGAAAAATTACAAAAGATTCTCGAATTAATGGGAAGGAAAGCACAAGAAGGGACAACAGAGTAAGGTCAGTGCAAATTGCGAGCGGTGCGAGGGGAGAAGTGAACACGGAGGTCAAAGTGCTGTATATGAATGCGTGAAGTATAAGCAATAAAGGGGACGAGCTTGAGGCTCAGTTAGAAACTGGCAAGTATAATGTTGTGGGAATTACTGAGACATGGCTGCAAGAGGGCCAGGGCTGGGAACTGAATATTCAAGGGTATACCTCCTATCGAAAAGACAGACAGGTGGGCAGAGGGGGTGGGGTTGCCCTGTTGGTGAGGAATGAAATTCACTCCCTTGCAAGGGGTGACATTGAAACAGGAGATGTGGAGTCAGTATGGATAGAACTAAGGAATTGTAAGGGTAAAACGACCCTAATGGGACTAATCTACAGGCCCCCAAACAGTAGCCTGGACATAGGGAGCAGGTTGAATCAGGAGTTAAAAATAGCATGTAGCAAAAGTAAGCTGTGGCTGTTATGGGAGATTTCAACATGCAGGTAGACTGGGAAAATCAGGTTGGTACTGGATCCCAAGAAACAGACTTTGTAGAATGCCTTTGTGATGGATTCTTAGAACAGCTTGTATTGGAGCCTACCAGGGAGAAGGCAATTCTGGATTTACTGTTATGTAATGCACCGGATTTGATAAAGGACCTCGAGGTTAAAGAGCCATTAGGAGGCAGTGACCATAACATGGTCAGGTTAAATCTACAATTGGAGAGGGAGAAGGATAGATCGGAGGTCTCAGTGTTGCAGTTGAATAAAGGGGACTCTGGGGCCATGAGGGAGGAGCTGGCCAACCAATGCTGACAAGGGACGTCAGGGACAGTATAATAATTAAAGCGAAGAAGTACCATGTAGCAAAGATGAGCGGAATGCAAGTTGGGTAATGTTTAAAGAACAACAGAAGAAAACCAAAAGACAATAGGGGGAAGAAAAGATGAGGTACGAAGGTAAGCTATCCAAGAATATAAAGCAGGATAGTAAAAGCTTCTTTAGGTATGTGAAGAGGAAAAAAAATAGTTAAGACCAAAGTCGGACCCTTGAAGACCGAAAAAGGTGAATTTATTATGGGGAACAAGGAAATGGCAGATGAGTTGAACAGGTACTTTGGATCCGTCTTCACTAAGGAGGACACAAACAATCTTCCTGATATAGTAGTGTCCTTAGAGCTCATACCCCGTCATCCAGGCAGCATTCTGTAAACCTCTCCTGCACCCTCTCCAAAGCTTCCACATCTTTCTTGTAATGGGGCACGATACTCCAAATGTGACCTAACCAAAGTCCTATAAAGCTGCAAAATGACTTTGTGATTCTTATACTCAATGCCCCGACAAACAAAGCCAGGCATACCATGTGTGTTATGCTCTTATAGTTAACTGATTTATATTTCTTTAGACATTTGATATGAGAAATAAGGTAGCCCTTGGGCCTGAAACCCACCTTCAGTCATAATTTAATAGCGGCTGTATGTTGTACTCTTACTTCCAAATTTCATTTTCACTGCAGTCAAAAGCCAAATTTTGGACCTTGGGGGAGGAATATAATGCACACACATATGCTTCCATATTGCAGGCTTAGCACATGTGGCCAGGCATGAATCGCTACCCCTTGTAGTTAGAAGGTGCCCTTTACATCTTTGGGACGTTCCAAAATACCTTACAGCCATTAGAGCCCTCTGGAATTATAGTTTGTGGTGTAATAAATTAGATTCCACCCCTCATCTTTATAATACTGTCGGCATCCAGCTTGTAATGAAAGAAACATAGTGTTAAGGGGAATCTAGATTTATAAACATCAGGCAGAGGAGTGAACCTGAGGCCAAATAGCATATCAATTACAATCAATGTCACAGAACAGAACTACTAATATTATTCTACCAAAATGACAAGGAAATGTCAAAGATAGCTGCTGCGATTCCCTGCCTCAAGACCCTGACCTTAGGCACAATTATTGGACATACAACTCAATATTGTACAGTCAATTATTATGTAATTGAATAATACATTCAATTACAGAATATTACTGTACATGCAATACTTTGTTCACATTAAATGCTGTCTGGAATGGACCGAGGTGGGCTGGCTGTGTAGGAAAGATTCCAGTGACTGTGTTGCAATGTTTATCCCTAATATAAAGAGTGATCAACAAAAAAAAAAGAAAATCAAAACTCAATATGCTCCATTCATATCTTGAACAAGGACTTCTATTTATTGACTATAGGTTCGACATCAACACTATAATCCCAAATAATCTTTTCTCCAAACTCCTGGACCTAGGAATCAGCCCCCTCTCTGTCACAGGATCTTTGACTTTCTGATCCATAGACCACGATCAATGAGGATAGATGATAAAATATCCTCCACAATAATTCTCAACACCGGTGGTCCATTAGGATGCATTCTCAGCCCCCTACTATATTCCTTATATACTCATGACTGTACAGCTATATTCTGCTCTAACTTCATCTTCAAGTTTGCAGATGACATCACTCTAGTGGGCCAGATCTTAAGCAATGTCAAAGATGGAGTACAGGAATGAGATAGAGCTTAGTAATATGGTGTCAAGAAAAACACTCTCTCCCTCAATGTCAGCAAGACAAAAGAGTTAATTATTGACTTCAAGAAGCGTTGTCTAGAGCTTCAAGTTCTTAGGTGTAAAGTGTGCTTAGTGTGCTTGTCTGGCTGCAGCTTCAATGTGGTTGGTCCAGGACCAACAATCTGTCCTGGACCAACCACATTAAAGTACAGCCAAAAAAGCACACTAACTCCTCTACATCCTCTGGGGATTAAGAAAGTTCAGCATGTCTCCAACAGCTCTTGCCAACGTCTACAGATGCACTGTAGAAAATATTGGGTTGCATCATTGCTTGGTTTGGGACCAGCTCTACCCAAGATCGCAAGAAATTGCAGAAAGTTGTGATTGTAGCCCAGTCCATTATACTGCCCAGCATTCCCACTAACTGCTCCATCTACATACACTTCATGCTGTCTCAGGAATGCAGTCATTATATTTACGAACCTTTTACAGCTCGGTCATTCTCTTTTCTCCCCTCAGACAGAATAAACAAAAGCTTGAAAGCATGTACTCAATTCAAGAATCAGCTTTTCCCGCTTTGTTAACAGACGACTGAACGGTCCACCTATAAGGTGTAGTCCTGAACTTCTAACCTGCCTCATTGTGGACTTTTCCTCTGTAACTGTAATGCTACAATGCTGTAACTGTAATGCTACAATGCTGTAACATTATATTCTGCTCTCTGGTATTTTTCCCTTTGCACTGCCTGCTGTTCTTATGTAGGTTTGATTGTACTCACGTCAAGTAAGATTTGACTGGAGAGCACATAAAGAAAAGCTTTCCACGGTCTATACATATGTCTCAATAATAAAGCAAATGCCATTAATTTGGATTTCCAAGTTTAGTATTCATTTAATGAATTTAAAAGAAACTTCTATTAAAATACCCTCATCTTGTTTAATCCATCCATGATATCCTCTCCAACTATCTCTATACATGGTGCCTGGCTGTGAATTCTGACTGCTTAACCGTGCACTCCACTCCCCACCATTCCAAACCTATCAGAAAGATACTAATGTCTGATTGTGTAATGTAGAGGAGGGTTTGGTATTAGTTTGAGGGAGAGCAAACGAGATCTGTGTTCAGCGTCCATGATAGCCATGTGTTACCCACCAGCAAGCAGCCTTGAATTGCTTTGCCTGAACTCCAGACGGCCCTTAGAATACACTTCTGACTGAAATGGTTCAAATTCCTAATATGTTGCATCCGGCAAAATTGAAGACCAGAATGCTTTCTGGGGTATAAAATGTACAACCACCAGAGGGAGTTAAAATAGCCAAGCTAATTTCAGTGAAATAGGAATTGTGGAGCATTGTTCCAGCATTTCCAAAAAAAAAAGAAAACTTATCCAAACAGTTGGCAAACAGCTACAGAGAAAACGGTGGTTGCAATTTACAAATTAAGACCAGTTAATATGTCTAGGTAATCTGCCAATTTTAAGACACTCATCTTGAGGGATGCATAGTTTAGCAAGAGAGTATGGTCATTCCATAATTTGTTGTCTCAGGTTGTGGGAACCACTGGTACTTACTGTATTGTCCGTCTCAGCTGTTCCTCAATGAACTGAGGCTAGTGAGAGTCACATAAAGGACAGGCCAAGTAAGGATGGCAGATATTCTTCCCAGAACATTAGTAAATCAGTTGAGATTTTAGAATAATACAGTAGTTTCATGGTCATGCTTACTGAGACCAACACTTTAATTCCAGGTTTATTTGAAATTAATTTCTTCAGCGGCCACAATGGATTTGAACTCATGTCTCTGGATTGATGGCTGAGAAAGCTGACAGATCATCTTATTGTTTGAACATTGCACACTTGTATCATACAGTGGATCTTGTATTGCAATTTTGTCTGTCCCAGTTCTAATCCTGATTGCCTGATAACAGTTGGGAAGTAGATGTCCCTGAATTTGGAGGTTTGAGTATGAAAACGCACACCTCCAGATTCAGGGGCAGTCTTTTTCCAGCTGTTATCAACTGAAACATCCTACCAACTACTAGGGAGTAGTCCTGAGCTACTACCTACATCATTGGAGACCCTTGGACTATCTTTGATCGGACTTTACCTTGAACCAAACATTATTCACGTTATTCCCTTTATCATCTATCTGTACGCTGTGGATGGCTTGATTGTAATCATGCAATGTCTTTCCACTAGCTGGTTAGCATGCAACAAAAGCTTTTTTTCCCTGTACCTTGGTACACGTGACAATAAACTAAACTCAAACTTAATCATGAATTACAGGCAGTCAGCTCGATCTCTCAACAAGATAAATCTCTTTCAGTGTAATCAGTGTAACAAGAAGAACAGAAAGAAGAGTACATTTTACTGCTTCAGTTTATGTTTTGCGTATTAAAATTATATGTTAAACATTAGCATTATTGAGACTTATTGAAGATATCTCTGGTGAGGGAAGTCAATGCAGAGTAGGATGACATGCAAGGTGAAGCTTTTAAAAAGTGATGGGAAGCCCAATTTGCAACACAAAAATATTTGCCCATTCTCAACCCTTCATTATGTAAGGAAGTGGATAGTTTGCTGGAAAGTTGGAAATACACCGTTCACATTGCTGTGAGTCATCTTCAGTTTATCATCAATCTGTAGGAGAGTAAATGAGCAGCAGGCTTTCAGACAACATATATATTAATGATCTGGATGAGGGAATTGAATGCAACATCTCCAAGTTTGCGGATGAAACAAAGCTGGGGGGCAGTGTTAGCGGTGAGGAGGATGCTCGGAGGCTGCAAGGTGACTTGGATATGTTGGGTGAGTGGGCAAATGCATGGCAGATGCAGTATAATGTGAATAAATGTGAGGTTATCCACTTTGGTGGCAAAAACAGGAGGGTAGACTATTATCTGAGTGGTGGCCGTTTAGGAAAAGTGGAGATGCAACGAGACCTGGGTGTCATGGTACACCAGTCATTGAAATGCATGCAGGTGCAGCGGGCTGTGAAGAAAGCGAATGGTATGTTGGCATTCATAGCAAAATGATTTGAATACAAGAGCAGGGAGGTTCTGCTGCAGTTGTACAGGGTCTTGGTGAGGCCACAGCTGGAGTATTGCGTACAGTTTTGGTCTCCTAATCTGAGGAAAGACATTCTTGCCATAGAGGGAGTACAGAGAAGGTTCACCAGACTGATTCCTGGGATGGCAGGACTTCCATATGAAGAAAGACTGGAGATACTCGGCTTCTACCCGCTGGATTTTAGAAGATTGAGTGGGGATCTTATAGAGACTTACAAAATTCTTAACGGATTGGACAGGCTAGATGCAGGAAGATTGTTCCCGATGTTGGGGAACTGCAGAACAAGGGGTCACAGTTTAAGGATATGGGGGAAGTCTTTTAGGACCGAGATGAGAAAATAATTTTCACACAGAGAGTGATGATTCTGTGGAATTCTCTGCCACAGAATGTAGTTGAGACCAGTTCATTGGTTATATTTAAGAGGGAGTTAGATGTGGCCCTTGTGGCTAAAGGGATCAGGCGATATGGAGAGAAGGCAGATACAAGATACTGAGTTGGATGATCAGCCATGATCAAATTGAATGGCGGTGCAGGCTCGAAGGGCCGAATGGCCTACTCCTGCACCTATTTTCTATGTTTCTATGTTTCTAAAATGAGAAGGACAATCAGGGGAGGATCTTAAATTAATAATAAAAAGCAAATAATTTGACAATTGGTAGAGGACTGGGAGATTCTCCACTGATCCTACAGAGAAATGGGATCTTGATTGGAATAAGTGCTAGGATTTCAGTGAGATCCGTGCACGGGTTCACATTAGACAATGTGCTTACTGTATCAAATCACATGACATTTGATGGTAACAAGTGGAATTGGAAGGCTGAAAGCTAACAATGTCAATGCTCATCTATAAATAGAGCAACTTTGGGCTATGGCTCCTTCTCATATAACCATAAGACATGGGAGCATAATTAAGCCATTCAGCCCAGTGAGTCTGCTCTGCATTCATTCATGGCTGATCTATTTTTCCCTCTCAACCCATTTTCATGTTGTCTCCCCTTAACCTTTGACATTATTCTTACTCAAGAACCTATCAATCTCTGCCTTTAATATAGCCAATGTCTTGGCCTCCATTGCTGTCTGAGGCAATGAATTCCACAGATTCACCACTTTCTGACTATGAAGTAATTCCTCCTCATCTCCATTTTGAAGATACATCCTTCCATTCTGAGACTGTGCCATCCAGTTCTACACTCTCCCAATACTGGAAATATTATTTCTATGTCCACTCTATCTAGGCCTTTCAGTATTCGGTAGGTTTCAATGAGATCTCCTCTCATCGTTCTAAACTCCAGCAAGCACAGGCCCAGAGCCTTCAGACACTCTTCATACCCTTTATGCTCCCTGGGAGAATTCTTCTAACCCTTGTCTGGACACTCTCCAAACCTAGCACATCCTTCCTCAGACATGGGACCCAAAACTGCTCACAATATTTCAAATGTGGTCTCACCAGCATCTGATAAAACCTCAGTATTACATCCTTGCTTTTCTATTCTAGTCACCTCGAAATGAATGCTAGCATTACATTTATCTTCCTTACCACCGACCCAAAATGTAATTTAAACCTTTGAGAATCCTGTGTGAACTCTCCCAAATCCCTTTGCACCTCCGATTTCGGAATCCTCTCCCATTTAGAAAGTAGATTATCTTTATTCCTTCTACCAAAGTGCATGACCATACACTTTGCTACGCTGTAACCATTTGCCACTTTTTTGCTCACTCTCTTAACCTGTCCATGTCCTTTTGCAGCCTCCCATCAACCTCAACATTACCTGCCCCATCAAATCATCCGCATACTTGGCCATAAAGCCATCAATTCCCTCATCCAGATCATTAACATATAACGTGAAAAGAAGCAGACCCAATACCAACCCCTGCGGAACACCAGCCAATCTTCTATCCATGCCAGTAGCTTGTCTCTAATACCATGGGCTCAAATCTTGTTCAGTAGCCTCATGTGTGATACCTTATCAAAGGCCTTATGAAAATCCAAGTAAACAACATCTACTGACTCTCATTTGTCTATCTTGCTTGTTACCTCTTCATCATATTACGTAGCACAGAAACAGATCCTTCAGCCCAACATGTCCCTATCAGCTATCACCACTTATCAACTATTTGTCTATACTACTCCCATTTACCCATACTTCTGTGCTCAAGCATTAAGATTGCTCATCAAAATACTTTAAATACTTCTTAAATTTAGAGGGAATTTGAAGAAGAATTTTTCACACAGAATCTGGAACACACTATCAATACATCCACTGGCAGTGCAATCCAGAGGTTCCAGAGAAATGAAGAAGGGTCACAACCGAAAATGGTCATGGACCAACCACATCGATGTGACACCATAGCGCCGTACGATTCAATGTTACCCCAATGCTAAAATTGGACTTTGTCTTTAAAGTGCTGCAATGCACTACAATGCTGAGAACTGTATTTTGCACTCTCTAACTTTGCTCTGTCTGTTGTACTCGTGTTTGACTTGGGTTGTATTAATGCATGGTATTTAATAAATAATAAACATGAGCAAAAACCTATAATGCGTATGAATTAATACTGTTAAAAAAATTAGCACTGGCATCGTTGTTGAAAAACTTATTCCAAGATCGCTTCAGTGTTGCTCCTCTGTCTCCTTTTATGAGGAGCATTATTTCTCCCAGCATTGATTTGCTCTTGTTTGCATTTCTTTTAAATCCTCTTTTCAGACGGGCATACAGTCTTTTGCAATAATTAATTAACCGTGAAGGTTTGCTGCAGCTGGCAGGGAATAGGTAGACACATGTCAGATGAGAGGTGTGAAGTGATGCCCTTTCGAAGAAGGAATCATGTTTGCCAACTTGGATGAAACAACACTTTTTTTAAGGCAGTATACAGACAGACACCGAGGAATTTGAATTCACAAGTTTTTGAAAGTGGCCAGACAGACTGATATCTGCTTTATCAAAACAAGGATAAAGTGAAAAGACGAAACAGTAATGAAAACAGGATGGGCCTTAGCGATGAATTGCAACCAAATGACAAAAAAGGCAGAACATTTTATTATGCTTTTAATAATTTCAGAAACTGGGACTACTTGTCCCATCAAAAAGACGTGGGCAAAAGTGGTGGGATAAGAACCATGTTGGTTCTGTTGGTAAGAAATTAAATCCAATCCCTGTAACCTTTGAAATCCCTGTAACCAAGAAAAGACATAGGATCAGAGATGTAGAATAATTGTGGGTAGAGTTACGAAACTGCAAGGGTAAAAATACCACGTTGGGAATTATATACATGCCTCCAAATAGTAGCCTGGATGTAGGGTACGAATTACATCAGGAGGTAGAAATGGCATGTTAGAAAGGCAATGTTACAGTAGTCCAGGGGTATTTCAATATGCAGGTAGACTGGGAAAGGTAGGTGCTGGATCCCAAGAGAATGAATTTATAGAATGGGTGCAAGATGGCTTTTTAGAGCAGCTCTTGGTCGAGTCCACCAGGGAAAAGGCAATTCTGGACTTGGTGTTGTGTAATGAACCAGATTTGATTAGGGCTTAAGGTAAAGAAACCTCGAAGAGGCAGTGATCATAATTTGATAGAATTTAACCTGCAGCTTGAGAGAGAGGTGAAATTGGGTGCATCGATATTAATGTTAAAGGCAACATGTTAAAGACAGATGCATAAGGGAGGAGCTGGCACCAATTGATTGGAAGGGCACCCTAGCTGGAATAATGGTAGAGCATATGGGCTGTAATCGCTGGAGTTTAGAAGGATGAAGGGGATGATCTCATTGAAACCTAACGAGTAATGAATTACCTAGATAGTGGATGTGGAGAGGATGTTTCTTGTAGTGGGAGAGTCCAGGACCAGAGGGCATAGCCTCGGAATAAAATGACGTCACTTTAGAATGGAGATGAGGAGGAATTTCTTTAGACAGAGGGTGGTGAATCTGTGGAATTCATTGCCACAGACAGCAGTGGAGCCGGGTCATTGGGTATTTTTAAAGCGTGGATTGATAGATTCTTCTTTAGTATGAGTGTCAAAGGTTACAGGGATAAGGCAGGAGAATGGGGTTGAGATGGAAAAATAGATCAGCCATGGTTGAATGGTGGAGCAACGAATGGTCTAATTCTGCACCTATGTCTAACGAACTTAAGAACATAGGCTTGTCTTAGAACTGCAAAATATATCAGGAAATTCAGTGGAATTGGTCAACATTATTGTATAATTATAATAAGACCCATAGTCATGTGTGTGACCAAAAATATGAAGAATTGTGGGATACATCTAATTCTGAAAGCATTACAGGTATATTGTTTTCTGCTGTTTATATGATTCATATTTTTTTCAGTTTATCAAGTGAAATGTTTATGTTTGTTTAGGGTCAAATATGACTGGTCACGTGTGTGACCTCACAGGGAAGCATTTTTTTCATGTTCTATCTTACAAACTGTGAATTTTAAAAAGCTAGAATGTTCATATATTTAGCAGACATGCATTATAGATCTGTAGGTAGGAAAGTAGCAATGAATAAGATTAATCTCTTACAATAATTTTTTACGTCACTTGTGTGAAATTTGGTTCACTTTCCAAAGAATGGCCCTTACAAACTCCGTGAATTTAAAAAAAAGTTAGAATGCTCATATCTTTAGCAGTCATGCATTATAGGTCTATAGGTAGGAAAATAACAATGAATAAGATTAATCTCTTACAATAATTTTTCAATGCATTTATGTGATGCCATCTGGTTTATCAGACATTTTGGTTCACTTTCCAAGGAATGGCCCATAATTTTAGATATTATTTAAAAAATAAATATATTTTATACATTTAAAAATAATAATTTTATATTGTTTGTTTATAATAATCATTAAAAAGCTAACTGTTCTATAATTAAAAGAGTTTGACATCCAATTAAAGCTAAATGTAGTTGAACATTTTAAGTCGGAAACCAATGATGGCAATCTCTATTCTAATCCCCTTCCTCAACAAAGCAATGCTTAAATGCACTTTGCATGGTATATTGGGATAATATACTTCTACTGAGCTGGTATGCAAAGTGTTGCAGGAATACATAGAAACACAAAAGACTACAGAAGCTGGAATTGTGAGCAAATAAGCAAAGTGCTGCAGGAACAGTGGATCCGGAAACATCTGTGGTGAGAAATGGTCAGATAATGTCTGAAGATGGGTCCCAACATGCAAACTCCACGCAGACATCCAAAGTCAGGATCAAACCAGGATCTCTAGTGCTGTGAGGCAGGAGCTCTACCAGCTGCACCACTGGGCTACTCTTAAAGTACTAGTTCATGGAATGAGTACTAGTTCTGGAATTAGGTGAAAAGTGACTCCGAAAATTAGGTACTAATTGGTGTCCAGGAAACCGAACATGCCTGACTCTTGATTAAGAGAAACAGAAGAGATCCGAACTAAAACAAAGCTTTAATACAATTTTATTAATGTCCATGTAGTGGCAAATTCTATCTTCGAAATACTGTCACAACAAAGAAGGTTCACCTGAGCTCACTAAACGCCTTTGAACACCACTATCCTTTCTACCTCTACCACCACCCCTGGCAGCACGATCCAGACATACACCACCCTCTGTGTAAAATCCTTTGACTGCACATCCCTTTTAAACTTTGCCCTCCCCTTAAAATTATGTCCTCTAGTCTTTGATATTTCCATCCTGTGAAAGAGGTTCTGACTGTTTTGCCTGTGTTTTTATGTTTGTATATTATGCACAAATGTAGTGGCAATAACAAGTTTGTTGTATGCAGTGCTTACAATGACAAATAAAGGCATTTTATTTCATTTCATTTCATGTCTCTCATAACTTTATATACTTCCATCAGGTTTCCCCTCAAACACAAATGCTCCAGAGAAAACAATCCAACTCTGTTCAATTTTTCCTTATAGCTAGTACCCCCTAATTCAGGCACCCTCTCCAAAGCCTTCACATCCTTCCTGTAATGGTGAGAACAAATTCAATCTTTGAAAGTTTCAACAGTTAGGCTATATCCAAAATATGGCCTAACCAAACAGAGCTGCATCATGACTTTCTATCTCTTGTGTACTCAACAATGGGCCATCTGCCCCATTGAGTCCATGTCAATTGATTGTCAAATGTTCTACAGCATCTCTATCCATTTTGAAATCACGGTACAACCTTCCCTACCACCAAAAGCATCTGCATGAGGCACTGCCTCTAGAAGATAGCATCCTCAAGAATCAACATCAACTAGGCCATGCCCTATTCTGCTACCATTGGGTAAGAGGTGAAGAAGCCTTAAGTCCCACACCACCAAGTTCAGGAATGGTTACTTTCCTACAACTAACAGATTCTTGAACTAACATGCACAACCCTAATCCTACCTCAGCAACAGAATGCTACAGACTCTTGACTCTTGACAATCTCTTGTACAACCATTGACTTGTTTTCTAATTATGTTTCACACTCATGTCTTGTTTTTTATGCAATCTTTTTCTTTTCATTCTATGTAGAATTTATACGGAATTTAGATATCATGTGTGTCGACTGTGTCAATGTGACTGGGATACTGTGTATATGACCATAAGCTCGATGACTTAATTTTCTTTATGGCACTCACCGTGCTTTCAAACAGCAAGTTCACTGAGTAATAAATCCTCTCAAATTTCCATTGAACATATGTAGCCTCACAAATTAATATTTAATGTTCATGTAATTTACTGATGTGCCAGAGGATGTGCTCATCAAAAGAAAATCAGGTATCATTAACACATATTCCCAATCACGTGAGCTGGTGCTTTGTGAACCATTGAGCACAAGGAAATTTTAATGTACATGGAATGCACACTACTTGGGGTCAGCCAATGCATATGGGAAATACTGATGGCAAACAACTCATTTAATCTGCATAAATTTAATTCCATTTCAAGGATTGAAATAAAAATAGCATTAGATTATGAAACATAATCCAAAATGCACAACAACATTCCTTTGTATAAACACATCGATCGAGTCATTGACTAAGGATATGAGTCAGTTTTACCACTACGATCCTCAGTGTTTGGCAACTGTTCAGTTTAACAAAAGAACTGTCTAATCAAAGGAAATTCGTTTATTCGCATAACTCTGCCAAAAAAATTCTTGGCCTGATTTTTGTTAACTTTTGAACTTGGATCTCTAAAACAATGATATCTTCAGTTTAATATTTCATTGTATCCCTCAGAATTAGTTACTTAATTTATAATTTGACCCCCTCCTATTTCCACTCTTCACTTCTGATCAGGCACACTATATTTCAGCCAGAATACTAAGACCTTGTGCGACATAATTCCTGGCAATGTTACATGAAAGGCATAAACTTAGAGGATTCTCACTGCCTTCAAGGTCCAACTACTCTTTACATAGAAAGGTTTGCTCTATTCAGAAACTGTGATGAAAAGTGCAAAGGGGACACTTGGGAAATGGTCTCATCAACACAGCAACTGCATATTGGTAGTATTCATGGCTCACATTATAGACATTTGCTGGGAATAGGAAAGATCTAGTCTGATGAAACTCAGCAAGCATCATGACATGTGAGTGAGGCTTCATGTACTAGAACTATCTAACAATAGTATAAAATCATGAGAGGAATAGTGTATAAAATCATGAGAGGAATAGATCGGGTAGATGAATAGGAATGAATAGGTTTATTGGCCAAGCATTCATATACAAGGAATTCGGCTTGGTGCTCTGCCCGCAAGGGACAATATGACATACAGTGACAGAGTCTCTTGCCCAGAGTAGGTGAATCGAGGACCAGAAGACATAGGTGTAAGGTGAAGGATAAAAGATTTAATAGGAATCTGAGAGGTAACCTTTTGACACAAATGGTGGTGGGTGTATGGGTGTATGGTGGGTGTATGGGTGTATGGAACAAGCTGCCAGAGGAGGTAGTTGAGGCAGGGACTATCCCAACATTTAAGAAACAGTTAGACAGCTACATGGATATGATAGGTTTGGAGGGCAACCTGCCTACTAGTGCAGGCCACTTTACTCCTCTGCTGGATCAGCCGGTGGATGTTGTTGACATTTAATGTTTTTTTGTCTATACAGGGCACTGCACATAGATGCAATAGAATACTGTCCTCTTCCCTAGGTGAGTACATCTCCAACAATAATCAAGAAGCTCGACAAGGGACAATCACACAATGGACCAACAAACAGCCTGAGGGAAAGAGTAGAGCAAACGTGAAGGTGAATTTCTGAACAGTGCAAAACCATAAGAGATGATTTTAGTTACCCTGAATTAACTTAAATACAGTCAATGCCAAAGTAATTAGGGCACAGAATAATTAAATTGCATTTAGAAGAACGTAGCAAGTCCAGTGCGCAATTCTGGATTTCGTTTCAATTAATAATGATGGTTAGGTGGAACAAATATCAATAGAGAGGATGGGGGCACCAGCAATAGTAATCACTGTTCAATTAAAACTTCGGAGTCACGTGAGTGACTACGTGAAGAGCCCGCCTGGCGCTGGCAAACGGCATTATGTCGACGCTGACGGCGGAAGGAGGAGCTGCAGTAAGGAGCAGCTCCTCGCAGCGGTCGGAACGGCCCCGCAGGTAAGTGCAGCAAAATCGGGACGTTCTTTAGCGTACGCTGGGTGGGTCCAGCAAGCGAAAGTAAAAGTAAAAATTCAGAGTCGCGTAACGTGCTGATTTAGCACTGATAATAAAGAAAATGGAGAAATCAGCAAAGAAAAATTCGCGGGTAAAAAGATCTTCCCGGGGTGAAAATAAAAATACGGGACAAGAAGCTAGTGCGGATCCGGTTCCGATACCGGTGGCCGCTGATATACCCGATAGCGAGTTTCTAGATTCTCCAGAAATAATAACCACGGAGGGAAATGCTCCTAAAAAATGTAAAAAGAAATCTGAGAGGCCCGTGGTTTCTGATGACTCTGATACTGAAAGTCCTCCAGATAATAAAACTATGTGGTTAAAAATGGAGCATATGGAGAAAGTTCTCCAAAAAATCATGAGACAAGGGTCACAGTACCCAGAAGGATCCCAAAAAAGCCCTGAGGGGTTTGATTATTCTGAATATGGCTGTGGGCCAAGTTGGAAGTTTGAAACTCCGGACCCAGGATTTGGGCCGGAAGAAGTCTCATGGGGTGAAATCCCAATTGATTTAGGGCTGCAGAAGGCAGACCCTGCTGGTGGTGATTTGGATTTTGAATGCACACCACAAAGTAAAAAAGAAACGGCCAAATGTGCCTGGGATAGCAAAAGAATTTGCTATACCTGAAGGAAGTGGTGAGGCTATGGAAGAAAACTTAGCTGTCAACATAAATTATATGGTATCTCACCAACTTCATGATTCTGTGATGATTGAAACATCAGAATTATATAAAACGCCAGGAAATTGTGCCTCATTGGAAGTGCCTACGGTTAATCCGTTGATATGGACATCCATGACTCCAAGTATGAGAGCTCAAGAAGTGAGATTTCAAAAAATCCTCAAACTAATTTCTGCTGCCATTACGGCCTATGGGAGACAAATGGAGAGATTGGAGATGGATAAGATTCAAAAAGATACTTTGGGCTTATTGTGCAATTCTTTCTATGAAATTAATTGTATGAGGAAAATGGCGATTCGGCCCATATTTCACCCTAGGTTTGCAAGCCTGTGTCGAGCAAGTGGTGTTCAAGCTCCTGGGTATCTGTTTGGAGAAAATCTGCCTAAACAACTGAAAGAGTTGGATGAAGAAGCTAAATATTTTACCGGTATGAAACCTTTCGTCTTTGGACAAAAAAGGTATTTTTCGCCCCGAAGGGGTTTCGATTTTGGAAATAGAGGCAGAAATTTGTCAAGGAAGTATTATCGTCCTGCACAGCCCAATGCTTACCCGTATTCGGGGAGAAGGAGACCACCACGCTCATATGGAGAGGTATTAAAGACTTGTTCTATCCTTAAAGAAACTGCGGATAAATCTCCAGTTGGAGGGAGATTACAAAAGTTTTATAAAGACTGGCTTACTATTACTTCTGATCGATTTATATTACGTTTCAGGAGCCACTATTACATTTAAAGAAGGGGTTAATCCTCCTGTACAGAATAAACCTGCTTATGCTTTCGTGTTTACTGCTATTGAAAAAGCAGAGATTAATGTGGAAATTGACAAATTATCTGAAAAAGGGGTAATTGAAAAAACTTATGAACACGAGCATCAATTTGTCTCTAATATTTTTCGAAGAAATAAAAAAGATGGTGGTTGCAGAATTATTCTGGACCTTACAGATCTAAATAAGTTTGTAGAATACAAACATTTTAAAATGGAAACATTTAATACTGCAAGATATTTAATTTCAGCAGGTTGTTATATGGCTAAGATTGATTTAAAAGACGCCTATTATTCTGTACCTATACATCAGTTCTTCCGGAGGTACTTAAAATTTAATTGGCTGGACAATTATGGCAGTTTAAAGCTTTGCCAAATGGACTGAGTTCAGCTCCCAGGCTCTTTACGAAACTATTGAAACCAGTTTTAGCCCAATTAAGAGCACAAAAACATATCGTTATGGCTTATCTCGATGACATTCTGATCATTAATGATAATCAAGAGTCAGCTGAGAACTCAGTTTCAGTTACTAAAGCTTTGTTTGAAAAGCTAGGGTTCTTGATTCATCCAATTAAATCCCAGCTGCAGCCAGCACAAACAATTAACTTTTTGGGGTTTGTAATTAACTCAGTGACTATGTTAATAACTTTACCAACAGATAAAGTCGATGATATTTTGGTAACTTGTAATAATCTCATTCACAAACCTTATCCTTCCATCCGAGAAGTAGCGAAAACCATTGGTAAACTAGTAGCAGCATTTCCTGCAGTAGAATTTGGTCCATTACATTATCAAAATCTTCAAAGGGACAAAATAAGAGCTCTCAAAGAGAAGGCAGGCCACTTTGATAGGCCTATGCAATTAACAAAAGAAGCTGTGTTGGAATTACAATGGTGGGTTAAAAATGTCCCACAAGCTGCTAAAAACATTCTGATCAAACAGCCTGAAATGGTTTTACAAACAGATGCTAGTGCTCTCGGATGGGGGGGCAACAGATTCATCCTCCAGTTGTGGAGGTAGATGGAAAGTTCAAGAAGAAACGTTTCTTCAAACTTATGGTATTAACTATTTAGAGTTATTGGGTGCTTTCTATGGACTAAAAGCATATTGTTGTTCAAAAAAGGGTCTACATGTATTAATACAGTTAGACAATAAAACGGCTGTTGCATATATTAATCACATGGGGGGAGTTAGATCAGTATCATGTGATTGTCTGGTCAATGAAATATGGCAATGGTGTATTGACCGCCAAATTTGGATTTCAGCAAACTACATTCCAGGTAAAGACAATGTGGTGGCAGATAAAAGATCAAGGATATTTAAAGATAACACAGAATGGATGCTTAATCCAGCAATATTTAAGAATATTGTAACCCAATTTGGTTTACCAGAAATTGATCTGTTTGCATCAAGGCTTAATCATCAATTGCCTAAATATATGTCTTGGGAACACGATCCAGATGCAGTAGCAGTAGATGCTTTTTCATTGAACTGGGGGAATATGTTCTTTTATGCTTTTCCACCATTTGCTTTGATTCAGAAATGTCTGAAGAAAATAGAACAAGATTCTGCCACTGGATTGTTGGTAGTTCCAAATTGGCCAACACAACCTTGGTTCCCATTAATGCTGAATATGATTAAAGAACCATATATGTCAATTCCTAACTGTAGTGATATTTTGATTAATCCAGTAACTAAAGAAATTTATCCATTATATGCATATATGAATTTATTAATCTGCAGGTTTTGACCAGACCACTACAGGAGCTGGGATTGTCGGACAAAACTATGGAAGTTATAGTCGCATCATGGCGAGATAGCACACAAAAACAATATATGACACATATAAAGAAATGGGAAGAATTTTGCACACAGTCAAATATTTCTTATGATACTGTGAATATTGCAAATGTTTTGGAGTTCCTTGCCAAATTGCATTTTGAGCAACATTTAAGTTACAGTGCCATTAACACTGCACGCAGTGCCTTATCATCTTATTTAGGACTAATGTCTGACCAGAAATCAATTGAATCACATCCATTAATATCTAGATTCATGAAAGGAATCTTTAACATCAATCCACCCAAACCAAGATACACAGAGATTTGGGATGTGAGCATTGTACTTACCTTACTTAGGCAATGGACTCCAATTGAAGGATTGTCATTGGAAAGATTAACATTGAAATTAATAATGTTAATGTCATTGGTCTCAGCTCAAAGAGTGCAAACTTTACAAATGTTGCGTTTAGACTGTATGCATGTGACTACAGATAACATTGTGTTCTATGTTTACGATCTGATCAAACAAAGCAGACCAGGGAGATCTGGAGCTAAGGTAACCTTTCAAGCTTATCCTATTGATCCTACTTTGTGTGTGGTTAAACATTTGAATCAGTATGTTAAAGTTACTGAAACTCTTCGAGGAAATGAAAAAAACGTTAATGATTACGCATAAAAAACCACACACAAAAGCTTCAGTTCAAACTATCTCAAAATGGTTGAAACAGGTGTTGCTTTTAGCAGGAGTAGACACTGATGTGTTCAAATCTCACTCCACCAGGGCTGCAGCTACGTCCGCGGCGAAGGGGCGGGACGTACCACTCGAGCATATTTTAAAAATCGCAGGGTGGAGTAAAGAAGAAACTTTTTCAAAGTTCTACAATAAACCTGTTCACACTATGACAAGCTTTGGCCACGCGGTGTTGGGATCACTATAGTCACCTGCTTTGTTTACTATTGATTACTATAATCAGTTATGTAGTCACTTATATCTTTTATCACTTGTAATCATTCCCTCGGATATAAAGAGGGTTATTATATGTTCTTTAAACCATTAAAAAGTTAATTATGGAAAGAACTAATATTAGTCTGGTTTCTCATGTATGTATTTACTTAGCCGGACTGTCGTACTGATTAATTCTACGACATATAAAACACAGAAAGCTTTAAAATCTTCACGTAGTCACTCACGTGACTCCGAAGTAAAATAGTAAGATTAAACGAGAACTTACCAGTTCGAAGTTTGATCGTAATTTTATGAGGAGTTACGATGAGGGATTACGTGCCCTCCACTCCCACCCTCATAAAATAAATGATCATCTGGTAGTTCTAAGTCTATTATGAGCCTTACTATGTTACTTCGGCTATTTGGTGTTCTGTGTTTTTTCATGCCGCTGCTTTGAAGTATGCCGTTTGCCAGCGCCAGGCGGGCTCTTCACGTAATCCCTCATCGTAACTCCTCATAAAATAACGATCAAACTTCGAACTGGTAAGTTCTCGTTTAATCTTTCAATTAAAACTAAGCAGGGCTATACCAGATGAAATAGGAGTGGCTCTAAATGGAAATAAAACCAATCAATGGACAGATGTTATTTAGAAAAAGTGAATAGGATGGGATCAATGTTCATAATTTGATATAAAAATAATTTCAGAACAGGGAGAATGAGAGTTGAGTTCAGAATACGTCGCCTCCCACAAAGAAAACATGATTGGGGCTGTTTAGTAAATGGTAACATAGGGAAGCTTATATCTGATTAAGCAAGATTTATATTGCTGACACTGTAATGGTGAAATTAGAAGGAGAATAAAGAAACTAAAGAAAGGGCATGCAAAAATACTGGCAAGTTAGAACAAAGAAAATATATTTTGTAAGTATATAAAGCAAAAGAATATCTAAGAAAATAATACATTTTCTGGGTCCAAAACAGTGGAGGTGTCGAATGTGGGCATGTTCCATCATAAATACGTTGGGGCTGTCTTCACAAAAAAAGGGGACAATGTCAACATTGTAGTTAAACAGTAAGAGTGTGAAATATTGACTGGAATAAGCAAAGTATTGTCTCAGTGGTGGTGTCATTGTGCAGCTGGGGCAGATTGCTGGAGGATCTGTGTTTTTCAGATATTTCTCATTCTCATACATTTTAGAAACTACTAAGTGAGCATTATCTGTATACTGCAGCTCTGTGACTGAGGTTGGAGAACTGCAGGTTCTGGAGAGGAGGTATTAACAGGAACGGAACCTCCTATTCCACTTAGGTTGTTTATAACCTAATGGTATGAACATTGAATTCTCCAATTCTAGGTAACAACACCCCTGTCCTTTTCTCCTCTCTTTCCATTGCTGCACCTTCGTGGGCATGCATTTCTCCTAATATACCACCCCCCACTCCATCGTTCCCTTCCACCTACATCTCTCCATCTGGCTTTACATTTTACTCATCTCCTTATCTGCCACCCTTTTGTCTCTCGTTCATCTTTCACCTTTGTCCACCCATCTGGCAATCAAACTGTTCTCATCTGTATCCACCTATCACTGTGGGGAGTCTAGTCAGGGGTAAAGGTGCGGGGAGGGCAGGAGCGTTGAGAAAGAGGGGGCCAGGGTTCATGCCAGTAACCTACTCACTTACTGCCGCTGCGGCGCTCCGGGCGCAGAGCCACCGCATTGTGGCCAGGGAGGGAAGCACCTCACGTGGCTACGAGCGGCCGCCATCACCGGACAGGGGAACCGACTGCCATCTCAGTGCCTTCCGCCTGCCCGCTCACCTCTGGCAATGATCTCCGTCTAAACAGTGAGGGGACCAGCTCAAGAGCAAAGATCATAGAGCGGAGTGGGTCAGCGGGTGATGGATAACATCACAGCGGTTGGTGGAGCTTATTCCTGTGTCAGCGCGAACAAGGGATCAATTGAGGTTACTCGCACTGACATATGGAGTAAGCTCCACTGCCCGCTGTCCTGTTATCCATCACCCACTGACCTGCTCTTGAGCTGGATGCTGGCATGATCCCCGACGCCCTCCTTCTCAACACTCCTGCCCTCCCCGCAACTTTACCCCTGGACAGACTACCCACACACTGTGAAAGGAACTCCCCCCCCCCCCAGCAGCGCTGTCCTTTTACAGCCACTTCCCACTTTACAGCCGCTTCTCATCAGCTGCTAGCAATGAGGGATAGACTTGGCTATCCCTCAGTACAGCAACATCGTTGAGCTAATTGATCAGGCCCATGATGAAAGGTCTGGGATGTTAAATATGAACTATTATTTGTTTCTCTGTTTCCAGCAGAGGGGTGGCACAGTGGTGCAGCTGGTATACTTGCTGCCTCACAGTGCCGGAGACCCTGGTTCGAGCCTGGCCTCGGGTGCTATCTGTGTGGAGTTTGCACATTCTCCCTATGACCGTGTGAGTGTCAACCGTTTGCTCCGGTTTCCTCCCACATTGTCAAAGAAATGCAAGTTTGTAGGTTAACTGGTCTCTGTAAATTGCCAGTCGTGTGTAGGGAGTGGATGTGAAAATGGAATAACATGAAAGTAGTGTGAACAGGTGATCGATGGGTGGCATGGACTTGATGGGCTGAAGAGCCTGTTTCCAGGCTGTGTATTTCAATCAAAAAAGGAGAAGAATGACGGCATGCCAAGTCTGGAGAGTTTATTGAACAATTTCTGCAACTGGTAAACTTTTGATTTACAAATGTTCTTATCAGCAACCAAGCAGCTGAAAATTGCTTTGAATTATTCTCCAACAGGTCTGATCCCTCTGCAAGAGTTTGGCCCTTATTCTCGTAAAGGGTTGTTATCGGGCGACAAAGCAAATCCTCGTGTGCAATAATTACACTGGAGAAAGAGATCAACAGGTGAATAGAAAGTCAGACGGCATGGAAGGAAATGTGTAGGAATTGTGTCTGAAGAAGGGTCTCGACCCGAAACGTCACCCATTCCTTTTCTCCAGAGATGCTACCTGTCCTGCTGAGTTGTTATTGTGTCTATTTTGTGTCTGTGGAAGGAAATGTGGCTGGCCAGATTGTGAGGTCGGCTGTTATAACCTACGAATCAGAAAGGTTGTGGCTCGGAGTTTGAGATCCCTGCATGTAAAAACCTGCCTGACAAGGGAGAAACACTGGCAATACATTGAACCAAGGACTTCTCTCTCAGATGGATGCAAAAAGATTCCGTGGCACATTTTTGAAAATAAACTGGTGGGGAAATTCACACGCATATGAAATTCTTTTGCCAATACGTTCAGAGATTTATCCATTTGAAATAATTCTATTAATGCCACTGTTAAAATAGGAATTTCAGATGGGGGCGTTAAGGATTCAGATGCCAATGCAGTGTGATTACAAGGTCAGGGAAATAAAACAAAAACTGGATTAAATGTTTGGAACTCAGCATAGTTGTTAAGTGTGGGAGATATTTAGGTGGAGTTCAACATAAAGTGAAAAAGTCTCTGAACTCAAATGAGTAAGGCTTGACAACTATGAATAAACTTAGTTGAAATAAATAGCAATGGGCTTTCTCTACTAATCAGTATTACCAGCAGTTCACATCAAACCGACTTTCTTTTCCAACTGCAATCAATCCCACATCTTGGACATCATTACTGGCATCAACACATTGGCTGATGCATAAAATTATGACCTTGTCCTCTATTTCAATTGGGACTCTGGTAGTAAATAAGTCCTGATGTTTTTTTTTGCGTAGTGTCATTACCGCCCTTGGCTCGGGTTCTGAACTCCCATGTTTCTGCACAGTGCGCCATTGGGAAAAGAACTTAAATGTATAGTCCCATGCTAATTCACTCATGTCATCTGTCTGGCTGAGAGTTGGAGGCAGAACCGCCTTTTGCTCCACTCTTGCTTTCTCGGTGCAGCGTAGCTGATTAGTTTTCAACAGGCACAGAAGTCAAAGTAACTTTGATTCTACAAGCTTTCTTAAATCAACATCAATTGCTGCTTTTCTGGCAGCCTTGTCTATTACAGACTACTCTCAAAAATCAGTATTTGCCCCAGGTGAGTAGGGCATCCGTAATATTTGTTTGTACGCTCTTTGCGACCGAGAAGGGATTCTCAGTAGGGAAGCACTAAGATTTATATAATAGAGCCACTGGTGTTTGGTTTCGAAGAACAGGTTAACACACAGTGTTGCCCAGAGAAACAGGCAGCAATGATTCTTGAGACCTATAAGGGATTATTTTGGGACCAGTAATGAATAACAGCAATTACTTTTGAAAGGTGAATGCCTGGCTGGCCACCAACTCTGACTTTGTCTGGGGAAACGCACAAGATTTATTTTTAAAAGGCTTTCAACTTGATTTGAGCTGCATGGAGTTGTATTTCTGAACTTTATTAAGTGATGGATCTGCTCTTCTCTTGGAAGCCTGAGGTTACTCGATAAAGATAATTGTTTATTGATATTGGTTATTGGCCAATAACAATGGCAATTTTCACGCAGCAGAATATTTAAACTAACACATGAAACATTGTGAAGGAAAAGTATTAAAGACCTAGAGATTGGGCACAGGAAGAGTGAGAGGGTAGCGATGATCAGAGAGAGACATCAGCCTTCCACTGTATCATTAAAATTCACAGGGGCATTACCCAATGCTGGCAGCAAGACAACTCAAAATGGCTACACACATAGACAGGACAGAACTATATACAAAACATCTCCCTTTGTCCTGTGCAGTGCCACCTCCTGCACCGGAGGAGCAACGGGTCCTCCCCCTCCACACAGTCTACCAAACATCACATCCACAGATCTATTTGGGCTGGGAATTCCAGGATTAGACCCAACACCAACAAAGGATTTTTACATCAGAATGTGTGAGGGAGAACCTGTGTCTCATTGCGTTCCAACATTCTTAGAAGAGGTTATGGCCTTGACGTCAAATCAAATCAAGTCCAGTCAAGTTTTATTCATCACTTGAACATAAAGTGCAGTGAAATGAATTTGCCAGCAGCGGTACAATAAAAAAACACACAATACACAATAAAAATTTAACACAAACATCCACCACAGCATTCATCACTGTGGTGGAAGGCATACAATTTGGTCAGTCCTCCTCCATTTTCCCCCATGGTCGGGACCACAGCCCTCCACAGTCGCCGCTGCGGGCATCCAGATGTGCAGACAAGGTAAGTCCAGGTAAGTCCTGAATCTATGCCTCCCCACCGGCTTCAAGATGGTGTAGGCCGCAGGCTGGTGGTCAAAGATCTAAAGTCCCCACCGCGCCGCAGTCAAAAGCATCGCAGACTGCAGGGCCGGCGGTCGGAACTCCTCTCCCGGGATCCCCGGCGAGGGATCCCACTCCGGATGGCCTGCCGTGCCCATGGTTAGAGTAGGCCGCGGGCCAGCGGTCGGAGCTCTTCTTCTCCGGGGTCTCCAACGAGGGATCCCAGGCTCCGGACGTCGCGCCAGCCGGAAGCACCACTGTCCGCGGCTTCTGGATGGTGTAGGCCGCGGGTCGGCGGTTGGAACTCCTCTCCAGGGATCCCCGGCGAGGGATTCTGCCCTGGAGGTAAGTCCCCGCCATGCCCACGTTTAGACGTAGGACGCAGGCCGGCAGTCGGAGTTCACACTGGCACCCAGCTTTGTGTCATCTGCAAATTTGCTAATATTACTTTTAGTCTCTTCATCTAAATCATTAATATATATTGTAAATAGCTGCGGTCCCAGCACCGAGCTTTGTGGTACCCCAATAGTCACCGCTTGCCATTCTGAAAGGGGCTCGTTATTCCCTACTCTTTGTTTCCTGTCTGCCAACCAATTTTCTATCCATGTCAGTACCTTACCCCAAATATCATGTGCTCTAATTTTGCCCACTAATCTCCTATGTGGGACCTTATCAAAGGTTTTCTGCAAGTCCAGGTACACTATATCCACTGGCTCTCCCTTGTCATTTTTCCTACTTACATCGTCAGAAAATTCCAGAAGATTAGTCAAGCATGATTTCCCCTTCGTAAATCCATGCTGACTCAGACCAATCCTGTTACTGCCATCCAAATGTGCCGCTATTCCAGTGACCAGTGATCCTGACCACAAAACACACCAGAGACTTGTTTGGACGTCTGTCTGTCTGTCTGTCTATCTGTGTACGTGCGATCTCAAGGAACTATGCCAAAACAGTACACAATAGCACAGACATTTTTGCACCACCTTACTCACCATTGTATCAAGTTTCGTTCAGATTGATGTTATATATCACAAGTTATCACATGTTTAAGTTTACTAAATCCACTTTGATAATCACTTCAAAACTTCAGTTGCAGCTATGAAGTCACAATGGGATCTCACAGTCCTCCACCTGACTTTTGCAACAATGTTGCCATCATAGAACACATAGTGGTCCTGACAGCAAGTGATTGAACAGGAGGGGGACGGGCCAGTAGGAAGTGGATTTGGAATTGGAAGTTGCGGGGGAGGCAGGGGAAGTGCAATTGGATTTTTTTTAAAGTCCATTGCTGGGGAGGCAGGGGAGTGGTGGAATATTACTTTAGGGAACGGGTTTTGTGGGGGGAACGGGTGAGTGGTGGAAATGGGTTGCGTTGGGGGAACGGGTCAGTGGTGGATTCTTGCACTGAGGGAAATGAGGCACAATGGGGCCCAATGGGTCCCACTTGGTCTAGTATTTATCTATGTAATTAAAAGTCTCATCTTGACCACTTCCTGTCTGCGCTGTATATTGATTTTAGAAAAAAAGCTAACATGTATCGCTATGATTTTTGGCCATCTTACTCACAATCCTCCTCCGCTGAGCAGGCCCCGAGGATTTTTCCCATCGATGAAAAATAAAAACGTTATGAGTGTTTAAAAAACCTTGAGATCCTCTCGCCTGTCAATCACCGTGATGAAGGTAACGCCTTTTGCTGGGGGGGGGGGGGGAGGGGGGGGGGCGGAAGAACTATAAAACCCCGGATGCCTGGATGTGACTCACGTGAGGGAGAGGCCACGACTATCATTCTAAGCTGTGAATCAACTGAACTGTGAGTTTGCAATGTACTTGCAATAAATGATTTGTTAGCCCTTAATGAAAATGAAATGAGCTGTTTCGCCTGCCCTGTGCTTGAAACTGCAATGACAATGGAAATGAAATGAAAATCCAATTAACTGTTTGGCCTGCCCTGTGCTTGAAACTGCAATGGCAATGGAAATGAAATGAAAATGCAATTAGCTGTTTGGCCTGCCCTGTGCTTGAAACTGCAATGGCAATGGAAGTGAAATTAAAATGAAATGGAAATGAAATGAAATGAGTTGTTTGGCCTGCCTGACACCACTAATTTCGGCCCAGAGGCCCAGGAGTTGTTGGTGAGGGAGGAGCGACGTCTGAGCGGTAAGTGTAAAAGCCCAGCACGGGGCTTTGTTTTTTCAGAGGCCCAGGAGCCATTGGTTGTTATATCTAGATTTTCAGAATGCTTCCGACAAGGTCCCACATAAGAGATTAGTATGCAAACTTAAAGCACACGGTATTGGGGGTTCAGTATTGATGTGGATAGAGAACTGGCTGGCAGACAGGAAGCAAAGGGTAGGAGTAAACGGGTTATTTTCAGAATGGCAGGCAGTGACTAGTGGGGTACCGCAAGGCTCAGTGCTGGGACCCCAGCTATTTACAATATATATTAATGATTTGGACGAGGGAATTGAATGCTAAATCTCCAAGTTTGCGGATTACACTAAGCTGGGGGGTAGTGTTAGGTGTGAGGAGGATGCTAGGAGGCTGCAAGGTGACTTGGATAGGCTGGGTGAGTGGTCAAATGCATGGCAGATGCAGTATAATGTGGATAAATGGGAGGTTATCCACTTTGGTGGCAAAAACAGGAGGGTAGACTATTATCTGAATGGTGGCAAATTAGAAAAAGGGGAGATGCAACGAGACCTGGGTGTCATGGTACACCAATCATTGAAAGTAGGCATGCAGGTGCAGCAGGCAGTGAAGAAAGCAAATGGTATGTTAGCATTCATAGCAAAAGGATTTGAGTATAGGAGCAGGGAGGTTCTACTGCAGTTGTACAGGGCTTTGGTGAGACCACACCTGGAGTATTGCCTACAGTTTTGGTCTCCAAATCTGAGGAAAGTCATTCTTGCCATAGAGGGGGTACAGAGAAGGTTCACCAGACTGATTCCTAGGATTTCAGGACTTTCATATGTGGAAAGACTGGATAGACTTGGCTTGTACTCGCTATAATTTAGAAGACTGAGGGGGGATCTTATAGAAACTTACAAAATTCTTAAGGGGTTGGATAGGCTAGATGCAGGAAGGTTTGTCCCGATTTTGGGGAGGTCCAGAACAAGGGGTCACAGTCTAAGGATAAGGAGGAATTCCTTTGGGACCAAGATGAGGAAAACATTTTGCACACAGAGTGTGGTGAGTCTCTGGAATTCTCTGCCACAGAAGGTAGTTGAGGCCAGTTCATTGGCTATATTTAAGAGGGAGTTAGATGTGGCCCTTGTGGCTGAAGGGATCAGGGGGTATGGAGAGAAGGCAGGTACAGGATACTGCGTTGGATGATCAGCCATGATCATATTGAATGGCGGTGCAGGTTCGAAGGGCCGAATGGCCTACTCCTGCACCTATTTTCTATGTTTCTATGTTTCTATATGGCCCCTATTAGCTGAGAAGCCAGTCCCTTTTGCCCAAAATGCCTGTATTAGCCCTGAAGGAGTATTTTGGACTAAAAGGCCAGGAAAAGTCCAGAAAAAGTGCCTTTCACTGAGATTTCACTCTGATGTTTTTTTTAAAAGAGCCTCTTCGGCCATCAAACCTGTACTTGCCCAGGAGGAGTCCCTTCGGCCCATCTGTAAGTTTTCCCCCTGCAAGTATTAAACCCCAGGATTTTACTCCCTCCCTTCATTGGCTCCCAGTGAGAAATTCTGCAACATTGAGAAGAACCTCAACACGGCAGGTTTGCCGAGGCAAGTGAAACTCATTGTTTGGGAGGAGTGCCCGATGATTAGCAGGGAGAGCTTTGAAGCGGTGGGCAGAACTTTTTGAGATGTATGTGGCGACTAAGCCTTTTGGCGGGATTCTTACCATTTGTTGTGGCGATTTTCGACAACTAGTGAAAAGGGGAAATTATGCTGACATTGAAAATTCCTGCATCAAGAAATCCTATTTGTGGAGGCTTTTCACCAAGTTTCAATTGGAGACGAATATGCGATTGAGAGAGGGAGAAGGCGACTATTCTCAATTTTTGTTGAAAGTAGGAGAAGATACGATTTCAAAGGATGAAGACGATGAAATTGAAATGCCAAAATACATTGTTCTTTCAGCAAGAACACTGGAGGATTGTATTGATTTCATCTATCCCGCATTTGACAATCCTGCAAAATTATTCTCCGACAATTGTATCTTGGTTCAGCACAATGATACGATGAGAAGCATCAATTCTACATGTATCAGATGCTTCCCTGGAATCATTAAGGAGTACTTTTCTTTCAATGCTGTGACTGAGGGAACTGTTGCTACTCACTTCCCAACAGAATTCCTCGATTCACTCGAGATCTCTGGATTACTACCACACAAATTGGAGTTGAGAAAAGGATCTCCAATCACGTTAATGAGAAACGTGGAACCCCCAAGGCAATGCAATGGAACGAGGATGATTGTGCAAGAGCTACACAATAATCCGATCGTTGCAAGAATCAATGTGGGAGCCTTCAAAGATATTGTTCAGATTCCTAGGATAACGCTCAATTTGACAGAAGGCGAAGACATTCCCCTTAAGCGGAGCCAATTCCCGATTCAGTCAAGCTTTGCTATGACGATCCAAAAAGTGCAAGGACAAACCATGGAGAAGGTGTTGATATACCTCTAGAAACCAATATTTCAGCATGGACAACTGTATGTGACTCTTAGCCGTGGAAAGGGGAAGGGAAATGTCAACGTTTTCCTGAAGGATGGAATATCAACCAAGAATGTTGTCATTAGACGCGTTGAATGATGACTTCTGAGGTAAATTCTCAGATTTTCATCAAGTAAAAGTTTGACCACTCAATAATGTCTCTATATTAAAATTGTGTGGTTTTTTTTCATCAACAGCAAAGAGACGTCGAAAGGCAGTGAGGAGAAGAAGGGAACAAGAGACGCAACAAGAAATAACTGAACGTGTCAAGGATCAACGAGAAAGAACACAAAACAGAGGGGAACAAGAGATGCAACAAGAAAGAACTGAACTGCATAAATCTCATCTTTAACATTTAAATTGTTGTTATATTTTAAGAGTTATTCACATTTTAAGCTTGAAATCCCTTTTCCACTTGCCGTGCCCGTCAGCCGTGCCCATCAGCCGTGCCCGTCAGCCGTGCCTGCGCAGTAATACCTACGTGTTCTACGTCACAATGCGAACCCAATGGGTGGGAATGGCTGCACCGCCAGAGAGCCGCTAAGACTGGAGGGAGGGGAGGGTTGAGGGGGGATGGAGAGGGTGAGTTGGGGGGGGGGGAAAGAGGAAGGGGGGACATGGGTGGGTGAGGGGAGGAGGGGGGATCAGGGGCGTCATAACGGGAACCCAACAGAGCGTGCCGGTGCAGGTGGGGGCTATGGTTGAGTGGTGGAATATTGTGTTGGGGGAACGGGAACCAGCGGGTCCCACTTGGTCCAGTGTCTTTATAAATGTCTCTAAGGTCACCACTCAGTCTCCTATGCTCCAGGGAAAAAATAACCACCCCATCTAGCCTCTCCTTATAATTCAAACCTTCCAGATCTGGTAATGTCCTTGTAATGAATTTGCAGTTTAATGACATCCTTCCTATGGCACGATGACCACAGCTGTACATAGTACTCCACATGTGGCCGCACTAATGCCTGCTACAGCTGAAACATGACATTCTAACTCTTGTACTCAATTGACTGCTTGATGAAAGCAAGCGTATCAAATGACTTTGTCACTGTTCTGTCTACTTTGTTGGTTCTTTTTCAGAACGATGTACCTGCACCCTGTTTACAACACTTCCCAGGGTCCTACCATTTACTGCGTACGCACTACCTTCTTCTTCTTTCGTGTGGCGTGCACAGCCTAAAGTTGTTGGACAACTTGTTCGATTTGATCTTCCATTTGTGCACTTCGAGTTGATTGCATTAGTCGAAACAGGGCGGACCACGTGAAGCACTACCTGAGTTTGCCTAAGTCTACACATTGGATATTTTTAGCTCTTAATGTCAAAAATTAAAAAAATGAAACTCCAAAGGACTCCTTTAAATTTACTGTGAGCCTCACTACCAAGAAGGGAATGATCAATCTGTATACAACAATAAGGGGCACAGCTAAGTGATTATGCACAGTCTTTTTTCCAGAGAAATTGGATCAGAAACTGAGGGCATAGCTTTAAGATGAGAGGGGAAAGATTTTAAAAGGACCTGAGGGGCAACCTCTTTACACTGAGGGTGGTATATGTATGTAACAATCTGCCAGAGAAAGTGGTAAATGTAGGTACAATAAAAACATCTGAAAGTCATATTGCAGGTACATGAAGAGCAAAGGTTTAGAGGGATATGGACCTACCACAGGTAAATCGCATTAGCTTAGATGGGCATTTTTGTCAGCATATATAAGTTGAACCGAAGGGCCTGTTTCTGTTCTGAATGGCTAGAGGACTATGACATAATTCCTATGACAGGGCGAACAGAACTGCACACATTACTCCATGTATGGTTGCATTACTCTACCATTCTTCTGTTGCATTGGGCAACAGTCGATGTCCCAATGCTTGTTGGGCTTCAACAATTTCATCCAGTGGTGAACCATTTGTGTTGCAAGTACAGGAAGAGCTGGGAAAGGAAAGGGGAGAACACACTGGTAGCAGCTTGTCGAGGCTGAGGCTGAGGGGCTATGCACCCTAGCTTATGGGAAGACAGTTAAGGGCATGTCCTACTTAGGTGACCTTTCAGCGGACTGCCTGCGACCTTCAAGCTCGAAACACTCGCCTGAAAAACCACGAACTGGAACGGCGACCGTTAGAGTGGAATACACACACCCACAAACACATCGCAAAGGTGGGGGCCAGGGAAAGCGGGGCAGCGCTGTCTGAAATTCACACAGTGCAAAGCCAAGGTGAAATAGACACACACTGCAATGAACAGGAAGGTTAAAGACGGCTAGCGCAGTGTACGGTAAGTCCTTTAAAAGTGCGGGGAGGAGGGGGGAGGGGAGAAGAAGGAGTGGAGACACTTTTAAGAAGTCAGACAACTTAATAAGCCAGAGATAAACAGCTGTGAAGTTTAGCGGGCCTTTAACATTACCGTTCGGTTTTCCTTGGTTCTGAAAACTCGTACTTACGTTTTTTTCCCCCCAATGAGCCAATGAAAATGCCCGGTCAGCAAAGGAGATTAAGTAAAACTACTTATGGCTACATCAACTACCAACAATGACATGGCGACCCCACTACCACTGCACCTACAACTACAAAAGTATCGATTTTCTCCATGGCGACCAATTTTGGCCGCAGAAAATGTTTCAACATGTTGAAAAATTTGCTGCGACCATACTGAGGCCTCGACTAGTTCCCAGAATGCGGTAACTCCTCTCGACCATGAAGGAGATTCACCAGAGACCACCAGCGAGCATGTGGCGACCATGTGGCAATCATGAGGCGAGCCGAGAGTCCCTAAAAAGTTGCCTAAGTGGGACAAGCCCTTTAGTAGTCTGATTAAAGAGGGAAAGAAGATGATCCTGAATCTGGTGGTACAGTGGCTAGCAAAAGTTTTCATACCACTTGAACTTTTCCACATTTTGTCACGTTACAACCACAAACGTAAATGTATTTTATTGGGATTTTATGTGATAGATCAACACAAAGTGGTGCAAAGTGGGCCGGTGAGTGCTGCCTAGAGGTCGGTCGGACTGTCAGTAGGCCGGCGAGTGCTCCAAAGGGTCAGTCGAGCAGTTGGTAGGCCTGTGAGGACTGCGAGGGGTCCGTTGGGCAGTTGGTAGGCCGGTGAGTGCTGCGAGGGGTCGGTCGAGCTGTTGACTGGCCGGTATTGCGGCGGGCGGGCGGATTGACTGAGTGGGCGTTATGGGGGTGCTGAAGTCGGCTCGGGTGACATGCAAGGCAGTGCTGCTCCCCACCATCATCATCTTGATCCAGAAGGGCATGCTGGCCGAGGTGGACTCGCTGAGCGGCCACACCTACGGAGCCCGCAGCCGGTCCCAAAGCGGCTCCAGCACCAGCCTTGGGCAGCTCTGGAAGGGGGGCGAGCTAGGGTTAGTATAGGGTTAGGCATTTTCCTCTCAGTGGAAGATGCCTTAGCCTTCACCCAGCCTGGCACTGTCCCAGTCCATCTATGGCCATGACCTCCACTCTGCACACTTGCAGTCAGTGGGGTTCAGTAAACGGGGGAACCCAGAAGAACTGCCCTCACCCATTAATTAGGCTGGTTCAGGAGCCAAACTTCTGTGGCAGTCTCATTCAAAAAACACACACAATTATATGAATTATAATATTTTTATATAATATAGTTATACATAATTATATATAATTACAGTCATATTCACACACATATACACACACACACACACACACACACACACACACACACACACACACACAGATATATATATATATATATATATATACACACATACACACACACACACACATATATATACACATATATATAATATATATATATATATGGGAGAGATGGTATAATAATATATAGTTAGCCGGAAAGTGGTGTTAATTGAATGGATTAAAGGCCGATAAATCCCCAGGGCCAGATAGGCTGCATCCCAGGGTACTTAAGGAAGTAGCCCCAGAAATAGCAAATGCCTTAATGATAATTTTTCAAAACTCTTAAGATTCTGGAGTAGTTCCTGAGGATTGGAGGGTAGCTAATGTAACCCCACTTTTTAAAAAGGGAGGGAGATAGAAAACGGGGAATTACAGACCAGTTAGTCTAACATCGGTAGTGGGGAAACTGCTAGAGTCAATTACTAAAGATGGGATAGCAGCGCATTTGGAAAGTGGTGAAATCATTGGCCAAAGTCAGCATGGATTTACGAAGGGTAAATCATGTCTGATGAATCTTATTGAATTTTTTGAGGATGTAACTAGTAAAGTGGATAAGGGAGAAGCAGTGGATGTGTTATACCTAGACTTTCAGAAGGCTTTCGACAAGGTCCCACACAAGAGATTGGTATACAAACTTAAAGCACACGGTATTGGTGGTTCAGTATTGATGTGGATAGAGAACTGGCTGGCAGACAGGAAGCAAAGAGTAGGAGTGAACGGGTCCTTTTCAGGATGGCAGACAGTGACTAGTGGGGTGCCGCAAGGCTCAGTGCTGGGATCCCAGCTATTTACAATATACATTAATGATTTGGACGAGGGAATTAAATGCAACATCTCGAAGTTTGCGGATGACACAAAGCTGGGGGGCAGTGTTAGCTGTGAGGAGGATGCTAGGAGGCTGCAAGATGACTTGGATAGACTGGGTGAGTGGGCAAATGCTTGGCAGATGCAGTATAACGTGGATAAATGTGAGGTTATCCACTTTGGTGGCAAAAACAGGAAGGTAGACTATTATTTGAATGGTGACCGATTAGGAAAAGGGGAGATGCAGCGAGACCTGAGTGTCATGGTACACCAGTTATTGAAAGTAGGCATGCAGGTGCAGCAGGCTGTGAAGAAAGCAAATGGTATGTTGGCATTCATAGCAAAAGGATTTGAGTACAAGAGCAGGGAGGTTCTACTGCAGTTGTACAGGGTCTTGGTGAGGCCACACCTGGAGTATTGCGTACGGTTTTGGTCTCCTAATCTGAGGAAAGACATTCTTGCCATAGAAACATAGAAACATAGAAATTAGGTGCAGGAGTAGGCCATTCAGCCCTTCGAGCCTGCACCGCCATTCAATATGATCATGGCTGATCATCCAACTCAGTATCCCGTACCTGCCTTCTCTCCATACCCTCTGATCCCCTTAGCCACAAGGGCCACATCCAACTCACTCTTAAATATAGCTAAGAGTGGTATACCATAGAGGGAGTACAGAGAAGGTTCACCAGACTGATTCCTGGAATGGCACGACTTCCACATGAAGAAAGACTGGATAGACTTGGCTTGTACTCGCTGGAATTTAGAAGATTGAGGGGTGATCTCATAGAGACTTACAAAATTCTTAAGGGGATGGACAGGCTAGATGCAGGAAGATTGTTCCCGATGTTGGGGAAGTCCAGGACAAGGGGTCACAGTTTAAGGATAAGGGGGAAGTCTTTTAGGACCGAGATGAGAAAATCATTTTTCAAACAGAGAGTGGTGAATCTGTGTAATTCTCTGCCACAGAAGATAGTTGAGGCCAGTTCGTTGGCCATATTTAAGAGGGAGTTGGATGTGGCCCTTGTGGCTGAAGGGATCAGGGGGTATGGAGAGAAGGCAGGTACAGGATATTGAGTTGGATGATCAGCCATGATCATATTGAATGGCGGTGCAGGCTCGAAGGGCCGAATGGCCTGCTCCGGCACCTAATTTCTATGTTTCTACGTTTCTATGAAATGGGCTCCCCATGGTGTAATATGGGCATTGGACACTAGATGGCGCTTGCTTTTTTGATCTCATTTTCTAATTAGTTTCATTAATTAATGTGCAAATTTTGGCACTGACGAGTTATGACTTCCTTCTCAATTATATTTTATCTAAATCTGTGCAAAATTTAATGTAGTTCCCAGACATGGGTCATGAAAGTTGATTTCTAGATACATTTTTGATGCTCGGCCCACAGCCTAGAGCAGACCAACAGAGCGATGACATCCATCCTGTCAGACTCGAGTGTACCATTTACCAAGATCACTGGCATATTCCTGCTTCTATTTCTTAATTTCTTAAATATATATTTTGGCCCTTAGGCAATGTTATTTACACATTCCTCACATTGTTCAAAGCATATATTCTTCTTATTTTTAATTTCTTATTTTTCATATTTCTGTTTCCCCTTCCTCACATCATGCTGAAGATGTATATAATGACAAGTAGGGTGATGAGAAGAAGAGATTTCAGACCATGAACAAAAATAGGCAAGTGTAATTCTGGACAAAATAGTAAACAAATGAGAATATGAGCAAAATATGACAAGTGGAATCATTACTGCCTCCATGGAGTGTAACCTTGAAAGTGGGGGAAATAAGAAAAACTTTGTTCTATCTATCCATCTCTTGCCTTCCCTGTTACTGAAATCTAACGTCTTTTTCTATATTTACCAGTTCCGATGAGGAATCTCAGCCTTAAATGTTAACTCCGTTTCTCTTTACAAAGACTTGCCAAGCATATTCTATTTTACTTCGGATTCACGTGAGTGACTATGTGAAGAAGCCCCGCCAGGCACATGCGCGTCATTACGTCCAATGCATGACACACCAACGGGCTGGAGAGTTCAGCTCCAGTAAGTGGTAACCCGCAGGTAAGTCAATGTTAAACCTTCACTGCGAGTATTTTTTAAAACTCTGTAAGTCTGTCTCAGAGAGCCAGCTAGAGTTACTAATATGGAGGTATTAAAAATATGAATTGCTTTAGTGGAGCGGAACACGCGGTTACCGCTTATAGGTCGGGTCGGGAGAAAACAGCTGCGCTAAAGCCGGCTCCGCAATTACCGCTATTTAGATCGGGTTTGGAGATAACGGCTGCGCTAATGCCGGCATTGTTTCTACTGGCAGCTCAACGGCCTCCATCAATTTCCAGTACTTCAGGGCACTCAGGAATACCAAAATAACGTACTCTCAGGCTCATTTGTCTCATGAGCCTGATGATGTGGAAGACTCTCTCCTTTTAATTTAAAGGTATGGGGATGGCTCAACCAAATGGGAAAATGCTCCAAATTTAAAGAGCCATGGAAAATTTTAATTGTGGTCAAATGCCCCTAGGATTCCCCACACAGCCTCTCGCAGAGGTCCATACAGCGAACAAGAAAACACCGCTCATGGATAACTGTGGGAATCATCCTCTCCAGCACCTTGTTTAGGGCTGGAAGAGACCTCCCTAGAGTACGTCTCAGGAAAAGCCAGGGCAGGAGGAATCTCACCCTGAAGCTGGTGTCACTACTTTTGTGCACACACCAGAGCACACGGGCCATGCTCCAAGTGTCCCGGACGTAGCGTTAAACTTCGCTAAACCCGGAAGGAACTGGTGAGGCTATCGATAAAAACTCTAGCCGCCAATGTAAATTACATAGCTTCTCACCAGCTCCAGGAGAGGAGACTGCCACACGTTACAAAACACCTGTAAACTGTGCATCACTCAAATGCCCACCGTGAACTCGGCAAGGGCACAAATGAGTGCAACGATGCGGGGACAAGAAGTGAGATTTCAGCGCGTCCTCAAGTTGGCGGCAGCAGGCATCACTGCATTTGGAAAAATGGTCCAGGGGGCACCGATGTCTGGTACTCAACAAAATATGCTGGTCCTGTTCTGCAATGCCTACTTCGAGGTCAATTGCATCAGGAATATAGCCATCAAACCGACGTTGAACCTGAAGTTTGCAGCTCTATGTAGGTCTACAAACGTTCAAGCCCGAGATTATTTATTTGGGGTGGACCTCATCAAACAAGTCAAGGACCTGAAGAAAGATGCCAAAGCAATCCTTCTCATGAAGACATACGTCCCTTCTGCCAGGATACCAGGATTCTCACAGGTCATTTTCAGCGCGAAAGGTGATGGATCCAGGGGCAGGGCCAAGCAGAGTGGGGCCAGTGGGACGACGATATTACTCACCTGTGTATCCCAGCTACAACCTCAATATGGGAAGAAGGAGGACTTCAAGGCCGACTGTAGAGGTACAGTTGATTCATTCTGTCCAGGATAAGATTTCTGGGGAACAACCTCCGGTTAGGGGTAGGTTGCAATGGGTATGATGAATGATGCTGCATAACATCTCATCGGTTTATACTAGACACTGTGTCAGGCTCGAATAGAGTTTATGTCAGGAATTGATCCGCTTGTACACAATATGCCTAATAGAGTATTGGGCTTTTTTCTGCACCACAAACTCAGCAGGTAAAAGAAGAAATTACGGTTTTGTCCCGAAAAAGGGGTAATTGAGAGGACGACAAACCATCCTCAACAATTTGTGTCCAATATTCACCAGACAGAGAAAAGATGGGGGATGAAGAGTCATTTTGGACCGAAACCGGTTAAATTCCTATCTTCAGTATAGGCATTTTAAAATGGACACCTTCAATACTGCGAAACAGCTGTTATCATAAGGCTGTTATATGGCAACTATAGATCTGAAAGATGCATATTATTCAGTACCAATTCATCATCAGTATCGGGGATACTTCAAATTTAGTTGGATGGGACAGCTGTGGCAATTTAAAGCATTACCCAATGAATTAACCTCAGCTCCTAGGCTGTTCAAGAAATTGTTGAAACCAGTGCTGGCACTACTTCGGGCCCAGAATCACATGGTAATGGTTTATCTAGATGATATTTTAATCATAAGCAACACTCAGGAGACAGCTGAGGAATCGGTTTCAGCACCCAAATACCTGTTTGAAAGGTTAGGGTTCCTGGTCCATCCAACCAAATCCAAGTTAGAACCATCCTAAAAAATTGATTATTGGGATGTGTCATTGATTCAAGTTGATATGTCAGTGACATTGCCTACAGCCAAGGCTGTGGAGATCAGAGAGATCTGTACTAGTCTCGCTGAAAAACAATATCCCTCTATCCGGGAAGTAGCCAGTGTTATTGGTAAATTGGTGGCAGCTTTCCCTGCAGTGCAGTTTGTACCACTGCACTATCGAAGTCTGCAACGAGCTAGAGAACTAGCACTTAAAGAACATGCAGGTCATTTTGATAGACCTATGTAGTTACAACCTGAGCCAAAGCTCAATTACAATGGTGGATTATCAATATTGTACAAACTACCAAAAACATTTTGGTTCAGCAACCTTCAGTGCTTTTACAGATAGATGTGAGTGCTGCCGGATGGGGAGCTACGGACAGCGAGCCTAGCAGTGGTGGTAGATGGAGTGTGTAAGAGGATTTAATCCTGCATAGGCATGGTATAAATTACTTAGAATTGCTGGGTGCATTCTATGGATTAAAAGCTTATTGTTCAACAATGAATAATTTACATGTTCAACTCCAGATTGATAATACCACGGCTGTGCCATATATCAATCACATGGCAGGAATAAGGTCAGTATCGTGTGATAATCTGGCTAACCTCGTGTGGCACTGGTGTATTTCCAGAAACATCTGGGTCTCAGCTATCTACCTACCAGGTAGAGACAATGTGGTGGCAGACAACAGGTCACGAAAGTTCAATGACAACATAGAATGGATGATTAAATCCTGAAGTTTTAAAATGATTGTCAGCCGCTATGGGTTGCCAGATATTGATCTGTTTGCATCCAGGCAAAATCACCAGTTGCCTAAATATGTTTCATGGGAACTGGATCCAGGAGCAATAGCGGTGGATGCATTCTCGCTACATTGGGGACGTACATTATAACCATATAACCATATAACAATTACAGCACGGAAACAAGCCCTCTCGGCCCTTCCAGTCCGTGCCGACCATTTGTTTTCCCCTAGTCCCATCTACCTGCACTCAGACCATACCCCTCCATTCCCTTCACGTCCATATACCTATCCACTTTACTCTTAAATGTTAAAATCGATCCTGCCTCCACCACTTCTGCTGGAAGCTCATTCCACACAGCCACCACCCTCTGAGTAAAGAAGTTACCCTCACGTTACCCCGAAACTTCTGTCCCTTAATTCTCATGTCATGCCCTCTTGTTTGAATCTTCCCTACCCTCAATGGGAAAAAAACGTATCCACGTCAACTCTGTCTATCCCTTTCATCATTTTAAAGACCTCAATCAAGTCCCCCCTTAACCTTCTGCGCTCCAAAGAATAAAGACCTAACTTGTTCAACCTTTCTCTGTAACATAGTTGCTGGAACCCTGGCAACATTCTAGTAAATCTCCTCTGTACTCTCTCTATTTTGTTGACATCCTTCCTATAACTAGGCGACCATAATTGTACACCATACTCCAGAATTGGTCTTACCAATGCCTTGTACAATTTTAACATTACTTCCCTACTCCTATATTCAATGCTCTGATTTATAAAGGCCAGCACACCAAAGGCTTTCTTTACCACCCTATCTACATGCGATTCCACCTTCAGGGAACTATGCACAGTTATTCCTAGATCCCTCTGTTCCACAGCATTCCTCAATTCCCTACCATTTACCATGTACTTCCTATTTTGATTTGTCCTGCCAAGATGTAGCACTTCACACTTAACAGCATTAAACTCCATCTGCCATCTTTCAGCCCACTTTTCCAAATGGCCCAAATCTCTCTGTAGACTTTGAAAATCTACTTCAAAGTCTACAGAGAGAGTCTACAGAAAAGCATAACATTCTTTTATGCTTTTCCCCCATTCTGCCCAATTAGGCAATGTCTCACCAAAATAGAGCAGGACTCCACCTCAGGCGTCTTGGTGGTTCCGGACTGGCCTACACAGCCATGGTTCCCATTGGTGCTCAGAATGATGACTCAGCCATTGTCAAGTCTTCTAATGTTTTTGTGCAGATTCCCCACTTGAAAGGGATCTGATTCATCCACCCCGAAATGATGAACTGGATTTCACTCAATGACCAAACACTCTTTTCCATTTTTTATCCCCCTTTTTATTTTGGCAGGTTCAACAATTAATTTACAGTTCCACTTGATTTATTGCTTCAGCCATTACTTTGAAGGCATTTGGATGTTGTAAGTCTTAAGGTATTTAACAGTTTAGTCTTTTAGCAGGTGAAAAACCGGCTGCTAATCGGGTGCTGTAGATAATCAGTCCTGCATGCCTTTGCTGGCGATCGCGGCAGTTTTTAGGACAGTCTCTTAGATCATCCTGTTCAAGTTTTAGCCGCAAGTCAACTTCTCTCGCGGGCCTGTCCGCTTTTCTGTTCACGGTCGGGCTGACTCTAATCCCGACCGGGCTTTCTCTGTTTTCTCCCCCCACCGGGTTGACTGTTCCCGGTTGGGCTGAAGACTCTGACGGTGGCTCTCTGGACCTGTCCTTGGCCTTCACGGTACTAGGCCCCCACCCGACGTCTGTGGCTGCTGCTTGGGCCTGGCTGTGGCTGCACAGCCCTGGATACATTCCAGGTAAGCTGACACCGTGCCTGGTGACCCTTACTGCCCCTGCTTATTTTCCTAGCTCTTCCCTGCGCTATTGCTTCCCATTCCTACCTTTTTTCTTTTTGGCGCCAATTCAAAACCATTTGGCTTTGTGCTGTTCCACTTGTTTCCAAATACTACTTCTATTTTTAACTTTTGTTTTCGATTCGTCTTGCTGGCCTTGTTCTTATCTTCGTTCTTTTATCCTCGTCGCCAATTGTTGCGTATTCGGATGCTTTGAACAGTCTTGAATAAAGGCTCGGACACGGGAGGAATCATACAAGCTTCTTTACTGCAGGACGCCACCTCCAGTCTTTTTCTGCTCAAGCGTACTTGCCCCAGACATCACAAGACACCAATTACTTATCCTAATTATCCCATACCTAACACTCCTCCCCCTTTAACTTGGAGGCAGGTAATACCTTTTCTATTACATACACCGCACTCCTCCCCTTTTAAGTCCATTTCACCTGTACGGTATATGCTCTTTTCCTACTATTGTGCGTTTGTGATTTTAATTTAGCATTAGTCCTTTCATTACAGTTTGGCTTGACACCTCCCAATCGATCTTGCAATGGGAGACCACTTGGGAGATCGACGCTTTAAAGTCAAACTTTGAAGTCTAGGTTTGAACTTGGTCTCCTGATGCATTGCTGTCTTGTTCTTCTACTGGAAGTAAGACAACCAGCCGCCTAACATCCCTGTGAACAATCGTGGCTTGGATCCTCTCCTTCCCCTGAGTGGAATGCCTTGCCCTTCCTTTCAAATCCTTCATCAGAGGAATGGAGTAACTTGGAAAGATCCGTGCATTAACGTCTCTCACGTTGCCTTTGCGGTCTGGATTGGAGCTGGCGACTCTGCCCAGCTTGAATTGCCCCCTCAGTGCATTTTGGTCACTTAACCAGACAATGTCTCCGGCAGTGACATTTCTCTGAGTGGTGTGCCGCTTGCTCCTAATGAACAAGTTAGGACCAGCGAGTTGGCTCCAGCTCTTCCAAAACTTGTTCACCTCTGACTGCATTGTTCTAAGTCTTTTGTAGGGGTAGCTGGAAAAGTCAAAAGTCTTGATGTCACCGCACAGAGATGCTCGGCCAAGCAGAAGAGTATTTGGTGTGATGTACTGAACACAGTCTTCCCGGCTTTGTATCCTGGCGTCGATTGGATGTTCATTTGACAGGTTGGCTGCCATGTAAAGAGCAGTTTGAAACTCACTATAACTGAGTGACGATTTTTTTCCAAAACTTTGGAGCGCTCTCTTCACAACACGCACAGCAGCTTCCGCAGCGCCATTTCTGTGTGGAGAATCAGCAGGATGGATTTTCCACATCCACTCTGTTCCATTTTTAGCTGCGTTCTCCTCCAAAGCTGCCCTGTCCAGGTTGTCCAAAAATCTATATAGTTCCTCTAAGACTGGTTTTGCGCCAATAAAATTGGTGCCTGGATCTGACCAGATCTTCTTGGGTTGCCCACGGATTGCTGTGAATCTTTGATAAGTCATCAGAAACCCTTCACTTGATAAGGTGTTGACTAACTCTGTGTGGATGGCTCTGCTGGCCATACAGCAGAAGACAACTCCCCCGACTTTGAGTTTTACCCTCTTCTTGATGTCATCGTGTACGTGGTAGGGTCCAAAGAGGTCTACTGTTGTAAACTCAAAAGGAGCAGCAGGTTCAGTTCTTTCAGGCAGCAGATCACTCATTACTTGTTGACATTTATTTGCCTTTGCTTTCTTGCAGATTATGCAGTGATCAACGACTTTTTGAGCAATTCTCCTTCCTTTTATGACCCAAGCCTTTCTTCTCATTTTAAGCATGGTCCCAGCCACTCCGTCATGATCCTCCCTGTGAGCCTCCCGAGCTAGCAGCATGGACACCCAGGCATCAACGGGCAGGATGGGAACAGCAACTTTATCCTCTTCAAAGCTCTGCACTCTGCCACCATAAACCATCAGCCCAGAATCTTGGTCGGTATAGGCTACCAGTCGATCGGTTGTGGTGCTTGGGAAAGTTGTGCCCAATTGCGCAGCACAAAAGATGTCTTTTAGAGCATTTTCTCGTTCTCTTACTGTAATGACTCCGGTCAAAGAGATGGCCTCCCACTTTGGATTGTTTAGGGCTTTGTTCTTGCCAAGAAACCTCTTCGCTGCTCTCCAAATCCATGCAACTGTCTTGATCAGTCGAGTTAGAATGCTGAACCTCTTGACAACAACAAGGTTCTGAATAGCTGACCCTGCAGGTGGTCTCTTTGGGTTTGTTGGTTCCGGTTCTTGTTTCTCTACTTTGGCTCTTGATAGTGCTGCAATAAAAGCTTTCTTCTGTAACTTATCGATGTTCTCTCTGGCAGTGGCAGCCAGTTCTTTAGCTGATTTTATTGGCCACTCACTCACAGGCAACACCAGGAACTTCGGTCCATTTTGCCACTCTGAATACTGATCAAGGTCTTGAGGGCTGGCACCTCTGGTGATTACATCAGCGATGTTTTGTGGGCCAGGAATCCACCGTCAGTCCTGAATGTTGGTGCTTGTTTGAATCTCCCCAATCCGATTGGCGAAGAATGTCTGAAATCCGTAGCTTTCTCGCTGTATTGCACCAAGCATTGTTTGGCTATCCACAAGATGATACCACTTCTCCACTTGAATTCGACTGTGTAGCTCGAAATACTTCCTTAAGCGTGAGGCGAACACTGCTCCGCACATCTCTGCTTTAACAGTGTCTCCTCTGTGGTCCAAGAGAGTTAACTTGGCCTTGGATTCCACAAGTCTGACAATTGGGCCATGATCTGAATCCCATCTCAGGTACATCACCGCCCCGTCAGAAAACGTGGTTCCCAAGGGTTCAGTTGCGGAGCAAGAGGGAGTCAGTGCCCTGACGAACTTGACTTTTCCAAGTTGTACATACTCTTCAAAGAGCTTAATTGCATCCTCCCCGAGTCCATCTGAGAGTGTCATGTCCCATGTGTCTCTGACCGAACAACTTCCTTCTTTTGCTTCTTGGAAAGATCTGCATACTAGAATCGCTCCCTTTTGCTTAACAGGAGCCACTATGCCGATGGGATCATATAGCCCTGCTACCTGGCTGAGAAGCTCTCTTCTTGTTAGGGGATTTGGCGTCTGAGTTTTGATTTGCTCTTGTAGAAGGCCTTGACCAAGCCGCATCTTTTTCTTTCTCTTGGAGAAATTGATTCCCACCATAACGTGGAGCATGTCCTCTTTAACAATGTAGCCCAGACCAAGTGCCTTGTTATCATAATCATGCATTTGGTTTGGTAGGATCATGGTTTTTGTTTTGCTTTTCTTTAAAGTATCACTGTCCTCCTTCCTCCCACTTTGGCCAGACAGAACCCAAGGCTTGAGCTCAAACCCACCAGCTTTCAGGATTCGTTTCACATTTGCTCTGATGATTCTCCACTGGTCGAGGCTGTTGTGAGATGTGAGGATGTAGTCAACATAGCTGTCTTTCTGGAGTACTTGCTGCTCATCCTTGAGGTGGGTAAAAAGAAGGAAGATTAGCTGTCTCACACATTGCCAACTGTGCAATGCACCCGCAGGTTTGTCTCGATGTTCCACTCTTGTGATAGCATACTCTCCCAGCTCCCTCGTCCTCGGAATCTCGCCAGAGGAATCTGTGTAAGTGTACTTCACGGTCTCCAACCAGACTGGAGTTATAATATCTTCTTTATGTCTCCCAGAGCAGCATAGATTCCGCATCTCTGAATCTGAGGAGGACGGCGCGAATTCGATTGAGGGCGTCTGGACCTTTCATCAGCAAATCATTTAAGCTGACACCACTGCACTTTTGGCTGCTGTTCCACACTAGTCTCACTGGAGTCGTGACAGAGTGGGGGTTTGGAGGCAATAAGGTGACTCACATACAAAACTCCTGGTCCCTTCCAGTTTGCAAGCATGTCTTCGGACAATTTGATTGCAGCCTTTCGGTCCACCATGTCGTGCACCTGAGCTGTGTAGGCACTTTTCCATTCAGGTTCTCTGGATAGCTGCCTCTCCGTCCTGAGAAATGTGGCTTCCACTGTCCTTTTATTATTTGGTAGAGAAGCTGGGTCTTGCAACCAAGGATAGCTAGCATGCCAATGTGGGTCTTTACTGTGACGGTCTACTGTTACATAGGTGAGGCTTTCCCTTACCACTTCGAGCTCTCTCTCTTCAGCAAGTCATTTCTTTGCCACCTGGCTGGCAGTTCCCACAGCGGCAACCCCTGCACTTTGGCTCGCATGCTGCTCCAATGCTATCCCACTTCCACCAATCCAAGAAGTCCTGGTTGATGTACGTGACTTCTGGACTTTGACGGCAACCTGTCCGTTTGGTGAAAGTTCCTCAGGGACTGCGTCAGTGAGCTCCTCATACTTTACAGCAGCTGCTCTCATTGATCTTGCGAAGTGTGTTTTGGACATGTGGGCTGACATGGTAAGCTCCTCAAACAGCTCAGGATGACAACCTCCAACAGTCTTTCCCAGTGGTCCATCCCACAGAATGAGATCTCCAACAGTTCTAATCCTCTGAGGCGCTAGCTGACCTTCTCTATGGCTTATGAGCAAATGTATTTCTTTTGGTCTCACAAGTTCCTCAAGTCGAACGTCTGGAAAGAACTTTTGCAGCTGCTGTGGTGTCACTTGTTTGTGAAGATCTGCAATGCTGTCCAATCCATAACAAACTAACTGGTGCGACTTGAGTGTGCCCTTGGGAGTCTTCACTCGGATCTTTAGAAGGTAGCACCTCATCTCTATGTGGACCTTCATCCCCCCAACTCCATGGACGATAAGCGTGATGTCTTCACTTCTAAAGTTCAGTCTACTCGCAGCCTTGTGAGTTATGTAGTTGGTATCTGAAGCCAAGTCAATTAATGTCCCAACCTTTTGTCCAGCATTTGCTACGACCTCCAGAAGCATCATAATCACTGGATGCTCTTGCAGTCCACCTTCCTTTAGGAGGCTTGGCTGATGCTTTGCAGTGTTGAAGGCTCTTGATGCAGTGTTGGAGAACACATCTCAGCATTGTTTTGCCAACTCTGGTGAAAGTTTGTTGAAAAACCCCTCTTGGTCCACTGTATATTTCTTCCTGCCTTTATCTTCCTCTGGACCAATTTTACTCCTTCTCTGATCCACACTGCTTTTCCTCATCTGATAATTGGGGCACAGATAAAAATGATGCTCAGGAATCTGTTCATCCTTGCAGATTTGATTTTTACAGAGATATGCAGGTTTGCAGTATGAACCATCATCATGAACTTCAAGACACTTTTTGCATGCTCCCAACTTCTTTACTGCAGCTCTTTTCTCTGTCAGCTTTAGCCCTCGAAACTGCTTGCAGAAGTACAGCTTTATTTTATGCTTTACGTCACCACAGACTACACAACTTGTGTGGTCATTTCCTGACTTGGTAGACTTGGTTCTAGCATGTCTTGGTTCAGTCCGAGTTACCTTTCTACTCGGCTCCTCGTCCCTCAGTTGCTCGAGCTGCTCGTATATGCTCTCCTGCTCTTTGAGAAATGACAAGAGACTGTCAAACCGTTTCTCTGGTGCCACAGCATTCCTCTTGTCAGCTACATAAACCAGCCATTCCTTTTTGAGGTCTTCTGGAAGCTAGGTTTCAATTGATTTTGTCATCAGTGGATTTTTAATAGTGTCTCCGAGATCGCTCAAGTCCTTAAGCGCCTTTTCCACAGCTTGAATTAATTCCACTATTTTACGTGGCTGATTTCCTCTGACAGGTGGGATTCTCTAAAGCTCCTCCACAATCTCAATAGCATAGCTGTTTTTGTTTTGGATTTCCAAACCGGTTCTCTAGGACACAAAATATATCATCTGCTGTGTTTAACTTGTAAGACGGGTCTCTTGTCATTTTGTCCTCCAGACTGTCCAGCAATTGAACCTTCTTCACCTCATTTGATCCAGTGGGTTCACCTTGATTTTGCAGTGCTTCCCAATCCTTCCTCCATCTATAAAAGTCACGCTTGTTTCCAGTAAACATAGGAAGGGCCGTGGGTCTCAGTCTGATGGCTGGTGACGGATAATAGTAAGATTAAACGAGAACTTACCAAGTTGGAAGGTTGATCTGTATTTTACGAGGAGTCGCGGTGAGGGATTTCGTGAAGACCCCGCCAGCACGCATGCGCAGCATCCTTCAAAGCAGCGATGTGGAATCACAAAACGCACCATGACTAAAAAATAGTAAGATGAAGAACGCAGAACTTCCTAGTTGATCCTATGATAGAGGGTGGGAGCGGGGGGCACGAAATCCCTCACAGCGACTCCTCGTAAAATACAGATCAACCTTCAAACTTGGTAAATTCTCGTTTAATCTTACTATTTTACTTCGGAGTCACGTGAGTGACTTCGTGAAGATTTCAAAGCTCCGTGATTTCACGCCCTGGACAACGTCCATGCTTATCACACTGCCGCCATTCTGATGGAGGAAGACTGTTAATGCAGTTCAGTCGAAACTGGCTGAAAAAGCAACACAATTTATTAATCAAATAAACAAACAAATAACCCCTAATTCGGGGACAGACATTCACTGAGCGGTTCCCAGCACAGCTTCTTGCGAATGTCGCAGGGGCGACCAGTGGCTTATTGTAGAAAATCCGTTGAAAGGTTTCTTCACTGGCAGCCCACGGTGGCGAGGATGTGGTCCATGGGCACCTCCATGGCCCTCGCCGCTGATGTGGATGCAGCCCTAGTGGAATGAGACTTAAAAATGTTAATAGCAACTCCTGCTGCATCCAGCACCACCCTGAGCCACCTGGCGATAGTCTGTATAGTCACCCAATGATGCGGAGGTTTGTGGCTGATGAGGAGCCCCTGTTCCTTCATCCTGATGGCTCCTGTAATCCCGATGTAGTGGTGGAGATGGGTGACTATGCAGAGAGTGGCATCTACAGGGTATGCCCGAAATTCCAACTGTAGCCCATGCGCCCCTGGCCTGTGCTGCTTCAATAAATCTTGGACAAAGAAATTTATTTGACCGGGATGGCCACCATGCTGTCCAGTCGCAGTTTCTGTAACGTCTGGGCTTGTTGGGCTGTAGTCAGTGCCATCAGCATCACCACCTTGAGGGTGAGCTGTTTCAGTGATAGCTCATTCATTGGAGCCCAGCTCCTCAGTAGGGTCAGCACGATCCCCACATCCCACGTGAAAGTATATCTGGGTCGCGGAGGGTTGGTGTTGAACACTCCCCTCATGAGTTTAGACACCAGGTGGTTGGAGCTGATACCTATATCCAGGTATGAGGACAGCGCACTCCTGGCGCTGTTGATGGCACTGTAGCTAAGGACAGCATCGAAATGGAGGCCAGCTAGGAATTCCAGGACATCAGGTATCGTTGGACTTAAGGGGTTGGACAGGCTAGATGCAGGAAGATTGTTCCCGATGTTGGGGAAGTCCAGGACAAGGGGTCACAGCTTAAGGATAAGGGGGAAATCCTTTAAGACCGAGATGAGAAAGACTTTTTTCACACAGAGAGAGGTGAGTCTCTGGAACTCTCTGCCACAGAGGGTAGTTGAGGCTAGTTCATTGGCTATATTTAAGAGTGAGTTGGATGTGGCCCTTGTGGCTAAGGGGATCAGAGGGTATGGAGAGAAGGCAGGTACGGGATACTGAGTTGGATGATCAGCCATGATCATATTGAATGGCGGTGCAGGCTCGAAGGGCTGAATGGCCTACTCCTGCACCTAATTTCTATGTTTCTATGTTTCTATGTTGCTGTGTTGGAAGTCTTGTTGGTACGAGCACAGAATGCCTCCCACTTTCTGATTTGCGTGAGGTACTGTTTCCGAGTTGATTCTCGGCATGATGCAGAGCTGAGTTTCCATGGCACGTGGTGAGATGCCCGCCTGGATGAGTGGTCTTTTCAGAAACCTGCAGGCCAAACAGTTTAGGTGACCATGGCAAGGATGACTATCCCCCGTAATGGGGTGAGTAATCAATTGGGGTTGTTTCCCAATCGACATCCATGGTTGTTTTAAAATTTTAACGACCATCGGGTACCATGGTTGTGTAGCCAGTCGGGGAATGTTCAATATGCCAGTTGCAGAATCCAATTTAATTTTTCTGCAATACCCGACTGGCGCTATGGAGCCTTAGAGTATAGTGCAGCCAGCTCTGCAAAAAAATCGTTTTTAAAAAAAGGGGGGTTTTAGAAGACTTACCGGCTGTCTGCAACGAGCTGTTTGTTGTTTCCTCACCGAGAGTGACGTCATCAGGCGCGCGACGAGCTTATGTCGGTTCCACGGAGCCCCACAGATAAGAGTAAAAGCTCGAAGCCGAAACCGGGGGAGAAAGGCCCAAGTGAAGCCTGGGAGTCGATTAGAACTCGATCCCAGGAAGATGTGTCGACTAGGACTCGATCCCAGGAAGATGTGTCCAAGAAACCAGGGACAAAAAGTGGAAGGTGAGGAATTGAAATCCTTTATTTCTCAGCAGATAGTTAAGTTAAAGGAAGAATTAAAGGAAGATATAAGTCAATAAATAGCTCGATTGATTATACAGATGAATCAGATGAAAACTCAACTGATGGAGTTAAAAAAGGAAACAAAACACAATTATTGAAAAAAAAGGTTTAAGAAAATGTCGGATGATTTAAAAGAAGAGTTTATTGACACGTTTAATGACATGGAGGAAACGCTGGATAAAAAAACTGGAAAGGTTTAAAAAAGACATTAAAAAAAGACATTGACAAACAGATTTAAACCTATTGAAGAAATGCAGAAACAAACAGATGGCTGCAATAAAAAGACCTTGAACAGACAGCAGAAGCGAATGCTTTGACTACAGCGAATTTGATTACAGAAAATGAACGTCTGATGAGTATGCTGACTAAAACAGCCGAGAAATGTACTGAGCTAGAAGGACATCCAGAGAAGGCAAAAAATCTGAGAATTGTAGGGATTCCTGAGGGTCGAGAGAATATCGACGGCCCTCGAGAGTTCACTGCTAAATTACTCAAAGAAGTCTTATCTCTGGAAGAGATGCCTTTATTAGGCTCGTGCTCACAGAGTCAGTAGACGTCAGGACCAGACCCGGCGCTCCTCCCAGGCAAATGATCATTAAAGTACAGTTTGATTTTGTACTGGATGAGATTATGCGGAAAGCTTCGAAAACTTAAAAACTTGACATTTGAAGGTCAAAGGATTAGTATTTATCGAGATATCCACCAGAGGTCGCCAGGAAACGAAAAAGATTCAATGAAGCCAAAAGGGTCTTATGCAGTGGAGTAGCAAATCTGAGATACGGTTTGAACTACCAGCGACTTTTTTAAGAGTTTCTTATAAGAAAGTGGAGTACTTTTTTTAGACCCCAAACACAGCCCCATTGGAGTTTGCTCAGCAGTTCAAGACTTGAAGAATACCTACAAGCAAGTAAGGTATACTGACTTTTACCATCTTCAGATACTCAACATGAACTTTTAATATTTACTGAGACTCTTCAAGAGGATATTGGACTTGTGGAATAGGACAATGTCGAATGGAATGGAGGGGAATAAAACAAGATTTGACAACGTTTTCTGGATATCTGGACATTGATAATTAGTTCTAACATATAATAACAAAAATAATTAATACACACATTAAGATTATTAATACGGTTTTATTATCAGTTTTTCCCACCCTATTTTTTTATTAATTAGGAATGTTCTATTATTACTAATCACTATTACTAATAATTATAACTAATTTTCCCTTTTTTGAACTGAATTAATTGTATGTTATTCATCTTTTTATATAGCCTTTGTATTTTTTATGTCTAATATTAGTTAGATTTCTAAGTTAGCTTTAGATATTGATTTTTAAAGGTAAAGGAAGAACCTTTTTTTTATTCTTTTATTCTTCCTCTTTTCTCTTTTTTCTCTCCCCTTCCTGGTTTTTTTTTAATTATTTATTCCCCTCCCCCCCCCTTTTTTTACATTATATTATATTATACCCCCGTTAAAATATTGTTAAGGAATAGTAATTCCCTAATTCCAGGAGCTGGTAGTGTTGATAACATCGATGACGGAAGTCGTTAGATATTAGTCATCTTAATATGGCTGGCACAAACTACATCGATTCTAGATGTAGTTCTTTTTTCTTTTACACACAGTACTTCTATTTATTTTCTTTCTATCTTTTATATCTATAGTAATTTTTGGTTTGATTGGAGTAATATAATGTACCAAGGGAGATATTATTCATGAGGGGCAAAAAAAGAGATTTAAACTACATCCACTCGGGGTTCAGGTGTAAGGTTGGGTTTATCGCGCTGATCCTTAGATCCTGCAGATTCCCAATAAAATCTAAAAATGCAAAAGACTCTTAAAAAGAAATCGGGGAATGAGGGATTTAACATTATGCAGTTGGAATGTTAAAGGTATTAATGAACGATAAAGAGAGGAAAAAGTATTGACATACTTAAAGGCAAGTAAAGCTGATGTAATTTACATTCAAGAGACCCCATCTAAAAAAAAAGAGGCGGAAAAACAGGTTGAAAGCTAAATGGATAGATAAAATATATCACTCTTCTTTTACACATAAATCAAGAGGCGTAGCAATATTATTTCGTAAAAAGGTACTTATTTAAGCATACATTAACCATAGATGATAAAGATGGTAGATATATTATTGTGATTAGGAGAATTAAATACAGAAAAAGTAATTCTTGTTACTATATATGGACCAAATTTTGATAGTCCATTGTTTTTAAAAAAGTATTTAATAATATTCGGAAATTAACACAATATAATTTGATAATTGGTTAGGAGATTTCAACTGTACATTAGACCCTTACTTAGACAGATCTACAAAACAAAGAAAAAAACAAATCACGTTCTAGTGATTTGCTAAATGCATATATGCAAACAACCAACATTAAAGATGTTTGGAGAACAGAAAATCCTACAGGACGAGAATATTCTTTTTACTCCCCAGTACATAAAACTTACTCAGAATAGATTATTTTTTGGTGGATGCAAAAAACTTATCTCACTTACTTATGAAGCTAAATATTGATAATATAATACTAAAATATAGAAGAAAAATAAATATAAAAATATAAATTAAAAAAATAAAAATAAAAATCTCAGATCACGCTCCAGTAACGTTTAAAAATTAAAATTAATAATAAAATAGAAAATTTAAGACAGTGGAAATTTAACCCACAAATTTTAAAAAACAAGCCACTCAGGAATATATCATAAACTCAAATTAAAACTTTTTTTGAAATAAATGATCAACCAGAGATATCGCGTTCTTTATTGTGGGAAACATTTAAGGCATATCTTCGAGGAATAATGATTTCTTCACAAGCATTTGACAATAAAAAGACTCGGAAAAGAACAACAAGATCTAGAAAAGGAGATTAAGGAATTAGATATACAGAATGCAATAAAACCAGATACGACATTACATAATAAAATTGTTATATTGAAATATAAATTAAATAAAATATTACAGATCAAGTGATAAAATTTTACCAACATACTAAACAATTACAGTTTGAATTTGGGGATAAGCCCAAAAACTGCTGGCTCGACAATTAAGGAAAATTGAAGCGGAAAAAATTTTATACATAGGATTAAATCACAAAAATGGTGATTTATTAATACAACCTAAAGATATTAATGAAAGATTTATGCAATATTATAAAAAATTTATACACTGCTAAAAACAACAGTAGTAAAATAGAAATAGATGCATTTATAAAAAAATGTAACTTGAAAGGACTGGATTTACAAAATAGAAAATTATTAAATGCTGATATTTCAATAAATGAAATTAAAGAATCTATTAGATCATTTAAAAAACGGTAAAACACCAGGACCTGATGGTATAGGTCGGAATTTTATAAAACATTTCTATGAATATATAGTTCCATATTAAAATCACTATATGAACAGATATATACAGAACAGAAGCTTCCAGATACATTGAACGAATCGATTATAACACTTCATACCTAAAATAAATAAAGACTTAGACGAACCAGGATTTATAGAGCAAGTAGCTCTATTAAATACAGATCAAAGATATTAAACAAGATATTAGCAAAAAGATTGAGTTCAATTGTTGATGAATTAATACATCCGGATCAAACTGGATTTATACCAAAAACGATATTCTTCATATATCTAAGACGATTGTTTAATATTATATATTCGAAAGAAGTGATAAAAAGATTTAGTAGTTATTTCACTTGATGCAGAAAAGGCTTTTTGACCAAGTGGAATGGCCCTATTTATTTTCGGTGAATGGGAGCTTTTAAATTAGGAGAGGAGTTTATTACTTGGATTAAATTATTATATGCAAATCCAATAGCTAGAATAACAACAAATCGAATGTTATCAATTAAATTTAATTTATCACGAGGTTGTAGGCAAGGTTGCCCTTTATCACCTTTATTGTTTGCATTAGCAATAGAACCACTTGCTCAGAGGGTAAGACTACACCCGGGAAATATATGGATATGATACCGCAAATACTAAGAATAAAAATTTCCTTATATGCAGATGATGTATTACTTTATATCACTCAACCAGAAATAAGTATTCGAAATTTGTGTTATTTTTAAAACTAAACTAATTTACGGAATTCGGATCACTTCCAGGATACAGTATTATTGGAAATAAAGTGAACTTATGCTATAACAATGAATAAGTTACATATATTACAACAATTTCCTATTAAGATAACAAATGAAAATATTAAATATCTTGGGGATTTTTGTTACAAAAAGATTTTAATTTCTATTTAAATCTAATTTTCCCCCATTACTAGATAAATTAAATAAGAATATTTCATACTGGGAAAAGTTTACCTAAATTTCGATGATAGGGAAAATTAATGCAATAAAAATGATTTTTCTTCCACAATTATTATATTTATTTCAATTAATCCCGATATATCTTCCAAAATTTTTTTTTTAAAAAAAAAGTAGATTCGTTAATTACGAATTTTATTTGGGATTATAAGATTCATAGAATAAATAAAAAACATTTATGGTAAGTCTAAAATAAATGGAGGATTAGCAGTTACCAAACTTGATGTTTTATTACTGGGCAGTTAATATTAAAAACATGAATTTTTGGTTAGGAGAATAGATAATAAACCAAATTGGTTAAGTATGGAAGAAGAAGATTGTTCTCATAGGAAATTAGCTCTATAATATTTGCTAATATTAATGTAGCTAAGAAAGTTTATAGTGAAAAATCCGATAATAGAAAATGGAATTCCGCATATGGAAACAAATAAAGAAAGCATTAAATTTTTTTTTACTAAAAAATCTATACCAATAAGTCTTTAAGATTGTTAATAATTTTATGTTTAAACCTTCGATTTTTTTTGGGATAAGGCTTTTTTACAATGGAAAAATAAAGGAATGTCTAAGATGGGTGATCTTTATAAGGAAAATACTTTTCTTTCATTTCAAGAGTTGCAACAAATTTATGGGGCTACATAATAAAGATATTTTCAGATATTTACAAATTAGAAACTATGCCTCTGTAAATATATATGAATTTAGAAATAGAAAAAAATAGAAATTTTAGATGAATGTTTGAATAAAACATCCAAATATGGAAAAAATGATATCATATATATATAATATTTTACTGGAAAACGATACTCCATCAACAGATAATATTACAGAGAATCTTGGGAAGAGGAATTAGGGCCAAATAATAAGACCAGAAATATGGAATGAAAGTTTCTACAACATATACATTATTGTTATTAAACGCTAAACATTCTCTTATACAGTTTAAATATTACATAGATTACATTACTCTAAATCTAAATTACATAATATTTTTCCAAAAATATCTCCAATATGTGACAAATGTCAAATTTCAGAAGCAAATTTGACACATTCATTCACTAACTGCATTAAAAATTGTTAGAATACTGGAAGGAAATATTTAAAATAATTCTCGACTGTTATTAATATAAATATAATCCCTGACCCAAAGCTGATTATATTGGAATAATTGAAACTGACCAATTAATAACAACGAATCAAAGAACTTTTATTGATTGGTTTAATTAATTGGGAAAAATTAATATTAAAATTTTGGAAAGGCCCTGCATTCCCAACAATCAAATGTGGAATATATGAAATGTCGGAGGGACACTTCATTTGGATGATTGAGGCTTGTCCTTATGGAATAGGTTAGATTCTTCAGATGTATTTGGTCTCCATATATTAAATATTTGCAGGGTCGTAATGGTTTCGGCGCGGGAACCTGACTGAGGCCTGGACATTTGAGTGGATGAAGAGATACGTATAATAAATCATGTATATATCTATAAGGACGGGATTATTGACGAATATTTTATTCTCCATCAAACTCTTCTTATTCTTTATTCTATTTTCTAATTTCTCTATTTTCTTATATCTAAATAAAAAATAAAAAAATAACATAGAAAACACACTTAGCTTAATATTAGATGAATATAAATTCATTAGATTTATAAGAACATTGTTAGTATTATTAGCATTTCCTAGTATTTTATATTTTTAAATTATATAAAAATTATATGCTTTTAATGGTACAATAATTTTAAATTTAGCGATAAAATAAATATTGTTAACATTAGGAAGAAATAATAAGAATTATATAAGATTTACTAACTTTTTGTATCAATTAATATCATAAAATTTGGTCTTATACTTAATAAAATTAGAAATGAAATGATAATTACTAATAGTACGAGTATAATGCTAATATTGTGAATGTATTAGTAAGTATTATGTATCTTTAATTATATAAAATACATAACTCTGAAATCTATAATAAGGATAATACAGTATAAATAATATTAATTATTATGAATCAGTTATTTAGGACTATGTATTTTTACTACTGAAATATAATGTAACTGGTTGTTATTTTGTTTCTATTAATAAATAAATATATAAAAAAAAAAAAAAAAAAAAAATACCGACTGATGAGGAAGAATGGGGGAAAATGGTAGCAAAACCATTTCCCCCAATGGGATATAGATAAAACGCTCCATTGCTATTGCCCAGGGTCTGGGTTCCCAAGAACATATGTTGGTATCTGATGGTTCAACTGGACGCATTTAAAGGTCAGTATCTGGTGTCCATAGTGAGCTATAATGTCTCCAGAAATTTGGGGGTTCAACATCCACTCGATGTTGTAATTGAATACTCGTGACCTGGTGTCCGCCACTGTATTAAGCATTCCTGGCAAATAGGTCGCTGTAATCCAAATATTCATTTCAATGCACCAGTGCCAATTCATCACAAGATAGCGACCTGATACCACCCATATGATTGATGTAAGCCACCACTGTAGTGTTATCTATTTGGGGGCGGACATGTAAATTCCGTGAGTTAGTACAGTAAGCCCGCAGTCCACGATGCCCCCAGCATTTCTATATAATTTATCCCATGTGACTCCAGGAAGGTGCCCCAGCCTTGTGCGCTTGCGAGAGTTTGTAGCATGACGTCTGGGTTGCTGACTACGATGGGTCTATGACACTCACTAATATTGTCAACCCACCATAGTAGCTCGGTTCTAGCCTTTGGTGGTAACCGAATTGGCCGATCAAAGTGCCGAACATTTGCTTTTAATGCTGTGATCTTTGTTCTTTGTAAATTTCGGTAGTGTAGTGGTCCAAATTGTGCAGCTGGGAATGTAGCTACCAATTTCCCTATTACTTTTGCCGTTTGCCGAATGGTCGGCACCCTGGCGCAAGCATGACTGTGGCACTCTTCTTTAAATAGCAGTAACTTTATTGGTTGGGATGGTAATCTTCATTAAGTTGGTGTCTAGAGTGAACCCAATAGTCCATAACCGTACCGGGTGCAATTTTGACTTGTTCTGGGATGGATTACAAATCCCAGCTTCTCAAAAGAGAGCCTTAGTTGCAGCCACTGCCTGTGTAGCCAATTGGAGGGTCTGACCCAATATGAGGATATCATCCAAATATGCCATAACCATATAATTTTGTTGTCGGAGAAGAGCCAATATAGGTTTTACTAATTTTGTAAACAGCCTAGGTACTGTGGTGATCCCATTGGGCAATGCCTTGTATTCCCATAATTGATCCTTCCAGACAAACTTCAGAAATTTCCTGTGAGCCTCAGAAATGGGCACTGTATAGTATGCATCTTTTAAATCGATGCATGCCATATAATACCCTGGGTGTAAACCATCTGTTTGGTTGTTTCAAAAGTATCCATTTTGAAGTGGGTATATTGTTCAAAAGTATTCAGCTCAGTTAAGTCTATTTATAATCCGACATTTCCCCAATCTTTTTTAATTCTGGTGAAAATATTGGACACAAACTCAATGGGTTCATGCGTTGTTTTGCCAATTACCCCTTTTAATTCTGGTGAAAATGTTGGACACAAACTCAATGGGTTAATGCGTTGTTTTGCCAATTACCCCTTTTGCTGCTAGCCGTTATAATTTCAGCATGTCCTGCCTCCACCTCTTTATGGGATAGTGTAAACTTCCTATGAGGCGAATGCTGGGTAGGGGGATTTACACCACCAATAAATTCTATAACATAGCCTTGAACACTTTGTAAAATAAACTCATCTGTGGTGGACAGTGTTCCCGTATATTTCCAAAAAAGCCCGCAATTGCCTACCAATTTGTGCAGGAGGGGATGTGCTTGCTACGGCGTGAGAGGAACCAGGCCCCCTTACCTCCATAGTTAGCGACGGTTCCTTACGTATGGCAATTTTGGTGTGGACGTTGTGGGAGGTTGACGGGATGGCGGCCGCATCTTCCATGCAGGCCGTGTTGGCCTTGCCCTAAAAAAGGTCGTTGTGTTTGGGGAAGTGGAGATGGATAGATCCTTTGTGTCCTGTCCGGCTGTGTGGTTTCCAGGGTTTGTGTTGGGCTGGTTGCCGGGTGGTATGGGTGAAGTATGGTCGTAGGAGGTTTCATGATGGACAGCTGTTTTGGCTCCTCGTCCAGTTCCTTCACCTGTTTGGACAGGTCTCCAAACAATTGATGAGGTGTGGGAGCGGTTGATGGACGGCACAACCCCGCGAATTTGGGGGTTGAGTGTGTGGGCTTAATGGAGCTCTTACGCAGGCAGTTGATCTCATATGGGCGTTGCATAGAGAGTGCAGTGCATCTTGTTGTTTCACTTGACACATTATCCCGTCCAGGGTCCTAGCAAACGTCGTTATGCCGTGGAGAGAACCTTTAAGATACGCTGGAGGCGGACATCCTGCATCCTGGTGGCCGTACTCAAGTTGTCCCCAGATCTGGGCATTAACAAGGGCACACTGAGGTTGATGCAGTTCTCGGGCGGTTTTATTTTCTCTATGGTATCATTGAGAACCTGACTGGAGTGGTTGAGTAGTCAGGTAATCAAAATGGTGCCCGCCAGTTTGTGGTGCAGTGGGGTTCCCTGTTTGTGTAGTAGCGGCAAACTTGCCCACCACGTCCAGCATATCTTCCTCATGCTCTGGCTCAGCGGTCACTGGCAACTGCTAGCACTTCTGGCTGGTGACGACGAGATGCTGAGCGGGCTCCTTGCACAGCTTGTGGATGCCCGTGAGTCCCGCTCTTCCCGTTCCCGGTCCCGCTGGAGGAGTTGCTCCACTAAGAGCTCCAACCGCTCTATGCGACCGTCCCTGCTATGTGCAGCGGACAAGCCGACTTCCCCAGGCCCTGCAAAATCACTGGGGCTTCCACCATCGGACCACAGCTCCGTAATGGACCTACCGCCCGAGTAGGCTCATACGACTCCCGCACGGACTCTCCGCTAGTCTGTCTTCTTCCAGACTGTGGCGGCCCACCTGTCTGATACGAAGGCAAGTGAGTTGGATCGGCGCCAGCCCCCGGAACCTGGGTCCCCGGAGTCCGTGCAGGCTTACCTCCACAATCGCCCAATTTGTGGCGTGGAGGCGCATGGTCGGCCGCTCCCAGAGCTGAGCTGACCGACCGTCTACTGCTGCCACCTCCGCCCTTGACCGCAGCCTGACGGGGTGTTTTGTCGGCGGCACCTGCTGCTGCAGGCCTGCTCGACGCAGCAGCAGCGCTGCCAGACTGCACTACGGCAGATCTCCCTGGCAGTGGTACGTGGTGGTGCACAGCTGTAGGGCTCCCCTGCAGTGCAGCTGTCCCCTTGCCCAGCCCCCTCGGGTCTACTGGAACTCGGGGTGGGGTCGCTTGCGATGAGCGAAGCCCCTTGGCACGTTACCTGTTTTTTCCCGCCTCTTTTCTTGGGGGAAGGGGGGCTCGAAGTCTAGATCCGTTGCATGAATCCAGCTCCGGGGCGGTAAACCACTCAGGTGATGAGTCGGGCGCTAAAAATAGCGGGAGCCCCCTTCTCCGCATTCTGCCCCCCCATGTCTCGGGGGGGCCCTGCCGGTGGTGCTTGCTTCGTCCGGGACAAGGGGCCGTTTGCTGGTCATGCCTGGCTTCCACGACAGCGTCGGCCTCCTCTTGCCCTTGTCCATCCTGTAGTAAAGGTAAGCACTTACCTGCTTGGCCCCTTTTATGAAGGAAGCCGGACGAAGGAGAGAGCGCACTCCCCCCCCAGCCTACCGATGGAAAATTACGCGACGATATGCTGCGCATGCGTGCTGGCGGGGGGGGGGGGGGGGTGGGGGGTCGTCACAAGTCACTCACGTGACTCCGAAGTAAAATTGAAAGCATTCGGCGCTTGTGCTAATCCTTCAGTGTCCTTCTTTATTCTTGCCTGTATGAAGTCAGCCTTCCTGGAAATCCAGCTGGGGGACGAGAAGCTCGAGTGTTCTTAGGTGTTTCTGGAAGCTCTTGCTCATCCAGAGGAACCCAACGTTTCCACCAACTGTACATCTCCTTTGACACTCTCTATCGGTTTTTTTTGCAGTGGTTAGCATGAATCAATGCTTCTTGGTTGCTATTTGATGGTGCGGTTGCAGTAGCAAGTTCACATGCACCATCTGCTGTCTGTATGAGGGTGGCTAATTCAACATTTTCCAAAGTTTGCCCACAAGAGTGTCCTGGATGAGCCCTTTGACCTTTTTTTAGGTTTTATGACACACTCACTTCCTTTGCAGTCTTTGCCAGTCGTCTTTTTGCTGTTCAGTTTACAGTTTCCTCATCTGCGTCCAGCTCCGTCCTCCAACTCAGGCAATGAGTCCAGGGCCCACCACATCGTCATTAGCTCTATGACTTTTTCGGCTCCCTGCAATGTTTGTGGAAATTGGTTCCTGAGCTACTCTTCAGACATTTCTTTATGTTCCATAGTGATGCTGTTAACAAGACGAGAGATGCCCGTTTTGCTGTTGTCCTCTCCACCTTGAGCTGCTCAGCTGACTTTCCATAACTTCATCAGCCATGATTTAACTAACTGTCCTCTTCCAGTTTTCGATAGGCTCCTGGTCCAGCGGTTTTTCACTGTCCAAGTCTTCTAAATGTTTTTGTGCATTCCCCGCTTGAAAGGGATCTGATTCATCCACCCCGAAATGATGAACTGAGTTCACTCAATGACCAAACACATCATTTTCTCCATTTTTTCCCCCTCCTTTTTAATTGGCAGATTCAGCAATTAATATTACAGTTCCACTTGATTTATTGCTTCAGCCATTACTTTGAAGGCGATTGGAATGGTTGTAAAGTCTTAAGGTAATTTAACAGTTAGTCTTTTAGCATGTGAAAAACCCGCTGCTAATGGGTGCTGTAGATAATCAGTCCTGCATGCCTTGTGCTGGCGATCGGGGCAGTCTTTTAGGACAGTCTCTAGATTATCCTGTTCAAGTTTTAGCCCACTTCTCTCGCGGGCCACTGTCCCGCTTTTCTGTTCACGGTCGGGCTGACCTAATCTGACCAGGCTTCTGCTTTTTCTCCCCCCATCGGGCTGACTGTTCCCGGTTGGGCTGAAGACTCAGCCTCTTCGTCGTGCTCTCTGGACTGGTCCCGTGCCTTTCACGGTACTAGGACCCCCATCCCGACATCTGTGCAGAGCTGCATGGGCTTGTCTTGGCCTTGCAGCACCCTGATACATTCCAGGTAAGCTGACACGTGCTTGGTGACCCTTCTGCCCCTGCTTATTTTCCTAGCTCTTCCCTGAGCCCTTGCTTCCCGTTTCCTACCTTTTTTCTTTTTGGCGCCAATTCAAAACCATTTGCCTTTGTGCTGTTCCACTTGTTTCCAAATACTACTTCTATTTTTAACTTTTGTTTTCAATTCTTTCTTGCTAGGCTCTTGTTCTTATCTTCATTCTTTTATCCTCGTCGCCAATTGTTGTGTATTCGGATGCTTTGAACAGTCTTGAATAAAGGCTCGGACACGGGGAGGAATCATACAAGCTTCTTTACTGCAGGACGCCACCTCCAGTCTTCCTGCTCAAGCGTACTTGCCCCAGACATCACAAGACACCAATTACTTATCCTAATTATCCCATACCTAACACTCCTCCCCCTTTAACTTGGAGGCAGGTAATACCTTTTCTATTACATAACACCGCACTCCTCCCCTTTTAAGTCCATTTCATCTGTATGGTATATGCTCTTTTCCTACTATTGTGCGCTTGTGATTTTAATTTAGCATTAGTCCTTTCATTACAGTTTGACTTGACAGCCATTCATGACTGTCCCCAACTGTAGTAATTCGATTGTGCATCCAGTATCAGGAGAAAGTCATTCGTTACATGAGTCATTTTAATTTGTTGATCTGCAGGTTCTGACCAGACCGTTCCAAGGCTTTGGACTGTCGAATAGGACCATGGATGTCATAACTGCAGCTTGGAGAGATAGCACTAAGAAACAATATGTGTCTCATATTAAGAAATGGGAGATGTTTTGTTTACAGTCAGATATATCTTATCATACTGCAAGCATACCGGATGTATTGGAGTTCCTTGCTATGTTGCATTTTTGATGAACACTTGAGTTATAGTGCCATTAATAGTGCTCGGAGTGCTTTGGTCCTCCTATTTAGGGCAGTTCAGAACAACATCTTATTGGGTCTCATCCATTAGCTTCCCGATTCATGAGAGGAATTTTTTAACTAAAAATCCTCCTAAACCTAGATATACAGAAATCTGGGATGTCAGTATAGTTCTCACACTTCTGTTCGGCAATGGGGTCCAATTACGTTCACTGTCTTTTCAGAGTTAACACTTAAAGTGGTAAACTCATGTCACTAGTATCACGCAAAGATGTGCAAACATTGCAAAGGTTACGACTAGATAGCATGATTATGCTTCGTGCAGATAACATTACGTTGTTATGTGTATCATTTAGTCAAACAAAGCAGGAATGGCCGAACCAAAGTAAGTTTTTTAAAGCATACCCTGTTGGACATTCCATACGTTATGTGTAGTTAAGCACCTGAGTCAATATTGAGGTAATAACTAAGACGGTGAGTCTCAGAGGCTCTCAGACAGCAAATGAGACCAGCAATGCACATCATACAGTCAAAAAAAAAACTCATAAACTATTTTGCAATAGATTGTTGTAAACAAGGTTTTTGGATATTTCTAGATGGTAGAAACAGAGGTTTTGGCAGCTGTTTATTAGCAAATGCTCACTCCAAGACACAGGGCGGCATCAACATGCCGCTAAATTTCACTAACAGGGCGGCATCAACATCCGTTATCCCAAATTTTCTGGAGAAGGTCTATAGGAATCAAACCTCTTCCTAAAATTTAGTGATAACCACCTGTCCTTTGGGTTGGGCTGGCCTATTGTGTGTTGAGCGTCACTCCGTTTGATTTGATTTGCTTTGTCTTTATAATTTCACTTGTAATTTCCCCTGGGATAGAGGGGTATTACTGTTTTACTATTTAAAAATGATGATTATTGGATAATTTGGAGTAACAGCAATGTTTCAATACATTATTTATTCACTACTGTTATTAAAGTTCCCACGGTGACTCAACTGAAGCCGTCCATACTCGTGGGCAACTGGAATGGGATGGTAAACAAGGGTTTTGGATTCTGCTGGAGTAGGGCACTCCATGTAATCACAGAAGGGTTAAATTTGCTTTGTCTTTATAAATTTCACTTGTAATTTCCCTTGGATAGAGGGGTTATTACTCTTCACGTACAGTCAATATGGAATGGGTTACTGTTAATCAAGTGACTCCGAAGTAAAATAGTAAGATTAAACGAGAATTTAACAGTTTGAAGTTTGATCTTTATTTTATGAGGAGTTACGATGAGGGATTACTTGCCTACCGCTCCCGGCCCTCATAATCGCAAAGATCATCTGGTAGTTCTAGTCTTCTCAGCCTTATTATATCAATTCGGCTATTGTTTCTGTGTTTTCACGCTGCTGCTTTGAAGTATGACGTGCATGCGCCTGTCGGGGCTTCTTCACGTAATCCCTCATCGTAACTCCTCATAAAATAAAGATCAAACTTCAAACTGGTAAGCTCGTTTAATCTTACTATTTTCAGGCACATAAGAAAATGCATTATGAAAATTTGTTAATGAACAAAGAAAATGTTATTATCGTACTAGACAGTGAAATATCAAGCAGATTAACATATTAATTTCTAATATTACAGCGCAAAAAATCACTGAATACACCACCTCTACTTTATGTACCAGTCTCACCAGCCCAAGAGCTGCAGAAAATGGTGCATATTGCCTGATCCATCACAACTATTAATCTCCCTTCTATTGAAGGGATTCATAGGAAGCACTGCCTCAAGAAAGTAACTAATATCATCAAAGACTCAAACCACCTTGGAGATAGAATCATAGAGTGACACAGCGTGGAAACAGGCCCTTCGGCCCAAATGGCCAACATGTCCCAGCTGTACTAGTCCCACCTGCCTGTGTTTGGTCCATATCCCTCCAAACCTGTCCTATCCATGTACCTGTCAAATTGTTTTTTAAACATTGGGATAGTCCCTGCCACAACTACCTCCTCTGGCAACTTGTTCCATACACCCACCACAATTTGTGTGAAAAAGTCACCCCTTGGATTCCTATTACATTTTTTTCCCCTTCACCTTAAACCCAAGTTCTCGGGTCCTAGATTCTCCTACTCTGGGCAAGAGACTCTGTGCATCTATTCCTCTCATGATTTTATACACATGTTCATCATCCACATACACATGTTTCATGTTCTCATCTTGCTGCTAACATTTTGAATAAGTTTCAGTAGCCTGAAACCCTTACATCCAAGTTCAAGAACAGCTTCTTCCAATCAAGCATTAGGCTCTTGCACAGCTGCATAATGCTAACCACAACTCAGCAACAAACTACTATGGATTTTTTTATAGGATAAGGTATGCAGTTCGGTTTTGCAGTATTACGGTCTGGTTATCTAGTATAATTGATAATTTATTATTTATTGCATATTTGTTTTTGAATTGTCATAATGTGCCTGTGAAGCTGCACAAGTGAGAATTTAATTGTTCTGTTCCCCGTGTATATGAGAATTAAACACTCTTGACAATCACTTTCTGCCAAAAATGTTGAGATAAAATGGCTGAGTTTGCTGGATGATCTTGTTCCATTCTTTGAACAATTAGTTGAATAAATCTACAATAGTGCAGTTGATCATTCACCTCATTAATGCCCGTGATGTGCAGTATTTGAACATATAATGAGGTGGTTGGGATTGACGAACTGCCAAAGATTCAACTGCCATTCTCAACTACCTCATTACATCTTCCCACTCTACACGATATTTGTTGATAGTGTCGAGGATAAGCAAGAGCAGAAAATTAATGACTGGGTGTAAAGATCAATCCTTCAGTGGTTTTACAAGACGATGTGTCTTTAAAGTAGATTCCCGACTGAAACATTCATCCAGTGTTGCATTCTGCAAACAATCCAGATTCCTTGAAATGCGACATACTATGATGGCTTCCTGGAATCTGATAAACAAGCATTTGGTTAGATCTAATCCAGTAAGTGGCAGGGTACAAACCCCTTCTATTCACAAGGACCATGGTTGGCAATGAAGATTTAGGAAGTTCGCAAAGGTATGATCAATGTTACACGGCATGGAAGGAAACTTTGACCAGGAGAGGAGGAAGAAAATTCAAAGTTGACAAAAGAAAGTACAGTCAAAAGAAAAAATAAACCCAGACGTTATATTGCAGGGATTCAGCAGTTCCTAAAATGTTGAGCTGTGCACCAAGTAGATCAGCAGTACAAAGGAAGAAAGATGTACAGCTATAGAACTTGGCCCCAATTATATGAGCTGTCATTTAACAACATATGCACACATCATTGACACTTGTGCTAAGCTGCATTAGAACATGCCAGAAATATCGTGAGTTAGAAACCCTTTCAGGAAAATGGAGCCCATTGTCTGTCATCAAGCATTAAACTAGAAAGAAAGCATGGGCTCTCTGATGTCTATACAGCCAGTGCTCTGAGCATTCTGAAAATAATAGTACATAGGTCATAACACAATGAAAGCATACACATCAGGAACACAGTTGTAAAATATCATTGCAGCATAGGACAGATCAAATTGCATCACATAGAAAATCTGGAATTAAATGAATAATAAATAGAACTGTTATTCAGCAAGGATTTACTTTGGGAATCCATAATCCAGTCACGCTGCAGGCCGTAGTATTTTCCCGATGGCGACCATTTACCAGCATGATACAAACTGGAAGAACCAACTTAAGTAGTCATCAATTCAAATAAATAGCTCAAAATTATCAGTTCAGTCTTTTGGTTCAGTTTGTATTTGTATGCTTATGTTAGTTTAAATACCTGATAAAATTAAAATGTACTAGATTTCTCCACAGGTTCTGAAGGGAAGATATCGTGAGATAAAAATTATACACAGATGCCATTTAAAGGGCACGATTGGGCTCTGTTTCAGGGGCGAATACCACGTGTGGAAATTATAGCATGGGCCTGCTTGTATATGGAGGTAGATCAAAACAATCCTACGCCATTATTATTCTGAAATGGATTCTAAAAGGATTAAGGGAGTGGGGAAAAGAGTAAGAATATGGTTTTGAGATAGATGAGTCATGATCATACTAATTGGCAAAGAAGGTTCAATGTGTGAGTGACTTACCTCTGCTCCTATTTTTTTTAAGTCCATGCTTTTAGGTGAATATATATAAATCTCGGTCATACACAATGGGGGCAATGGTCTATATGGACCACGGAACCTTTGATATCATGAGTGGTTCTTCACCTCAGTTCCACATTCCCCTGATCTCTTACCCTTTGATTACTTTTGCATTCAAAATTATTGAACTCAGCCTCACACAATTCAATATGTATCTAGAGCTTCAACCTTCAACCACCTTGGAAAGTAGTTCAACTGGTGCAAGGGATTTGTTAATTCTTAGTCCTATCTATTTCTACATTAGTTTCTCTTCACTATTAGTAATGATTTTAAGTTCACTCAGACGGATATTTGGCTCCCCAATAGTTTCAAGGTTATTGTCTCTTAAACTGAAGATAGATTCAAAATATTTGTTTAGTGCACATTCTGCTTTGCGATTTCTACTGATATTCCCTGTTGGCTTCGGCTTTTCTCATTTGGCCTCGTAGCCTTTATTTACATTTCTTGTTATTTTACATTCACAGCCTGCCCTCTCTCTTTTTGATTATTTTTGCTTGTTTCTAAGCCCTTCTTTGAAACATTTATGCCCCTTATATTAATCATATATTCAACTTTAGCTAGTCACAGATGGAAACTTTTCATTCATTTTTATTTTAATCTTATACTCAACCTATTTGGTCAGCCACAAGTAGAAAATACAAGGATTTATAAAGATGATACCACACCGAGAGGTCATTCTTTCTTCTCCCCTCTCCTGTCAGAAGGCAAAAGCTTTAACGCATTCACCACCAGATTCAGGAACAATTTTCTTTCCCTGTTGTTAACAGAGTACTGAATGGATCTCTCATCAGCTAAAGATGTAGTCCTGATCTTCCAATCTACCTCATTGTGGCCCTTGCACTTTTTTATCTGCACTTTCTCTGTAGTTGTAACATATAACCATATAACCATATAATAATTACAGCACGGAAACAGGCCCTCTCGGCCCTTCCAGTCCGTGCCGACCATTTGTTTTCCCCTAGTCCCATCTACCTGCACTCAGACCATACCACTCCATTCCCTTCCTGTCCATATATCTATCCACTTTACTTTTAAATGATAAAATCGATCCTGCCTCCACCACTTCTGCTGGAAGCTCATTCCACACAGCCACCACCCTCTGAGTAAAGAAGTTCCCCCTCACGTTACCCCTAAACTTCTGTCCCTTAATTCTCATGTCATGCCCTCTTGTTTGAAATCTTCCTACCCTCAATGGGAAAAAAGCTTATCCACGTCAACTCTGTCTATCCCTTTCATCATTTTAAAGACCTCAATCAAGTTCCCCCTTAACCTTCTGCGCTCCAAAGAATAAAGACCTAACTTGTTCAACCTTTCTCTGTAACATAGTTGCTGGAACCCAGGCAACATTTTAGTAAATCTCCTCTGTACTCTCTCTATTTTGTTGACATCCTTCCTATAATTAGGCGACCAAAATTGTACACCATACTCCAGAATTGGTCTTACCAATGCCTTGAACAATTTTAACATTACTTCCCTACTCCTATATTCAATGCTCTGATTTATAACGGATTTATTACACGGACTGGAAGGGCCGAGAGGGCCTGTTTCCGTGCTGTAATTGTTATATGGTTATAAAGGCCAGCACACCAAAGGCTTTCTTTACCACCCTATCTACATGCGATTACACCTTCAGGGAACTATGCACAGTTATTCCTAGATCTCTCTGTTCCACAGCATTCCTCAATTCCCTACCATGTACGTCCTATTTTGATTTGTCCTGCCAAGATGTAGCACTTCACACTTATCAGCATTAAACTCCATCTGCCATCTTTCAGCCCACTTTTCCAAATGGCCCAAATCTCTCTGTAGACTTTGAAAATCTACTTCATTATCCACAACACCACCTATCTTAGTATCATCTGCATACTTACTTATCCAATTTTCCACCCCATCATCCAGATCATTAATGTACATGACAAAACAACAGTGGACCCAACACAGATCCCCGAGGCACCCCACTGGTCACCGGCTTCCAACCTGACAAACAGCCATCCACCATACTCTCTGACATCTCCCATTCAGCCACTGTTGAATCCATCTTGCTACTCCGCATTAACCATTATCCATCTTGCTACTCCGCCCATTGAACCTTCTTAACCAACCTTCCATGGGGAACCTTGTCAAAGGCCTTACTGAAATCCATATAGACAACGTCCACTGCTTTACCCTCATCAATTTCCCTAGTAACCGCTTCAAAAAATTCAAGGTTTGTCAAACATGACCTTCCAGGCGCAAATCCATGTTGACTGTTCCTGATCAGACCCTGTTTATCCAGATGCTTATATATATTATCTTTAAGTACCCTTTCCATTAATTTGCCCACCACTGACGTCAAACTAACAGGTCTATAATTGCTAGGTTTATTCTTTGAACCCTTTTTATATTCTTTTAGCCTTCCTAGTTTCTTTCTTAAGATTATTTTTACATTCTTTATACTCCTCTAGCACCTCATTTACTCCATGCCTCCTATAATTATTGTAGATATCTCTCTTTTTTCGAAACAAGTGTCCAATTTCCCTTGAAAACCATGGCTCTTTCCAATTTTTACTATTTCCTTTCAACCTAACAGGGACATAAAGATTCTGTACTCTTACAATTTCCCCTTTAAATGTCCTCCATTTCTCTTCTACACTCTTCCCATAAAACAAAGTGTCCCAATTCACTCCTTTTAAATCATAGAAACATAGAAACGTAGAAATTAGGTGCAGGAGCAGGCCATTCGGCCCTTCGAGCCTGCACCGCCATTCAATATGATCATGGCTGATCATCCAACTCAGTATCCTGTACCTGCCTTCTTTCCATACCCCCTGATCCCTTCAGCCACAAGGGCCACATCCAACTCCCTCTTGAATATGGCTAACAAACTGGCCTCAACTACCTTCTGTGGCAGAGAATTCCACAGATTCACCACTCTTTGTGTGAAAAACGATTTTCTCATCTCGGTCCTAAAAGACTTCCCCCTTATCCTTAAACTGTGACCCCTTGTCCTGGACTTCCCCAACATCGGGAACAATCTTCCTGCATCTAGCCTGCCCAACCTCTTAAGAATTTTGTAAGTCGTTACACATTCCCTCAAAGTTAGCTTTTCTCCAATCAAAAATCTCCACCCTAGGTCCAGTTCTGACTCTCTCCATAATTATATTGAAACTAATGGTATTGTGATCACTGGTCCCGAAGTGCTCACCAACGCATACCTCCGTCACCTGACCTGCCTCATTTCCTAACAGGAGGTCCAGCACTGCCCCTTCTCTGGTCGATACCTCTATGTACTGCTGCAAAAAACTATCCTGCACACATTTTACAAACTCCAAACCATCCAGCCCATTTACAGAATGTGTTTCCCAGTCTATTTTTGGAAAATTGAAATCTCCCACAATCACTACCTTGTGCTTACTACTAATATCTGCTATCTCCTTACACTTTAATGCTGCAACATTATATTCCACACTTGGGTTATTTTTCCCTTTGCACTACCTGCCGTACTTGTGAATGGTTTGATTATACTCATGTCTAGTATAATTTGACATTAGCACACAAATATTGTTTTTTACTGTATCATGGTACACCTAATAATAGTAAAACAATATTAATACCAATACCATCAAGAAATATTAAACACAGCCCAAGGCTCTAAACTCAAGAAAGGGAAAGACTGTGGGGTAACATAGAAACATAGAAATTAGGTGCAGGAGGTAGGCCATTCAGCCCTTCGAGCCTGCACCGCCATTCAATATGATCATGGCTGATCATCCAACTCAGTATCCCGTACCTGCCTTCTCTCCATACCCTCTGATCCCCTTAGCCACAAGGGCCACATCCAACTCACTCTTTTAGATTATTTTTACATTCTTTATACTCCTCTAGCACCCTCATTTACTCCATGCCTCCTATAATTATTGTAGATATCTCTCTTTTTTCGAAACAAGTGTCCAATTTCCCTTCCCTCAACTAACCCAAGCAGTCTAAAATAATGAAGTGATACTAAAGTAGAAACTGTTTCTGGTTATGGAGCAGACCAAAACCAAAAGTCAGTGAATAAAATATCATCAATGAATACAATAAAAAAAAAAATTGAGGTGAACCATTTTACCAAGAATCGTTAGAATGTGAAACTTATTTCGTGTGAAACAGAAAGTTATAAAGTGTTCCCAGAAATGTTTTGCTCTCTATGTAGTAAGTAGATAACAATGGTCTGATAATCATGTATTGTTTCCAGAGAGTAAAAGACCACTGATTAGGCATCTTACTGTGATGTCTTTACCTGTTAAACTGCAGGTTTCCTGTTGACCTTTAGCACCGCCACTCAAAAAATATACACGATGCATCAAAGGGTGAGTGAAGGTATAGTACGAGGCAGCATTATGGAAATAAATTTTTGTATCAATTTTCACAGTAAAACACGATTGATAAATTCTTGATCTCATGATCTTTATTGTAGGGGTCCTTCATAAATCTGCATGTAGTTAATTTCAGTCCAAATCTAGGGAGGTTTGTAGCTTGGGAAAATGGATCTTTCAGCGGAAATGTTAAATGAAAGTAAAAATTAGGTTAAAAAGTCAAATATACAAAAATAGCTCAACACAAAATTGCAAGGAACAAGCTCTTGTGTTTTATGTCATTTATTCTTGGATAGACACAAAATGCTGGAGTAACTCAGCAGGATAGGCCGCATCTCTCGCGAGAAGGAATGGGTGACGTTTCGGGTCGAGACCATTCGGGTCTAGACATGACACGTCACCCACTCCATCTCTCCAGAGATGCTGCCTGTCCTGTTGAGTTACTCCAGCATTTTGAGTCCATCTTCAGTAAAAAAAAACAGCACCTGCAGTTCCTTCCCACACATTTATTCTTGGATTCTGTACCATACTCTTCTATTTTCCCCAAACAAAAAAAATCTTACAAAAAAGGGGGTAAATGCAACAGCTTTGGAGAATATTTGCCCACACTTGCCTTCTTAATGTTGAGGATAATATAAATTGAAAAGTTCAGATTATTCATATTAAGAAATTCATCTATTCTCCCTCTATTGTCAAATTCTTTGACAAAATGCACCTTTTGCCATTTTAAAATATGCCAATATAACAGTGGTTATCAAGGAGGTTTTCTCCAGTGTCCTGGTCATTGTTTGCTTCTCCAATATCACAAAAAAACATTTTCCAGTCTGGAAAATTAGCTGCTTCTGGTTAAACAGATTAATGCCCTTTTTAGAGGAGCAAACAGTGGAATCATATGCATACCGCTGTTTGGTGTTTGCTTTGTATGCTCACAAATAGCATGGTTTTAATTCCAAGACACTGGACAGGATATTCACTAATCTTGGCCTTGGAAACCTGAATTGGAGCTTGAAAAAATTCATTCCTTTTATGTACTGGAATAAAACCCAAACTGACTTAAGATTTAGCTGTGTACTCTGATTGTACAAAATGTTATGGGATTCTGAATTTATTATCTACCCAATAAATAAATAATGATTTTGTTCATGGAATATAGAGGTCTGGCATTTATTGCTTATCACTAATTCCCCCTCATGAATTTGCTTGCCAGGCTTTTACAGGGCATAGTTATGAGTAGGTGAGTTGGGATCTGAATTACCAGAAGAGGTCAGACCAAGAAGCAAGTCAGATGTCAACAGTTTAGCAGTTCCAGTCGCTTGTCTATATCTTTACTGAGAGATTTACATTATATTCAGGAATTGTTTACATTGCATCTTTCTCCAATGGCAAACAATCAAAGGATGGGCCCCGTAAAGGATGAGCAGACATTACTCATGTGTCATGAATAGTCACAAGTTTACATTTATAAGTCAACGGTGGACCTAACTCAATTCCCCGTAGAGGACTGGGAGGCTTAAGTAATGCAGGATGGTGTAAATTAGTTGTTCATTAAAAAAATTAGGTCCTTTGCCTGGATTTTGAGGGAGAAGACTTCCTGTAGATACACTTGGGGAAATGTACAAGGCATTGATTGTTCTACATTCAAAAGGCAATAAGGGATTCCTGAGGAAGAAATAAATAATCAGTGGCCATTTCTACCTCTGAAGTGAAGGTAGAATTCTATTGCAAAAGATGTTGGTGGACTTGAGAAATACACACTATGGCGTTCCCAATCTAATGGGTGATGGATATCTCCTCCTTTCTGCCCCTTGGCTTTCTGGAATGAACCTGCGCTGTAGAAGTTGAAGGTATTTTCATGACTAGCCATCAGGGGTTTCATAAAGGAAAATGAAAATAAACATTTGAGTTTTAAAAAAAATCCCCAAATCCTACTATAAAGATTCCAGACTCGACTAGCTTATAAAACCTTTCATTTCTAACTTGATCAGGTCATCCTGGCAGCTACTCTATAAATCTCATTATTTTACTCATTGTGCAGTAGTCATATAAAACTAATAAACACACAACTGCTATATCACTGGCTCATATACACAATATTTGGAAATATTTCTATTAGGGTTTTTTTTTCCCTGGAAAGCAAAAGGGATGAACTGATATGAGTTCCTGGAAATGTATCAAGGCACTCAGCAGCCAGTGCCCCTGTCTTTGCATCAGTGGGCTTAGAGTTCAAATCCCCCCCTGGTGTCTTCACCACAAAATTCCAGTCTGAGTCCTCAGTGCAACCCTTCGGGAGTTTAGCACTGCTGCAGTCCTCACACAGAAGCATTGTTTTGGGATTTGGTTTTGCATCATCTCATCTGAATGCCAAGAGCCTTAAGAAAAACTATTAAAATTTAGTTAGAGTTCTGACAGGAAAAGGCTATTTTGGAAGTCATCCCTTAAATTACGGCCAGTGTTGAGCCATAAAATATAAATACTCAGAAAACGGATTACAGAAAGAGCACTTTCACTTGTTGTTTTATGTGCAAATTGTTTTAAAGCATTGTTTAGCACATACTTCTTTTTACTGTCACATCAGGCTGTTGTGATCAACACTTATACAGGTATCCTCCTGTCATCAGTTAAAATGTGGCGATGTCATGAACATGTATGGTACACATTTCTGACTTACTGACAAAAACTTGGATCAAAGGTCACAACCTATAATCTTTGCTTCTCATGGTAAAATAAGGAGCAAATCACATGGCAAGCTGAGAATATGACTTCAATTGTTAATATGGTATCAATTTTCTAAACACAGTCCCCTATTTTGACATTTATGAGGTGCCAGTTTGTTTACATGTTGCAATGATTAGGATCAAATGATGAGTGTTCATTTAAGTTCATGATCTGCCATCTTAGCCCCTAATGCTTGAGCAACACAACACCGATTACACAATGGGAGAAGGGGAGGAGAATCACGGATCAATGTGGTATTTAATTCCATTCCCTCCACAATTCTTTAGCATATCCTCCCATTGCTCTTATCCCTTGATTTCCCTACTTCCCATTCATTCCTCCCGTTTCCTCTGTTTTTCCATTTTCCCTCACCTCTATGTCAGCCTATTGTCGCTGTCCTAGACTTTCACTGACCCATTTCTCAGCAGGCAGCGCACAATTGTGGCAACTCTGAGCTCAGCAGTCAAATGCCATTTGCGAGCATCGCAGGTCATGAGAAAAAAACCCATTGAAAATATTCCGTTGTTAACCATTGATTTGGAGTTAGAGAGCAAATTGCAGCAGCTTTTTAATACACCTAAAAGAGGGGAAATCCAATTTCCATCCAGAGGTCCATCAAAATTCTCACATTTATGTTGCTTCTTAAATTGGCTGCCAGGTTTCTCACGTTACAACTGTGACTATAGTTCAAAAGAACTTCATTGGCTGCAAAATTCTTTGGAACAAACCAAAAGGATCACGAAAGTCATGAAATAAATACAGCTCATTCTTTCTATTCAAATTATGTAGCAGTTCGATAGGGTCAACATGAAGGAACTCTTTCCACTGTGGGTGACTCCAGAACAAGGCACCATAAATAAAAGATTGGCACAAATAGATCAAATAAAGTTGCTGGATACTGAGAGTTCACTTAGTTAATCTTTTTGAGTGTACGGGATGAACCCGTCACACTTGGCATTGACAATTTCCACAGCTTTACACCCATTCTTTTATTGCTTAAATGGTGCTGTGTCAGTGTAAACCTTTCTGGCACTAGGAAGATAGGCCACATGGGATTGAAACCATACTGTGTGATATTAATAATGAGCAATAACATGTTTGTGTGAAATTCTTTGTCTGCAATTTTATCCAAGGAGCTAGCCCTTTTATATGATTGTATCATCTCGTTAATATTAGACAGAAGAATTTCATCTGGATGCATTAACATGAGTGAGTTCACGGCGCGATTTAACTCTCAATGGGTGATGGCTCCGTTCTAAAATACCATTTTCCCTACATTACAACAGCTGCATTTCTCATGCCAGCCTTTTTCTGCCTTCACTATGTGAATTAATGCCAGTTGTGAATATGCAAGCATTGTACATTGTAGATGCCACTGAATACTAGGAAAACATGAAGAGAGGGATCATTCCACCAGACAGGACTCAATTAAAGCTTACAGCAGTATTTTTAGAATTTACCACCGTATGTTTTCCTCTCATCATATAACATAAAGTTACATGACAGTTATTGTTTGTGAAGAATTTCTTGTGGTGCCTTTACGAGGAAAATGCAAGGAAAATGTAGTGGAACCAACTGTGTCGACCTAATTAGAGTAAACTAACTGAGATGACAGATAAATTATCATACAAAAGTTGTATTTTTACAAATAAATAAGATAGTTATAACCTTAACTGTCACTGCTTGCTCTCTGACAAGACGCAAAAGAGTAATAGTTCTACAGCAGAGCATTGATTGATTCCATTGTGATGGGCATGTGTTAGAGGTGAGCCTGATTGTAAAATATACTTTACAGCAAGGCCTATTTATTCAGCAAATTGCTGACAACCTATTTTACTTCGGAGTCACGTGAGTGACTACGTGAAGAGCCCGCCTCACGCTGGTAACGGCATGACGTCAACGCTGACGGCGAAAGGAGGAGCTGCGGTAAGGAGCAGCTCCTCGCAGCGGTCGGAACGGCCCGCAGGTAAGTGAAGTTACATCGGGGCGGTTTTCAAGTTACGCTGGTGGCTCCAGCATCGAAAGTAAAAGTAAAAAAATTAGACGTTAGCGTGCTGATTGAGCACAGATAATTTTAACAAAAAATGGAGAAATCGGGAAAGAAGGTTTCGCGGGTGAAGAGAGCCTCCCGGGTGTGAAAGTAAATATACGGGACGCGAAGCTAGAGTGGACCCGGTTCCGATACCGCTGGCCACTGATTTACCCGATATAGAATTTCCAGATTCTCCGGAAATTATAACCACGGAGGAAATGCTCCTAAGAAAAGCAAAAAGAAGCTGTGAGGCCCGTGGTTTCTGATGATTCTGATTCTGAAAGACCTCCAGACAATAAAACTATGTGGCTAAAAATGGAGCATATGGAGAAAGTTCTCCAAACTATTATGAGACAAGGGTCACAGTACCCACATGAATCCCAAAAAATCCCTGAGGGGTTTGAATATGATGAATAAGGCTGTGGGCACAAGTTGGGAATATGATACTCCAGACCCACGATTTGGGCTGGAAGAAGTCTCATGGGATGATATCCCGATGGAATTTAGGGCTGCAGAAGGCAGACCCTGCTGAAGTTGAAATGGCTTTTGAAAGCACGCCACAAAGTAAAAAGAAAAGCTTGATGTGCCTGGGATAGCACAAGTTTTTGCTATACCCGAAGGAAGTGTGAGGCTATGGAAGAAAAGCCTAGCTGCCAATATAAATTATATGGTATCTCACCAGCTTCATAATACTGTAATGAATGAATTATCAGAATTATATAAAGCACCAGGCAATTGTGCCTCATTGGAAGTGCCTACGGTGAATCCGATGGTATGGGCGTCTATGACTCCAAGTATGAGAAGCCCAAGAAGTGAAATTTCAAAAGGTGCTAAAATTATTTTCTGCTGCCATTACGGGCATTTGGCAGGCAAATGGAGAATCTGGAAATGGAAAAGATTCAAAAAGATACTTTGGGCTTATTGTGCAATTCGTTTTATGAGATCAATTGCCATGAGAAAAATGGCGATTCGGCCCATATTTCACCCTAGATTTGCAAGCCTGTGTCAAGAAAGTGGAGTTCAAGCTCTGGGTATTTGTTTGGGAGAAAATCTGCCGAAACAGCTGAAACAGTTGGATGAAGAAGCTAAATATTTTTAGCACTATTAAGCCTTTTGTCTTTGGACAAAGAAGAGGTTTTTCGGCCCGAAGGGTTTTGATTTTCGTTATAGAGGCAGAAATTTGTCACGAAAATATTATCGTGCTGCGCAGGCCAGTGCTTCCCTGCATTCGGGAAAGAGGAGACCATCACGCTCTTATGGAGAGGTACTAAAAACTTCTATCCTTAAGGAAAACTGTGGATGAATCTCCAGTTGGAGGGAGATTGCAAAAGTTTTATAATGCCTGGCTTAATATTACTTCTGATCGATTTATATTACAAGCAGTTTCGGGAGCTATTATTATTTTTAAAGAAGGGGTCAATCCTCCTGTACAGAATAAACCTGCTTATGCTTATGTGTTTTTCTGCAGAAGAAAGAATGGAGATTAATGTGGAAATTGACAAATTATCCGGAAAAAAGGGTAATTGAAAAAACTTGTGAACATAAAGCATCAATTTGTCTCTAATATATTTCGCAGAGATAAGAAAGATGGTGGTTGTAGAATTATTCTAGACCTTACAGATCTAAATAAGTTTGTAGAATACAAACATTTTAAGATGGAGACATTCAGTACTGCAAAATATCTGATTTCAGCAGGTTGTTATATGGCTAAGATTGATTTGAAAGACGCCTATTATTCTGTAGCAATTCATTATCTTTTTCGGAGATACTTAAAGTTTTATTGGCAGGGGCAATTATGGCAGTTCAAAGCTTTACCAAATGGATTGAGTTCGGCTCCTAGACTCTTTACAAAACTGTTGAAACCAGTTTTAGCCCAATTAAGAGCACAGAAACACATTGTAATGGCTTATCTGGATGATATTCTGATTATTAACGATAGTCAAGAGTCAGCTGAGCACTCAATTTCAGTTACTAAAGCTTTGTTTAAAGAGCTTGGATTCTTAATTCACCCAATTAAGTCCCAGCTGCAGCCAGTTCAATCAATTAATTTTCTGGGGTTTGTAATTAACTCAGTGACTATGTTAGTTACTTTGCCAGCAAAGAAGGCAAATGATATTTCGCAAATGTGTAATTACCTCATTCACAAACCTTATCCCTCCATCCGAGAAGTGGCAAAAGTCATTGGTACACTGGTGGCAGCATTTCCGGCAGTGGAATTTGGGCCATTACATTATCAAAATCTTCAAAGGGACAAAGTAAGGGCTCTTAAAGATAAGGCAGGTCACTTTGACAGGCCTATGCAATTAACAAGGAAAGCAGTATTGGAATTGCAATGGTGGGTTGAAAATGTCCCACAAGCTGCTAAGAATATCATGATTAAACAGCCTGAAATGGTTTTACAAACAGATGCTAGTGCTCTCGGATGGGGGGGCCACAGATTTATCCTCCAGTTGTGGAGGTAGATGGAAAAACTGAAGAACAAGTGTTTCTCCAAGAGTATGGTATTAACTATTTGGAATTATTGGGGGCCTTTTATGGGCTTAAAGCATATTGTTGTGCTAAACAAGGTCTGCATGTGTTAATACAGTTAGACAATAAAACGGCTGTGGTTTACATTAATCACATGGGGGGAGTTAGATCAGTATCATGTGATTGTCCTGGTCAATGAGATATGGCAATGGTGTATTGGTCGGCAGATATGGATTTCAGCAAGCTATATTCCAGGTAAGGACAATGTGGTAGCAGATGAAAGGTCCAGGATTTTTAAAGATAATACGGAATGGATGCTTAAGCCAGCAATATTTAAGAATATTGTTAGCCGATTTGGGTTGCCAGAAATTGATTTGTTTGCATCCAGGCTTAATCATCAATTGCCTCATTATGTGTCTTGGGAAACACGATCCGGACGCAGTTGCAGTAGATGCGTTTTCATTACACTGGGGAAAGATGTTCTTTTATGCTTTTCCACCATTTGCTCTGATTCAGAGATGCTTAAAGAAAATAGAGCAAGATTCAGCTTCCGGATTGTTGGTAGTGCCAAATTGGCCAACTCAACCTTGGTTCCCAGTTATGCTGAATATGATTAAAGAACCGTATATGCAGATTCCTAACTGTAGTGATATCTTGACTAATCCAGTAACAAATGAAGGTTACCCATTATATGCATATATGAATTTGTTAATCTGCAGGTTTTGACCAGACCACTACAGGAACTGGGATTGTCGGACCAAACTTTGGCAGTTATTGGCGCATCATGGCGAGATAGCACACAAAAACAATATATGACACATATTAAGAAATGGGAAGAATTTTGCACACAGTCAAATATTTCTGATGATTCTGTGAATGTTACGCATGTTTTGGAATTCCTTGCCAATTTGCACTTTGGGCAACATTTAAGTTACAGTGCCATTAACACTGCACGCAGTGCCTTGTCGTCCTATTTAGGACTTATGACTGATGAGAAATCAATTGGGTCGCATCCATTGATATCACGATTCATGAAAGGAATTTTTCACATGAATCCGCCAAAACCTAGATATACAGAAATTTGGGGATGTGAGCATTGTACTTGCTCTACTTAGAGAATGGACTCCAATTGAAGGGTTGCCATTGGATAGGTTAACATTGAAAATTGGTCATGTTAATGTCACTGGTCTCAGCTCAAAGAGTGCAAACTTTACAAATGTTGCGTTTTAGACTGTAATGCATGTGACTACAGATAACGTTGTCTTCTATGTTTACGATCTGATCAAACAAAGTAGACCAGGGAGATCTGGAACAAAGGTAACCTTTCAAGCTTTTCATATTGAGCCTGCTTTGTGTGTGGTTAGACATTTGAACCAATATATTAAAGTTACGGACACTTTTCGAGGAAACGAAAAGACATTACTGCTTACGCACAAAAAGCCACACACAAAAGCTTCAGTTCAAACTATCTCAAAATGGTTGAAACAGGTGTTGGTTTTAGCGGGAGTAGACACTGATGTCTTCAAATCTCACTCCACCAGGGCGGCAGCTACGTCCGCGGCGAAGGGGCGGGACGTACCTCTCGAGCATATTTTAAAAATCGCAGGGTGGAGTAAAGAAGAAAACTTTTTCAAAGTTCTACAACAAACCTGTTCACACTATGACAAGCTTTGGACACGCGGTGTTGGGAGCACTATAATCACCTGCTTTGTTTGCTATTAATTGCTATTAATTGCTATAATCAGTTGTGTAGTCACTGATATCTTTTGTCACTTGTAATCATTTTCCCTCAAATATAAGGAGGGTATTATATGGTCTTTTCAACCATTAAAAAAGTTAATTGTGAAAAGATCTAACATTTGTCTGCTTTCTCATGTATGTGTTTACTTAGCCGGACTGTCGTACGGATTAATTCTACGACATAAAAAACACAGAAAGCTTTAAAAATCTTCACGTAGTCACTCACGTGACTCCGAAGTAAAATAGTAAGATTAAACGAGAACTCACCTGTTCGAAGTTTGATCGTTATTTTACGAGGAGTTACGATGAGGGATTACGTGCCCTCCACTCCCACCCTCGTAAAATAAATGATCAAATGGTAGTTCTAAGTCTTTTTATGAGCCTTACTATGTTACTCCGGCTTTGGTGTTCTGTGTTTTTCATGCCGCTGCTTTGAAGTATGCCGTTACCAGCGTGAGGCGGGCTCTTCACGTAATCCCTCATCGTAACTCCTCGTAAAATAACGATCAAACTTCGAACAGGTGAGTTCTCGTTTAATCTTACTATTTTAGAAAAGTGTCTCCATCAATTACAGCAAGGCATACTCATCAGCAAAACAACAAGGTTTCCCAGTTAGCTAGCCATCTCCTTCTTTTGCAATTGGCCTTTGATACCTATAATCTCAAAGTTTAATCTTATTGCTGATAGACAAAATCCTTCAGAACAAAGACGGCCATTTACTTTTTTCTGCAACTCTTGTTATTATTCTAAAGGGTGGTTGCAATCCGGTAGAATGAGGTAGAGGAGGCAGGTATGATCACGACATTTGGTACTGGTTTATTATTCTCACGTGATGTGAGATACAATGAAAAATTTAGTTCTGCATTCTCTCCAGGTAAATCATACCATACGTAAATGCATTCACACCATACTTGAGTATAACATGTAGTACGAAAAGAGAAAGGAAACAAAATGCAGAATATAGTGTTACAGCAACAAAGAAAATGCAGATTTAAAAAAAGTGCAAGGAGCACAATAAGTGTATTGGAAGATCAGGAATACATCCATGGTTTATGAGAGGTCTAATTAAGCTTGTGATAACAATAGGAAAGAAACTGTTTTTGAATCTTGTGGTACGTGCTTTCAGCATTTGTACTGTCTGTCCGATGTACGAGGGAAGAAGCGAGACTAACTGGGGCGTGAGAGGTCTGGAATTATGTGGGCTGCTTTGCCAAGGCAGTGTGAAGTATAGATGGAGTCGATGGGTGGGAGGCTTCTCTGTGTGATGGACTGGGCGGCATACACAACTCTCTGCAATTTCTGAGCAGAGCATGTTATTAAACCATGCAGTGATGCTTCCAAATAGGGTAGGATGCTTCTTATTTAAGAAGCTTCTGGGCTACCACTTGAATCGGCAAGACACAATATCACATGGATTGTCATCAATTTGATGAATAAATAGGCCTTGCTGTAAAGTATATTTTACAATCAGACTCACCTCCAACACATGGCCAGCACAATAGAATCAATCAAATGGTGGATGGCACAGTGGCATAGCCATAGATTTGCTGCCTTACAGCCTGGGTTCGATCCTGACTACGGGTAGAGTTTGTATGGAGTTTATATGTCCTCCCTGTGACCATGTAGGTTTTCTCTGGGCGTTCTTGTTTCCTCCCACACTCCAAAGATGTACAGGTTTGTAGGTTAATTGGCTTGGGTAAAATTGTCCCTAGTGTGTAGAATAGTGTTAGTGTATGGGATGATTGCTGGTTGGCGCGGATATGGTGGGCCGAAGGGACTGTTTCCACGGTATTTGTCTAAAGTCTAAAGACTGAAAATGGGATTTGTCTCGGGTATGAAGAGGCCAATTCAGGAGCTCCATGCTGCGGAGAGTTTCAACTCCCCCGATGCTGGAGTTTCAATCACCCCGACAGGGGCTTCGATCACCGGCTGCAGGGGCTTTGATCGCCCCGACTGAGGATGGTTCGACTGCCCCAACCGCGGGAGAACAAAAAGGAAGAAGATTGAACTTTATTGCGTTCCTTCACAGTGAAGAATGTAGAATCCACTGTGATGGATGTTTATGTTAACATTTATGGCTCAAATTTCACTGTACCTTAACCGGTACATGTGACAATAAACTGACCTTGAAACCTTGATCATGTGTTAGTAAATGCGGAGCATAAATATTATTTTTCTGGTGTAATCTGCTCTAATCCTGGTAAGAGGATGTTATGTTTCAGAATAATTGCCGTACTTCAAACTCTCAGTAAAATTATATATTAGTACTATGTATTACACTAGTACTAATGTTGCTAGTATTGCAAATTGACCACTGCTCTATGTGGATAGTATACAAGTATTACCTTGGCAAAACTGGTTTTGCAAATTAGCTGCAATAGCATCATAGAACATAGAACAATACAGCACAAAACGGGCTCTTCGGCTCACAATGTTTGTGCCGAACACAATGCCATTAGTAAGGCCACACTTGCAGTATTCTGTGTCATCTGGTTAGCACGTTATAGTAAAAGATGTGAAAAGCTGGAGAGGGTGCAGAAAGGATTCACGGGGATATTGCCTGGATCGGAAGGCTTGAGTTATCAGAAATAACTGGATTTATCTCGAACAAAGGAGGCCGAGATGTGACATGATAGAGGTACATAAAATTATCAGAGGCATAAATAGGGTAAACAGCCAGAATCTTTCTCCAATGATAGGGGTTTCAAAAACAAGACAACATAGATTTAAAATGAGAGGAAGGAGGTTTAAAGGGGACCAGAGGGATACATTTTTCACAAAAAGGATAGTTGGTGTCAGCTGGTTTCCTCCGTCGGTTAGCTGCAAGAGTAAATGGTGAGGCAGGAACAGTAACAATGTAGATGCCTATCCATCTCCTCTGGAGATGCTGTCTGAGTTACCCCAGCACTTTATGCTTTTCTTGGTAAACCGGCATGCATTGGTTTTGTCTCAACAACTTAGGCATGATAATCGGCATAGACAAAGTGGGCCATAGAGTCATAGAGTCTTACAATGTGTAAACAGGCTCTCTGGCCCAACTTGCCCATGCCGACCAACATGCTCCACCTACACTAGTCCCACCGGCCTATGTTTGGCCCATATCCCTCTAAACCTAGCCTATCATATCCATATACTTATCTAATTGCTTCTTAAACGTGGCGATAGTAACTACCTCAACTACCTCCTCCGGCAGCTCGTTCCATACACATTGTGTAAAAAAGGGAAGTCACGGAGTCTAAAAATAAAAGAGAATAAGTATAACATAGCAAAGATGAGCAGGAAGCCAGAGGATTGGGTAACTTTTAAAGAGCTACAGAAGATAACTAAAAAGGCAATACGGGGAGAAAAGATGAGGTACGAAGGTAAACCAGCCAAGAATATAAAGGAAGATAGTAAAAGCTTATTTGGGTATGTGAAGAAGAAAAAATTAGTTAAGACCAAAATAGGACCCTTAGAGACTGAAAAGGGCAAATTTATTATGGGGAACAAGGAAATGGCAGATGAGTTGAACATGCACTTTGGATCCGTCTTCACTAAGGAGGACACAAACAATCTCCCTGATGTACTAGTGGCCAGAGGATATAGGGTGATGGAGGAACTGAAGGAAATTCACATTAGACAGAAAATGGTGCTGGGTAGACTGATGGGACTGAAGGCTGATAAATCCCCAGGGCCTGATGGTCTGCATCCCAGGGTACTTAAGGAAGTAGCTCTAGAAATCGTGGACGCATTGATGATCATTTTCCAATGTTCTATAGATTCAGGATCAGTTCCTGTGGATTGGAGGGTAGCTAATGTTATCCTACTTTTTAAGAAAGGCAGGAGAGACAACAGGGAATTATTGACCAGTTAGCCTGACATCGGTGGTGGGGAAGATGCTGGAGTCCATTAAAAAAGACGAAATAGCGGCACATTTGGACAGTAGTACCAGGATCAGTTCGAGTCAACATGGAGTTACGAAGGGGAAATCATGCTTGACTAATCTTCTGGAATTTTTTTACGATGTAACTAGGAAAATGGACAGGGAGAGCCAGTGGATGCAGTGTACCTGAACTTTCAGAAAGCATTTGATAAGGTCCCAAATAGGAGATTAATGGGCAAAATTAGAGCACATGGTATTTGGGATAGGGTGCTGACATGGATGGAAAATTGGTTGGCAGACAGGAAACAAAGAGTAGGGATTAACAGGTCCCTTTCAGAATGGCAGGCAGTGACTAGTGGGGTACCGCAAGGCTTGGTGCTGGGACCGCAGCTATTTACAATATATTTTAATGATTTACATAAAGGGATTAAAAGTAACATTGGAAAATTTGCAGATGACACAAAGCTGGGTGGCAGTGTGAACTGTGAGGAGGATGCTATGACGATGCAGGGTGACTTGGACAGGTTGGGTGAGTGGGCAGATACATGGCAGATGCAGTTTATCCAGTAAGGTGGATAAATGTGAGGTTATCCACTTTGGTGGCAAAAACAGGAAGGCAGATTATTATCTAAATGGTGTCAAGTTGGAAAAGGGGAAGAACAACGGGATCTGGGGATCCTTGTTTATCAGTCACTGAAAGTAAGCATGCAGGTACAGCGGGCAGTGAAGAAAGCGAATGGCATGTTGGCCTTCATAACAAGAGGAGTTGAGTATATGAGCAAAGAGGTCTTTCTGCAGTTTTTCATGGCCCTAGTGAGACCACACCTGGAATATTGTGTGCAGTTTTGGTCTCCAAATTTGAAGGACATTCTTGCTATTGAGGGAGTGCACCGTAGGTTCACAAGGCTAATTCCCGGGATGGCGGGACTGTCATATGTTGATAGAATGGGGCGGCTGGGCTTGTATACTCTGGAATTTATAAGGATGAGAGGAGATCTTATAGAAACATGTAAGATTATTAAGGGTTTGGACACGCTTGAGGCAGGAGATATGTTCCCGATGTTGGGGGAGTCCAGAACCAGGGGCCACAGTTTAAGAATAAGGGGTAAGCCATTTAGAACAGAGATGAGGAAATACTTTTTGTGAGTCTGTGGAATTCTCTGCCTCAGAGATTCTCTGGATGTTTACAAGAGAGAGCTCTTAAAGATAGCGGAGTCAAGGGATATGCGGAGAAGGCAGGAGCGGGGTACATTGTGGATGATCAGCCATAATCACATTGAATGGCGGTGCTGGCTCGAAGGGCCTACTCCTGCACCTATTGTCTCAGGTTCCTATTAAATCATTCCCCCATCTCCTTAAACTGATGTCCTCGTTCTCGATTCCCCTATTCTGGGCAAAAGACTCAGCGCATTTAGCTGATCTACCGCTCTCATAATTTTGTACACGTCTCTAAGATCGCCCCTCATCCTCCAGCGCTCCAAGCCTGCTCAATCCTAGCCTGCATAACCTCTCCCTATGCTCAGGCCCTCAAGTCCTGGCAACATCCTCGTAAATCATTTCTGCACCCTATCCAGCTTGACAACATCACCTTAGCAATTAAATTGTTAGAAAAGACCAACTATGGTTTGGACTATGATATGTACATGCCTCTAATAATTTTTTGTTTTTAATAAATAAATAAAAAAGAAAAGACCAACTCAGCATGCTTCACTTGGTTCATGTTTGTTATTCTGTTCTCACCCTTTTTTCACTGTGATTTATCTGTGTGCATGGAATCTAATGATCAGCAGAAAAAAGATACATACCAAAGCAACATTTTTAAAGTAACAATCATATAATAAATAGCAGTATGATGTTTCATGAAGACCTGATACTTGCTTTAATACTATGTTCCATTCACAACCCCTAGCATGCGCTAATTAATCTACTGATTACCAATTAAACCACTCTTCTGTTTTTAAATTCTCATACTTGCTTTCAGATTTCTCTACTTGTCAATATTGCTGTATCTGCCATGTAGACTGTAGACCCAGAGACTGGCAGACTCGGGTGACACCAGAGGCTTCTTCAGCGCTACTAATGGGCCTGTCCCACTTACGCGGCTTTTTCGCCGACTGCCAGCAACTGTCATGTGTCGTTGCAGGTCACCGAAAATGTTCAACACGTTGAAAATCTAGCAGCGACCAGAACAAGGTACGACTACTCACGACCATACAGGCTTCACCCTGTGACATGTCGCCAGGGTGTCGCCTGTATGGTCGTGAGTAGTCTCCTCAGTCGCCCAAAGTGTTGTAGCATCTTTCTGGTCGCCGCTGAATTTCCAACGTTGAACATTTTCGGCGACCTGTAACGACCAATGACGGGTGCCGGTAGTTGCCAAAAAAGTCTTGAAAATAGGACAGGCCCATAAAGTCGTCTATGGTCCAAGCTACCGCGGCTTAATCCCCCTGCACTCAAAAGACGGACAAGAACTGAAGGACAATGAGTCCATTAACGCCCGATGGAAAGAGCACTTCCAGGAACTCCTCAACCGTGACAGCACAACTGAACCAGACATTACCCATCGCATCCCCCAGAGTCCCATCAGAGAAGACATGGAAGAACCTCCCACTATGACAGAGGTTCAAGATGCCATCAAGAGCCTCAAGAGCAACAAGGCCCATTAGTCCAGATGGGATCCCAGCTGAGATCTTAAAGAAAAGTGGACCGGAGCTCCTGTACCACATCCACGCCCTACTCCTCAAGGTCTAGGAAAAAGAAGAACTTCCCTCAGAACTCAGGGGTGCTTTAATAGTGACCATTTTCAAGAATGGAGACAAGGCTGAATGTGGAAATTACAGGGGCATATTCGCTCCTGTCAACAACAGGCAAAGTTCTAGCTCGTGTCCTCACAAACTGACTTCTACAACTGTCTGCGGAGGTACTCCCAGAATCACAGTGTGGATTCCGCCCATTCAGAGGCACAGCAGACATGATATTCACAGCACGGCAACTCCAGGAAAAATGCCGTGAACAAAGGCAGCCTTTGTACATGGCCTTCATAGACCTGACAAAGGTTTTTGACTGGTACACCGCCAAGCTCTTTGGAGCATACTATCAAGGTACGGTTGTCACGACAAGTACATCAGAATATTGAGGCTTCTACATGATGAAATGTCGGTCACAGTGCTCAGCAACTGCGGCTCTGAGTCCGAGCCCTTCACTTTGGAAACGGGAGTCAAACAGGGATGCATCTTTGCACCCACCCTGTTTGTTGTCTTCATTGCTGCCATACTTCATCTCATTGGTGAAGAGCTGCCAAAGGGGATCCCCAATCCTCTACAGAACTGACGGTAGGCTCTTCAACCATATAACCATATAACAATTACAGCACGGAGACAGGCCCTCTCGGCCCTTCCAGTCCGTGCCGACCATTTGTTTTCCCCTAGTCCCATCTACCTGCACTCAGACCATACCCCTCCATTCCCGTCACGTCCATATACCTATCCACTTTACTTTTAAATGTTAAAATCGATCCTGCCTCCACCACCTCTGCTGGAAGCTCATTCCACACAGCCACCACCCTCTGAGTAAAGAAGTTCCCCCTCACGTTACCCCTAAACTTCTGTCCCTTAATTCTCATGTCATGCCCTCTTGTTTGAATCTTCCCTACCCTCAATGGGAAAAGCTTATCCACGTCAACTCTGTCTATCCCTTTCATCATTTTAAAGACCTCAATCAAGTCCCCCCTTAACCTTCTGCGCTCCAAAGAATAAAGACCTAACTTGTTCAACCTTTCTCTGTAACATAGTTGCTGGAACCCTGGCAACATTCTAGTAAATCTCCTCTGTACTCTCTCTATTTTGTTGACATCCTTCCTATAACTAGGCGACCAAAATTGTACACCATACTCCAGAATTGGTCTTACCAATGCCTTGTACAATTTTAACATTACTTCCCTACTCCTATATTCAATGCTCTGATTTATAAAGGCCAGCACACCAAAGGCTTTCTTTACCACCCTATCTACATGCGATTCACCTTCAGGGAACTATGCACAGTTATTCCTAGATCCCTCTGTTCCACAGCATTCCTCAATTCCCTACCATTTACCATGTACGTCCTATTTTGATTTGTCCTGCCAAGATGTAGCACTTCACACTTATCAGCATTAAACTCCATCTGCCATCTTTCAGCCCACTTTTCCAAATGGCCCAAATCTCTCTGTAGACTTTGAAAATCTACTTCATTATCCACAACACCACCTATCTTAGTATCATCTGCATACTTACTTATCCAATTTTCCACCCCATCATCCAGATCATTGATGTACATGACAAACAAACAGTGGACCCAACACAGATCCCTGAGGCACCCCACTGGTCACCGGCTTCCAACCTGACAAACAGCCATCCACCATTACTCTCTGACATCTCCCATTCAGCCACTGTTGAATCCATCTTGCTACTCCGCCATTAACACCCAAAGATTGAACCTTCTGAACCAACCTTCCATGGGGAACCTTGTCAAAGGCCTTACTGAAATCCATATAGACAACATCCACTGCTTTACCCTCATCAATTTCCCTAGTTACCGCTTCAAAAAATTCAAGAAGGTTTGTCAAACATGACCTTCCAGGCACAAATCCATGTTGACTGTTCCTGATCAGACCCTGTTTATCCAGATGCTTATATATATTATCTCTAAGTATCCTTTCCATTAATTTGCCCACCACTGACGTCAAACTAATAGGTCTATAATTGCTAGGTTTATTCTTTGAACCCTTTTTAAACAATGAAACAACATGCGCAGTACGCCAATCCTCCGGCACTATTCCCGTTTCTAATGACATTTGAAATATTTCTGTCATAGCTCCTGCTATTTCTACACTAACTTCCCTCAATGTCCTAGGGAATATCCTGTCAGGACCTGGAGACTTATCCACCTTTATATTTTTCAAAAGTGTCAGTACTTCCTCCTCTTTGAATCTCATAATTTCCATAGCTACTCTACTTTTTTCCCTTACCTCACAGAGTTCAATATCCTTCTCCTTGGTGAATACCGAAGAAAAGAAATTGTTCAATATCTCCCCCATCTCTTTTGGCTCTGCAGATAGCTGTCCATTCTGGTTCTCTAATGGTCCAATTTTATCCCTCGTTATCCTTTTGCTATTAATATAGCTGTAGAAACCCTTTGGATTTACTTTAACCTTTCTTGCCAAAGCAACCTCATATCTTCTTTTAGCCTTCCTAATTTCTTTCTTAAGATTCTTTTTACATTCTTTATCCTCCTCTAGCACCTCATTTACTCCATGCCTCCTATAATTATTGTAGATATCTCTCTTTTTTCGAATTTCCTAATGTCTAATTTCCCTTGAAAACCATGGCTCTTTCCAATTTTTACTATTTCCTTTCAACCTAACAGGGACATAAAGATTCTGTACTCTTACAATTTCCCCTTTAAATGTCCTCCATTTCTCTTCTACATCCTTCCCATGAAACAAAGTGTCCCAATTCACTCCTTTAAAATCCTCACGCATTCCCTCAAAGTTAGCCTTTCTCCAATCAAAAATCTCCACTCTAGGTCCTGTTCTGACTCGCTCCATAATTATATTGAAACTAATGGTATTGTGATCACTGGTCCCGAAGTGCTCACCAACGCCTCCGTCACCTGTCCTGCCTCATTTCCTAACAGGAGGTCCAGCACTGCCCCTTCTCTGGTCGGTACCTCTATGTACTGCTGCAAAAACTATCCTGCACACATTTTACAAACTCCAAACCATCCAGCCCATTTACAGAATGTGTTTCCCAGTCTATTTTTGGGAAATTGAAAATCTCCCACAATCACTACCTTGTGCTTACTACTAATATCTGCTATCTCCTTACATATTTGCTCTTCCAATTCTCGCTCCCCATTTGGCGGTCTATAGTACACCCCTAAAAGTGTTGCTACACCGTTCCCACTTCTCAGTTCCACCCAAATAGCCTCCCTAGACGAACCCTCTAATCTATCCTGCCAAAGCACTGCCGTAATATCCTCTCTGACAAGCAATGCAACACCTCCACCTCTGGTCCCTCCAATTCTATCACACCGGAAGCAACGAAATCCTGGAATATTTAGTTTCCAATCACAGCCCTCCTGCAACCATGTTTCACTGATTGCCACAACATCATATTTCCAGGTGTCAATCCAGGGCTCTAAGTTCATCCACCTTACTTACAATGCTCCTAGCATTAAAATATGCACATTTTATAAACCCACCATCCTTTATTCTCTGTCTATTATCTTTTTCATCTTTCTCGCCTACATTTTGGGTCCGAGTGCTTCCCTTCTCTGCCTCTTGCCCCACACCCTGTCCCCTAGCCCCCTCTACCCGAGTCCCTCCCCCCAGCCTTTCTAGTTTTAAAGTCTCCCCAGTAGCCTTTGCAAATCTCCCTGCCAGGATATTGGTCCCCTTCGGGTTCAAGTGCAACCCGTCCTCTGCGTACAGATCATGCCTTCCCCAAAAGAGGTCCAGTGATCAAGAAACTTGAATTGCTGCCCACTGCACCAGTCCCTCAGCCACGCATTTAGCCTCCACCTCATTTCATTCCTACTCTCACTGTCACGCGGCACAGGCAGTAATCCTGAAATCGTTACCCTTTTGGTCCTTCTCTTTAACTTTCCCCCAACTCCCTAAATTCTCCCTTCAGGACCTCGTCACTTTTTCTGCCTATGTCATTGGTACCTATGTGTACCACAACATCAGGCTCCTCTCCCTCCCTTATCAGAATCTTTTGGACACGTTCTGACACATGCGAGACCCTGGCACCAGGGAGGCAAACTACCATCCGGGTCTCCCGACTGCGTCCACAGAATCGCCTATCTGACCCCCTAACTATAGAGTCCCCTATTACAATTGCCCTCCTCTTTTTGCTACCCTTCTGAGCATCAGGGCCGGTCTCTGTGCCGGAGGCCCGGCCGCTGTTGTTGCCCCCAGCTAGGCTGTCCCCTCCAATCGTACTCAAACCCGAGTACCTATTTTCCAGTTGTACGGTCACAGGGGTACTCTCTAGCCCCTGCCTCTGCCCCTTGCCCTTCCTAACCGTGACCCCACTTGTCTGCCTCCTGTGGTCTGGGAGTGACTACCTCCCTGTAGCTCCTCTCTATGACCTCCTCACTCTCCCTGACCAGACGGAGGTCATCGAGCTGCTGCTCCAGGTTTCCTAACACAGTCCTTTAGGAGCCCCATCTCGACACACCTGGCGCAGATGTGGATGTCTGGAGGGCTATCAGATTCCCTGACCTCCCACATCTGACATCCAGAACAGTACACTGCCCTGGCCTTCATACTGCCCCCCTTACACAGGATACAATAGCAACACAATATAAAAATCACTACAAAACTGCTGGGATCTGACTGTAAATCAGCTGCTTTCCCTAGTCCACTTTCAACCTTAATAGGTTGAAGGCCAAGAGCAAAGTAACACCGCCATCATGGAGATTCAGTACGTGGATGACCGTGCCATTGCAGCACACTCTGAAGAAGACCTCCAGGGTATCCTAATGCCTTTGCCAAGGCATACAGAGTCATGGGCCTAGCCTTAAATATCAAGAAGACCCAGGTCCTACATCAACCTCCACCCAACCAGCCATCTACCCAGCCCACTATAAAAGTGGACAACACTGCTCTTGAAATTGTTGACCACTTACTGTTCACTATCGTCTTGTGGCGCAAGGTTTTGAGTATCATCCCAATGTTCTTTTTCACTTTGAATGGTCTGTGGTCAGGAATTCCTCAGAGTTAGTGATGATGTTGCATTACTTCAAGGAGGTTTCGAGGACGTCTTTAAATAGTTTCCTTTGTCCACCTGGTAGACTCTTCATGACAGAGCTTGGAAGAGAGCACCAATGATGGGTATCAACACAAGGCCTTGAACCTGCCTTTTCGGTGCTCCGCTGCACTTTTGCATACTTAGGACAATTGTATTTTATAGCCTGCACACAATGGCAGTGATTCAATCATGACAGGAAACAACAGCCAAACAGATTGCACATCATTCACTAGCACACTTTCTTCCTCTGCTCTGCACGAAAAGAGGTGCTGAATTACAAGTAGCAGAGGTAAACTATTGTTGGATAAAGACAGTTGAATCATCAGTGTAACCAAAAGATTCAAGGATGTGCTCAAAGCCTCCTTGAAGAAATCCAACATCCTCCTCGATTCAGAAGGGATTCCAAAGCAGAGTGAGACCAGCGTGGGATGCACTTACTGACAAAGATTTAGATCAAGTTGAGGAGTCAAAAGGGACACATGCCTTAACAACTTTGGACTATGTTTTGAGATGTTAGGTTAGGTTAAAATGTCTAAAATGAACCAATAGTGGCTAAGCTTCGTGATGTGGAATGGAACCATATAATAGCACCAAAGCCAGGTCCTGGGTATAGAGTCTTCTACATTTTATGTGGTTTTATTGTCTTGCAGTGTGTGTATAAAGTTTGTATACTACAGGTATGTGGGTTAAATAAGCAGGTTTACGGTACAATAATGTGATGTCACTCTAAACTGGTTAAAAGGCTGCCAGACTTCAGATGTGACCTTGCACTCTATCACTAATGGTTTGAATGCCAATGCTTGGTATGCCAGTAAAGAAAGGATGTCCGCATTGTTGGGTTCAAGATGTGTTGTAAAAATGCCTGTGTCTTCAGTATCAAATAACAAAAAATCTTGTTTGTGAGAGCGGCTGGACTCATATTCTCATGTCATGCCCTCACAAGAGAATTAAGGGACAGAAGTTTTGGGGTAACGTGAGGGGGAACTTCTTTACTCAGAGGGTGGTGGCTGTGTGGAATGAGCTTCCAGCAGAAGTGGTGGAGGCAGGATCGATTTTAACATTTAAGAGTAAAGTGGATAGGTATATGGACGTGAAGGGAATGGAGGGGTATGGTCTGAGTGCAGGTAGATGGGACTAGGGGAAAACAAATGGTCGGCACGGACTGGAAGGGCCGAGAGGGCCTGTTTCCGTGCTGTAATTGTTATATGGTTATATGGTTATATGACATGGCACAAATTAGCCACACAAAGTTTAATTCAATATGGTCGTGTCTCACATGTGTAACCAAATATGCAGATGCAGGTCCTGTTCCTGATGATCAGACCTGATGTCCTGTGCAGAGCCCACACTAGGTGACAGTCTCAAACAAATGAAGCAGTTTCATGGGCTGGCAGCAAGTGTACATTTTTCACGAATCATATCATTGCAAGCTTCAGATATGCGTATTCAACATGCCCAGAGAATCACAGACAAGTAGCATACGTGCAATGCAAAATATGTTACCAATTATAATCTCCAACCGTTACACTATAATTCAGTCCTGGAGGCAAGTGCAGGCTGGCCGAATTCCTCAGTCTCAAATGTTTCAAAGTCTCACATACTGTGGTTTAGTTGAGCCCTTCTAAGAATTGTTTTATTTTTTCATAGTTCATATACAATATCATCATATAATATACTTATTAAAACTCTGATCTTGTTAGTGTGTATATGTGTGTGTGTATATGTGGTTGTCTTTACATCTTCGCGAAAAAACGACGCTATAACGATAACATTTTTACATATTCCGGATGACATTTTTCCCGTCGAGGACTGAATCACCTTATCTGAACATTTCATGCTTTATTTCTCGACATTACTGATTAAAGTTTAAAAACATGAAAATACTTTGAAATTAAAAACATCAGCTTCAGATGATGATGTCGCAATGGCTCAGCAAGCAGAGACCAGCACGAATGAAGATTTCATCCTTTATTTGACACATTATTCGTGATTCAAGCTTTAAATAAGATTTTTACAAATTCTGATTCACATTTTTTCACTCGAGGTCGAGATCACTTTCACTGAACATTTTATGCTTTATTTCTCGACTTATTACTGATCAAAGTTTAAAAACATCAAGCCTCAATTAGGATGGCTCGACTAGAAGCGGGAGCGCAAATTGCTCTCCCAATGCTCTCATAATGGCTCAACTAGAAGGGGAAGGGCAAGTTGCTATAGCAACCCACAGGGCAAGTGCAATTGGAATTTTTTAAGTCACAATGACTCGAGGGGGAGGGCGAATTGCTATTGAAACACGCAGGGCAAGTGTAATTGGATTTTTTTTAAAGATCACTGCTGAGGAAGACAAAGGGAGTGCTGGAATCTTACGTTCGGGAAAGGCTTGAGTTGGAGGACCACGCCTCCCGTGGGGGCTACGGGTAGGGAACGGGTGCGTTGGGGGAGCAGACCCAATGGGTCTGCAGTTGGTCTAGTTTACAATAAATCTAGCAATGTCAGGTGTACATATTGTTCTGCAGTAAAGGTTATAATTTATATGTTTAGCTCACCTGTACAGTCTGCAGCACAGTATGTCCTTAATAAATATTTACTGACTGAATCCAAGAGCTGCTTCTGGAGATGTTACTGATTTTGCTGTTGACAGCCAATGACATTTGCCAATATAATCGTCAGCATTACTTAGTGGTAGAATAAATTCTTACCAAAAGCCCTGTTAGTTCCCAGTGGCTTTGACTAGTATGGCTGGCTGGAAGCTTTAGTTTTCAACCAACAATTGGAAGACAACAAACTGTTACTCTACTAAAACCCAAGATGACAACATGAGAGTGAGTAGGCAAAAGTAAATTATAAAATAAGGATAAAATATGTGCTCGTACATAAACAACACAAATAGTTCTTTAAAAATTCCATAATGTATAATGAATGTACATTTCATTGAGAAATAAAAATAATAATGGCATCTATAGCTAACTAAAGAGGGTAGGATAATTGTAGTTATTTAAAAGCTTGTAGTTAGGCAACCTGGCAATTAACATTTTAGGATTTGCTGACGGAATAATTGAAAACAAGGTTAAAGTAAATTAAATTAGAAATAGATAGCAAGAAAAATAAACAAACATGTTGTAAGTATAGACACATTGAGAAGAGTCCTGATCTGAAACATCACCTATCCATTTTCTCCAGAGATGCTGATGACCCGCTGAGATACTCCACCATTTTGTGTCTATCTTTGGTATAAATCAGCAACTGCAGTTCCTTGTTATTACATTATAAACTTGTTCTGAAGACCTGCATAAAAATGTTGAAAAGAAAAATAAATCTTGAATAAATAAAAAAGAAAAATAAATCTAAAGCAAAAGGCTGAAGAAATTACGAAGAGAAAATGGATGAGCGTTTTTTTTTCAGTATCAGTCCTCGTGGCAGATGTAAATAAACTGTACCAGAAGTATTAGGAGACCCACTGATTATGTTAGGAACTTATATGATTATTATTATTATAGTAAAGAGAAAGCCACTAAATAAATTAAGGTAACTAAAAGACAGTTTCCTGGACTTGATAGCCATCTCCTTATGGATGTAAAAGAGATGGCTGCAGAAATAATGGATGCATTAGTAATGATCTTAAACTTCATCGATACTGCAAGAATCCCAGCAATTAGAACAGAGTAAATTAGTACTGTTATTCAAGAAAAGTGGAAGAGAGAAAATGACACCAGCTTTCTTGACGAGAGAAAGTATCACACACCAGCTTTCTTGACATCAGTTGTTAGTAAAGTATCAGAATTCATTCTGATATCTATATACTTTTAAAAGTAAGTGTGTGTGTGTGTGTGTGTGTGTGTGTGTGTGTGTGTGTGTGTGTGTGTGTGTGTGTGTGTGTGTGTGTGTGTGTGTGTGTGTGTGTGTGTGTGTGTCATTTTGCCTGTGAAACGTATCTCCTCGAAAACCAGATGCCGAAATGGGAAATATTTTACATATTTCAGTAGAGATTTTCCTCTGTACATTTGGTACATTATTTTCCTGACTTTTTTTTTAAAGTTGTTGAACAATCTGACTTTTTTTATAAATCTGATCACTGCCCAGCTTCTGACATTACAATAACAGTGAAATGTTTACATCTTCTGGTAGAAATTTTCCTTATGATTTCAAAAATCCAATCCTCTATAAAAATCCAATCGTCTATAAATTTGATCCCGAGATATTTACTAAAATTTATCACCAAACTGACATTAAAAAAAAAATAATGGTTGCCCTCACAATGCCTTTCCTCGTGCCCCCCCCCCCCCCTCCCCCTCCCCCCCCCCGCCTTGCCGCACTGGATTAATGTAGCTGCTGTCAACGCGCATGCGCAGTTTTTCACAAGGTACGTTAGCCCACCCATCCCCCCATTTTTCAAAAGGCACAGAAAGATCGAGAAGGTTCTGCAGCAAAGATCCTACAGCTCAGCTCTGCTATAGGATCTTTGTGCTGCAGGTGCGGGGTCAGTGGCGCCCACGCGCTGAAGAAGTTTTCGCCTCACTGCCGGCGCAGCTCGTGAAGCCACACCCCTCCCATCCCCTGCCCACTCACTCAGCTGCCGGTTTCCAGAGAGTCAAGCGTGCTTCTGTCTCTCTCCGCATTTCGCAGCCCACTCACTCGCCCGGCTCCTCTCCACCCCCCCCCCCCCCTCCTCTTCTCACCTCCTCCCCTCTCCTCCCTCCCTCTACCCATCACCTCCTCTCCGGGGAGGGGCCCGATTCGTCTGTTCCCCCCCCCCCCCCCCCCCAGCACCGGCCGGCTCTGTCATGCTGGTGGGTATGCTTCCCTTTGCGGAAGCCATGATTCGGCTGGTCCCCCCGCCACTTTTCACCGTCCTCAGATCGCTCCATGCCTCACTCGGGCCCCCGCGAGCTGCCGCTCCGCCCCTCTCCTCTCTCTCCCCCCCTCTCTCTCTCCCTCTCTTCTCTTTCTCCCCTGCTCTCTCCCACCTCACTCTCCCCCCTCCCCCCCTGCGCTCCCGCCACCCTCCCTCCCCAAAACCCCCTTCCCCCCACCCCTTCCCCCCTTCCCTCTCATCCCTCCCACCTCCCTCCCCCCCCCCCCCTCCCCCCTCCCTTCCCACCCCCTGTCCCCGTTCCCTTTCCCCCCTCTCAGCCTCTCCCTCCCCTCTCTCTCCTCCCCGCCTCACCCACCCGCCCTCTCCTCCTCCCCTCCACCCCCCCTCTCCTCTCCCTATCCCTTGCCCTTTCTGTCTCTGCCTCTCTCTATCTCCCCATTCTCTCTCTGCCCTAACTCTCTAACCAACCCCCCCCCCCCCCCCCCGCTCTCTGGACGCACCTGCAAGTTGGGAGTTTTTGGGTCAGTGGATAGAGCGGTTATGGTTATATTAATAATATTAATATAATATCAAGGGTGGTAGTTAGTGTGTGTGATGACGCGTGACGCCGCATGCCGCCCCCCCCCCCCCCCCACCGCCCCCCCCCCCCCCAGTAAAACGCGCGTTGGGGGAATAGACCCAACGGGTCTGCACTTGGTCTATTATGTATTTATAAACATGAAATGCTTAGCAGTCAATATGGTTTACTGCAAGAAAAATTGGAATTGACCATTAGGCTTTTGAGTTTGTAACAAATTGAAAAATAGGAAATCGGAGGATGAAATATATCTGGATTTTCAAAAGGCATTTAATCATTAGTTCACATTAGTCTTGATCACACTATTCCTTGCAAATTCTTCATATGCTCCGTTTTTCTTTTTTTTTTTCCAAGACCCACCTGCTCACCTGGCCCAGCATCTATATTTTAGCTGTATGTATTTCCTTTTAGTTTCGACCCTTAAAGAAGAAAAACTTGCACTCAGGGCATCTTTCATAGTCTCAGTCATCTTAAAGCACTTAACAGCTAATTAATTGCCTTTTCAAGTGCTTATGCATCAAATGAACTATAAGGTTGAGTTTTAAGGATAATTCCCTCATTCTCCTCAAAGTAACGAATGTCCACCTGAGGCAAACTTGACCTCAGCTTCACATCTCAACTGAAACTGAGCCTTCGAACAATGCAGCATTAAATGGACCCTAGACAATGAGATCAAATTCCATAATTTGAGTTACTTTTCAGTGAAGGTGGGCATTAATGTGAAATTGCTTCCATTGGCACCATTGCTTCCTGTATGCCCACACAACCTTATGGTAGCAATGTTACAAGATTTTGAGATTTTAAAAAGCAAGTCTGTAATTTATCCCATCAGATAAAGCATAAAAAGAAGTTTAATTTGACACCTAATTCACTTTCATATCTTCAGTATTAAAAAAGTTATGGTCATTTTCATACTCTGAAATTAGCATCTCGTTCCTCATTGCCTTTCCATTGACTTAACATAAAAGTTGTGATCTAGGACAGTCAAAAGCCCATAACTTTCTTAATAATTAATAGAACTCAATGAAATTTTCAGTTATTATAGATTGAAGCATTCTGAAACAAATATGAAACAAACTTACTTGGATGACCAGAAATTAAAGCATATAATTAGTTAGTTACCTAATTGTAGCTAATTACAAAATTCAATTACTAGATCTAAACATCTATCCATTTCTTAAGAAATTATAAACATTTTTAAATTGCCTGTGTCCAAATAACATTCACACAATAATCCACAATATAACATGATTTTTAAATCTCATCTTCATGAATTTATAGGCCAAATGGAAGGAATTTAGTGTTTAATTCCTGTAAATTAATGGCCATTTAAATCAACTTGCGAGTGGGTTTTAGTGGAACACGGTGGATTGGAACGTTGCGGTTTGCGGTGAATTTAACCCACAGTCGGCAGGAAAAATACAGCTGGTTCGTATATTTTTTTTGTCCCCTTTTCGCATGATGAAAATTTGATTAAAGGCTTCCTAAGAAGCACGTTTTTATGTAAAAATAAACTGTGTACCTTCTTTTATCGCCTACGTTAGGTCCGTTCCGCTGTCGGCGTTCACGGCTTTAGAAGATGACTTTTAAACTATTCTAGCTAATAAATGATCTAGCGTAGTTTAAAAATAGCTTCATATAACAAATGTCGGAGCGATTTCTCTTTAGCGACGAAATCGCCTGAGATTGATCAATTTGGACTGTCTAGGGAAAAACGGCATTTTAAACTCGCCCCCTCTGAAAGGCGTCAAAGTCACGCACACGGGGAGTGGCAGAACTGCAGCGTCACTCAAGATAGGTATTGTAACATACCTACTTATGGCTGTCTGAGAAAAATATTGCCCAATAATGGTCAAATATAGTACATGGTCTATCTACTGCGCATTTTTAAGATATGGATTATCAGTCGCTCCAAAATCCTCCAAATTGCCTGGCAGGCTAAGTGAACCCATTTTAGCATACTCCCCCAGCACCAAGGCGTGCTTATAGTCAAAGAAGTCCAATTGGCAGGTTACATTATTTACGTGCTTGATATTGAAACAAGCATGCAACCCAAGTTCCATTACAACAAGAGACTGCCCTGAAGATGCGGAAATGGAAGGCACTGAGCACCCCAAAACTGTTTGATGGGGGACACAAAGAGATTGAGCTAAAGTGGCAGTAAAAATGTAGTACCTTCCAAACAGCTTTTCCACCCACCCTTCACATCTGCCTTACTGGTGGCTGAGTCAATGGGACACAACTTTACTTCATCAGCCAATTAAGGTCATCCTGGATCACAAGGAATTGGCTAAGAAGAAGTCGGCTCTCTCAACGCTTCATTGGACTGACACCCTGGAATGAGACTTGAAGTCAGATTCTTGGGTCTGATCAACAGCTAACATTCTGTGCTCCATACAGAATCCTGTGGCAGAATTCCAAGATCTTCTGCTAAAAAGTTCAACAAAGCTTTGATTTTTAGAGTAGCTTATCTCATTGTTAAAATGTCAGAAAACACTGTGTAAAGAAATACATTTAAATGTAATAAATACTCTGTCAACAAATACAGCAGCTATTGTCTGTCAGCAGCCTCCCAACAGACTGTAAAGGGATGAATGATCAGTTCATCCCTTGAAAAGCATGTTGGTTGAAAAGCATCGGTATTTCAATTCTGTGAAATCACTGAGTCATAGAATCATACAGCTCAGTAGCAGGCCCTTCGGTGCACTCCCTATTTATCTATACTATTACTTAAACTCTCACCTTGTCCACTTCCGGTTTGCGTTGTTTTTAAATTTGTGCAAAAACGGTTACTCACCGTTCTCTACTCCAAGCGCACCAAGTTTTGTTCCGATCGGTGAAATATTACGAAGGTTATTGGTTTGTTATTCGCCGGGACGGCGACGCCCCTTCCAGCATCCGCTGTCAATCACCGGCGCCAAGAATAAAGCTGAAAGAGCGGAGTGTGGGCTGTGTTCCGCGGGCGGGGGCTGGCTGTGTTGGCAGGCAGGGGCTGGCTCTGCTGGCGGGCGGGGTCTGGCTGTGTTGGCAGGCAGGGGCTGGCTCTGCTGGCTCTGCTGGCGGGCGGGGGCTGGCTGTGTTGACGGGCGGGGGCTGGCTGTGTTGGCGGGCGGGGGCTGGCTGTGTTGGCAGGCGGGGGCTGGCTGTGAGCGCGACAGACGCTTGGGACGGGAGCCGCTGAGTGAGTCCGGAGCCGGGTCCTGGAGGCGGTGAGTGCTTTTGGATCCGGTGAGAGTCCACACACCCCCCCACCCACACCCCCAACCCACACCCCCCTTCGCCCTCCCCCACCCCTCTCCCCACCTCCCTCCACTACACACTCCCCACTACACCCTCCCCTCCCCTACATCCCCCCACCCCTCCCTCCACTACCTCCTCCCCTCCCCTACACCCCCTCTCACCACACCACTCCCCATTCCCTCCCACATACATCCCCTCCCCTACCCCCACCACACCCCCCTCCCCCCCGAACATCCTCTACCCCCACAACCCCCATACCCCAATACCCCCTACCCCCACAAACCCCCTCCCCCACACACACACCCCATCCCCCACACACACACCACCCCATCCCCCAAACACCCCGCTCCCCACACACCCCCTCTCCCGCACACCACTTCCCCCGCACATCCCCCTCCACATCCCCCTCCCCCTCCCCTCCCCCTCCGCTGCATCCCCATCCCCCATCCCCTGCACACCCCCTGCCCCGCACCCTCCCCCCAGCACACCCCCCCCCTCCCCAGACATCCCCTCCCCCACACACCCACCTCCTCCAGCCTCCCCCTCCCCCACACACCCCCCTCCTCCAGACAACCCCCTATCCCCCTCCCCACACACCAACCCCTCTCCCATACACATCCCCCTCATCAGCCCCTGACAGGCCCCGCCTGAAGCCTTGCCCCTCCCCTGGCTGCAGGACGCTCCCCACCTGAAGCCGTCCCCCGGCTACAGAACGCTCCTGCCATTGCGTTGGGGGAACAGGTGAGTGATGGAATATTGCATTGGGGAATAGGTTGCGTTGGGGGACCAGTCCTCCCGTGTGACTGGGATCCAACGGGTCCCACTTAGTCTAGTTTATACTAATCCTATTTATCTGCATTTGGTCTTTGGCTTTCTATCACTTGGGATTCAAGTACTTGCCTTGATGCTTCTTAAATGTTGTGAGAATATCTGCTTCTACAACCTTCTCAGTTCCAGCATGTCATAAGCTGAGTAAAGTGACTTGCATTGGCAGATGTTTCAAGGTTCATGCAAAGGACAACAGCATTGTTATCCCTTCTGAGTATAGAAGTTAGGAGTTATGCTGCAGTTGCATAAGACCTTGGTGAGGCTGCGTTTGGACCATTGTGTTCTGTTGCAGGCACCCTGCTAAAGGAAGGATGTCAATAAGTTGGAATGAGTGCAGATATTTATGAGGATGTTGCCAGGACATGAGCTATAAGTTGGGTAGGCAAGGACTTTATTTCTTTAAGTTTTGTAACATACCTACTCAATGCTCTGACTAATGAAGGCTGCCGTGCTAAAAGTCTTTTTGACCAAGCTATGTACATGTGATGCTATTTTCAACAAACTATGTTCCTGCACACCTACAGTGGCTTGCAAAAGTTTTCACACCCCTTGAGCTTTTCCACATTTTGTCACGTTACAACCACAAACGTAAATGTATTTTATTGGGATTTTATGTGATAGGCCAACACAAAGTGGCGCATAATTGTGAAGTGGAAGGAAAATGATACATGGTTTTCAAATTTTTTTACAAATAAAAAACTGAAAAGTGTGGCGTGCAAAAGTATTCAGCCCCCTTTACTCTGATACCCCTAAATAAAATCCAGTGCAACTAATTGCCTTCAGAAGTCACCTAATTAGTAAATAGAGTCCACTTGTGTGTAATCTAATCTCAGTATAAATGCAGCTGTTCTGTGAAGGCCTCAGAGGTTTGTTGGAGAACATTAGTGAACAAATAGCATCATGAAGCCCAAGGAACACACCAGAGGCCAGGGATAAAGTTGTGGAGAAGTTTAAAGCAGGGTTAGGTTATAAAACAATATCCCAAGCTTTGAACATCCCACGGAGCACTGTTCAATCCATCATCCGAAAATGGAAAGAGTATGGCACAACTGCAAATTTACCAAGACATGGCCGTCCACCTAAACTGACAGGAGAGCATTGATCAGAGAAGCAGCCAAGAGGCCCCTGGTAACTCTGGAGGAGCTGCAGAGATCCACAGCTCAGGTGGGAGAATCTGTCCACAGGACAACTATTAGTCGTGCACTCCACAAATCGGGCCTTTATGGAAGAGTGGCAAGAAGAAAGCCATTGTTGAAACAAAGCCATAAGAAGTCCTGTTTGCATTTTGCCACAAGCCATGTGGGGGCACAGCAAACATGTGGAGGAAGGTGCTCTGGTCTGATGAGACCAAAATTGAAGTTTTTGGCCTAAATGCAAAACGCTATGTGTGGCGGAAAACTAACACTGCACATCACCCTGAACGCACCATCCCCACTGTGGAACATGGTGGTGGCAGCATCATGCTGTGGGGATGCTTTTCTTCAGCAGGGACAGGGAAGCTGGTCAGAGTTGATGGGAAGATGGATGGAGCCAAATACAGGTCAATCTTGGAAGAAAACCTGTTACAGTCTGCAAAAGACTTGAGACTGGGGCGGAGGTTCACCTTCCAGCAGGACAACGACCCTAAACATACAGCCAGAGCTACAATGGAATGGTTTAGATCAAAGCATATTCATGTGTTAGAATGGCCCAGTCAAAGTCCAGACCTAAATCCAATTGAGAATCTCTGGCACGACTTGAAAATTGCTGTTCACAGACACTCTCCATCCAATCTGACTGAGCTTGAGCTATTTTTCAAAGAAGAATGGGCAAAAATTTCAATCTCTAGATGTGCAAAGCAGGTAGAGACAAACCCCAAAAAACTTGTAGCTGTAATTGCAGTGAAAGGTGGTTCTATAAAGTATTGACTCAGGGGGGCTGAATACTTTTGCACGCTACACTTTTCAGCTTTTTATTTGTAATAAAATTTGGAAACCATGTATCATTTTACTTCCACCTCACAAATATGCACCATTTTGTGTTGGTCTATCACATAAAATCCCAATAAAATACATTTACGTTTGTGGTTGTAACGTGACAAAATGTGGAAAAGTTCAAGGGGTATGAAAACTTTTGCAAGTCACTGTAGATCTCTCTGTTCTACAACATTCCCCAGAGCCATATCATTCACTGTGTATGTCCTTCCCACTGTTAGTCTTCCCAAAATGCAACCCACCTGCCTAACCGATCAAGATCCTGCTGCAATTTTTGACAACTTTTAGTAATTGTTCTTTCTTATCAGTCTTACAGTATGTTCTTTTGATGGCCTTTATTGAAACACTGTGGAGGCATGGTTACCATATTAAGTGATTTTGTCTATTTTCTGATTTATGACAATATCAATTTTTGGAAGTCTGTAAAAACCGAACTTGTTCATAACCCGGGAAGAGCCATTTTTTGCGGATTGTTCATAGGGAAAAGGAGGCAAAATTATTTTATAGTACAACAGTATCAAACTTATCACTGAGTGTAAAGGAGTTTGATGTCAGTATTAGTTATAAGGTCAACTTCTGGTTTATAGATCAGGACTAGATCAGTTGATCCAGAGGGGCAATCAACAGGACTAATTCTTTGAAAAGAACAGCATGGTTTAATGGTAAGTAATAAAAATTAAACCTATAAAATGTTATTGTCAAAAGATAACTTGAGACTCTTGACTTAAAGGCATTACATCCTTCCTTTTAGTCCTCTCAAAATAAATGCTTACATTGCAATTGCCTTCCTTACAACTGACACAACCTGCAAATTAACCTTTTTAGGAATCCTGCAGCAGCATTCCCAAATCCATTTGCACCTCCGGTTTCTGAATCCTCACCCCATTTAGAAAATAATGCCTTTATTCCTATTACCAAAGTGCACTTTGCTACGTATTTTATTTGCCACTTCTTTGCACACTCTCCCAACCCGCCCAAGTCCTTCTGCAGATTCACTGCTTCCTCAATACTGTCTGCCTTCCACCTAACTTCATATCATCCACAAATTTGGCCACAAAGCCATCAATTCCATCATCCACATCATTAACATATAACGTGAAACCTAGCGGACCCAACACCGACTCTTGCAGAACATCACTAATTACCAGCCGCCAACCAGAAAAGCCCCTTTTTATCCCACTCTTTGCTGTCTGTCAGCCAATTTCTATCCATGCTAGTACTTTGCTTCCAATACCATGTTTAGCAGCTTCGCATATGGCACCTTCTGAACATCCAAGTAAACAACATCCACTGACCTTCCATTGCCTATCCTGCTTGTTACTTCCTCAAAGAATTCCAACAGATTTGTTAGGCAAGATCTCCTCTTAACAAAACCATGCTGACCTCAAACTTTCATGTGCCTCCAAGTACCCTGAAACCTCATCTTTAATAATGGACTCTAAAATCTTACCAACCACTACAGGCTGGTTGCATTTACAAATTCCTATTCCTTTGGAACCATTCATGACTCTAGTGATTCTTGAAAGATCACTACTAATGCCTCCACGATCTCTACAGCTACCTCTTTAAGAATTCTGGGATGTAGTCCATCTGATTCTGGTGAATTATCCACATTCAGGCCTTTCAGCTTTCCAAGCACATTTTTCTTAGTAATAAAGACCATACATATAAGTATCCACATGATTAGAAACTTATTTTTGCATATTTTCAGCAAACACAGATTCATGACAGAAACCTGTTCCCAAAGTATTAAATTCACTTGACCCCAGCTGGAGTAATGGTCAATTTAACTTCGGAGTCACGTGAGTGATTCCCTGAAGAAGACCCACTAGGCAGCATGTGCACCAGTACGTAAGCCGCACTGGCGCAGCACCAGATCCTGCCAGTGGTAAGTTAAACCTAGAAGGTAAGTAAATTTTTACTCTACCAGGGTTTTTTCAGGCAGGAGCACAGAGGTTTTCCTGCCAGTTTCGCATCTGTGGGGAAAACCCAGTCCGACCGCAGAAGCAGATAACTGGCAAAAAAGATCAGATTGCGAGATAAGGAGCCGCTAGTGCAGTCAGTGGAGCCTGCGGGGATGCCGTAAAAACAGCAAGAAATTCAAGCACACTGTGTAGTCAGCAGCTCCCAGCCTGCGGGGATGCCGTTGGAATGGCAAGAAATTCAAACATAGTCGCTGACAGTGTAATCAGCGGTTCCCAGCCTGTGGGGATGCCGTTGGAACGGCAAGGAAGTAACGCTAGAGTCACTGACAGTGGGGTCAGTGGCTCACAGACGTTGGTCCCCACGCAAGGAATTAAATGGGACTCATTCAGCCCTCTTTTGGACTCAGGTGAGTCGGGCTACAAAGGGTTCTCCTTATAATAAAATGTATGTATGTTATAGTGTTTTTCTTAAAGTTAAAAGCTAAAGGCAAAGTTAAAGTCATAAAAAGTTATTGTTTTATGTCTCTTACAATGTAATCCTTGTTGTTTAGCAGAAGTTGTGTGAATTGTTTTAACCCTTCACAGGTAAAACTGTACACTAAAAATGTAGATTAGTGAGCTTACACTGTAATAGCGTGGGCCTATGGGACAGGCCGCGCCAGCAGCGCCTGACAGGGCTGCTTCATGTGTAATAGTGTGGGCCTATAGGACAGGCTGCGCCATCAGCGCCTGGAACAGGGCTGCTTCATGTATAACAGTGCGGGCCTATGGGACAGGCCGCGCCAGCAGCGCCTGACAGGGCTGCTCCATATATGAAAGTGCCAGCAGCGCCTGATACAGGGCTGTTTGTGACATTATCGGCCTACGAGAGAGCCGTGCTAGCAGCACCTGGTACAAGATCGTTTCATGTCAAAGAGCGCGTGCCTTTACGAAAGGCACGCCAGCAACGCCTGGACAGGGTTGCTCAAGTTCACACATAATCTGCTATGCCCACGGAGTCGAGAGATGATTCTCCACCGGGGCTGGATAGCAAGGCCCACGGAGTCGGGGGATGAATTCCTCACCGGGGCTGGATTGTGCACTTGAAACAACTATCCCAAATACAGCATCTGTTGCATACAGTGCTACACAGGTCTCCTCTTGGAGGCAGAGACCAAGATGGGTCAGTACCGAGTCTCAGGGTATGGCTGTGGGGCATACCCCAAGGGATGAAGGGCACATGTCAGAGGTACATTTTTCCTGACAAGAAAGTTGCCATCCCAGCAGAATATTCTATTTGGGTTAAGGCCAATGGGTTTGTATCATTATTGGTATCCTGCAGCCTGCGGCAGCTCCTGTTTAGGGTTGCCTATGAATCACCCTTTCTGAGGAGGAAAGAGCAAAAGGTCAAGATATAACTGACTCCAGGTTCTAAAGAAGTCAATAGAACATACTTAAGCACATATGTGCCGGCAGAGTACATCGCTAACAGGGGGATGTGAGAGCCAGCCGTTGAATCTGTTATTCAGGTAGGCCTATTCAACAGGGGAAGAAAGCCTGGCAGACAAATCAATTAGGCCAACGGCGGGCAAAAGTCATCGTTTCAGAACGCACCCCAGGCGCTCATCGGCAGTAAGCAGTTCACTGGAGCTGGGGGCAGCATGATAGCTCAGATATTCCATGCACCTTACCAATCGTACTCAACAAAATGGGTCTAGCACTTCCAAAATATGGGTAGTGCACCGTTCACAAGTTGTAATATTTACATTTGTTTTGTACAACACACAAAGGGTAAAGATATTTGGTTGAGGCACAGTCGGAGCATTCTAAGCAAGTTTGGATTATGGCCAGGGTTGTTTAAAAACAAATTAAGGTTCGGAAATTGGGCAAAAGTTCTCATGCAAACCACCCCTGGAATAAGGCAGGAGTGGCATGTTATTATGAAGAATGGAGAGTGTCGGGCATATGAACTTTCCAAATATGAAAACTTATTTTCCTGACTAACTACAGATTCATAAGGGTCAGAGATCCATGCTATGCAAATCCCATTACAGAGGTTATCAAAGACAATATAACTGTACTTTAACAGTAAAGCTTTGGGGTATGGGATAAACTGTTTGTTGGTCATTGGGATTTACCTTTAATTATTATTAGTCTTGACTCCACCTTGTGGCAAGAGATTGGGGTTATAGCAATCTGTTACAAAACTGAGTTTAATTTTCATCAAGAGTAATTGGCAATATAGCAGCTGTGTTTCAGCCTAGCAAATGAAGGAACTGATATTGTGTAAGTAGCAAATAGACCATTGTTAAGAACCTTATGCTATTGTCAGCTGAAGCTACCTCAGCCACAATGATGAAGTAACGGTATTCAGCATTGCTGAACATGACAATAACTCATGGAACTTGAACTTGAACTTGAAACTCGCTACAGTAGTGTGGTCGGTCGAATTCAGTTATTACAAACTGATGCTTAGGACTCTAAGATGAGAAGTTCTGAATACCATCACCTACTTGGAGGTATTGGAGATTGCATGAGTTACCAATTCTTCAATTGTTGGTATCAACTAAATATACACACTAGATGCACCCCATGGGTAAGGGGCTATTGAGCGAATATACATATTCTACATGCTCAAATTCAAGTTGCTGCTCTACGATGGTGACAAATGTTAGTCACATGGTAATCAAGTAAAAGTATCCTGTAATAATTACCTAAATCTCCTTTGCCACTGGTGTATCATCCAGTTATGATCAATGCTAACACAGAATAAGTGTTGGATCACAAAGTATGATGAAAGTATGGTTCAATACTACATTGAATATCGACACGTTGGTGCATGTTTATTCACTGATTGCAAAAATTGCAACAGTGCGGAGAAATACTTTCTCGCTTCAATAGGAGGAATGGTCTTTTATGTCTTCCTCATTTTTTGCCTCATTAGCCGGGTCTTAAAATAGTCAGCAAGACCTCGCTTGGGTTCGTACTGTCGGACTGGCCAAGCATCCATGCTGCCTGCATTATGGCACAACGGTATACGGTTATTCCAAAAAACAAGAACTTGCTGTTTCAAACTGTGGTTCAGGGGACTGGCCTTTGCACAGTAAAACAATTATTGACTTACACATTTTGAATGGATTGACTTATGCCTCAGGTTGTCACCAGAGATGCCAAGTGTCCCGGATTCGCCGTATTTTGTCCCGGCGAAATAACCTTTTTACGGTGTTCCGGCAGCCAAACATGCTGTTACGGAACACCGCCGCGCCGGTGTTCCTCCCGTGGTGAACGCCGGCGCCATGTGTCCCCAGGCAGCCAGCCAGAGCCCAGGCGGCGCAGGCCCGCGCGATCAGCAGGCACTTTGCGGGCCCTATAGTGTCCGCTAGTTGGGGAGGGTTGCCGGGCCCCAAAAAGTTGGGGAGGGTAGCCGCGCGTGCGCAGCACAGTTCCTATTGAGGGCGCGTGCGCAAGGGTTGCATTTCGAGAAATCGCGTCAGAAACCCCCACCCAGTAGGTGCAGGATGGCCGCACCCGCCCTGGCCATGCGCAGGCGCATCGCAGCCCGGAGAGAAATGCATTGAGCCTGTGAACTAAATTTTGCACTCTGGTTGTCACATCAAGCCATCTCAATGCAGTGTGCATAGCATGAGAATCATAGATAGAAAATGGTGCAGGAGGTGGCCATTCTATCATTGTGATAACCCGTGCCTGCCTTCTCCCCATATCCCTTGACTCCAGTAGCCCCTAGAGCTCTATCCAACTCACTCTTAAATTCATTCAGTGATTTGGACTCCACTGCCCTCTGTGGCAGGGAATTCCATAAATTCACAACTCTCTGGGTAAAAAAGTTTTTTCTCACCTCAGTCTTAAATGACATCCCCTTTATTCTAAGACTGTGGCCCCTGGTTCTGGACTCACCCAACATTGGGAACATTTTTCCTGCATCGAGCTTGTCCAGTCCTTTAATAATTTTATATGTTTCTATAAGATCCCCCCCTCATCCTTCTAAACTCCAGTGAATACAAGCCTAGTCTTTTCAATCTTTACTCATATGACAGTCCCGCCATCCCAGGGATCAATCTCGTGAACCTACGCTGCACTGCCTCAAACACAAGGATGTCCTTCCTCAAATTAGGAGACCAAAACTGTACACAATACTCCAGATGTGGTCTCACCAGAGCCCTATACAACTGCAGAGGAACCTCTTTACTCCTGTACTGAAATCCTCTTGTTATGAAGGCCAACATTCCATTAGTTTTCTTCACTGCCTGCTGTACCTGCACGCCAACTTTCAGTGACTGGTGTACAAGGACACCCAGGTCTCGCTGTACCTCCCCCTTAAACCCCTGTCTCACGGTGCGAGGTGACCCACGAGTGATCCAGAGTTGTCACTCGCAGTAATCACGTACACTAAACGTAGCGGGAACGTCGGAACTCTTGCGAGCAACTTAGCGACTCGTGGTGCTAATGGCAGGTACCCGTGAAACTTGGTAACTCGTGAAAAAAATCAAACATGTTTGATTTTTTCCACGAGTCAAATTTACAGTTCAAGTTAAAAATTGAAACATTTTAAACTCGTTAATAACGTGGTGGCCCGTGCGTTTACCTTAAGTGATTCGTGAGTCTACCGTGGGAACTCCTTTAACACAGCGGGCAGGCAGCAGCTCTGGAGAGAAGGAATGGGTGACGGGATGACATTTCCAAATTTCTCCAGCCCCATGTGTTCAATTTTTTCAACTAGCATCTGCCCTTTCTTGTGTATGACATTATTTGTATTTACAGTGCCTTGTGTCTTGGCAATTCATGATTCACACACACACAATGCTGGGGTAACTCACACACATACACACACAAAAGCTGGGGTAACTCACACACACACAGCTGGAGTAACTCACACACACAAATACACACACACACACATATATTTATAACGTATATATAATATTATATATATATATATATATATATATATATTATATATATATATATATATATATATATATATATATATATATACTTTACGTGGTTCCTGGGTTGCCTACTGCTGGGTGACTCCGCAAAATATCATCCCCCTGCATTTCAAATCGAAATATATATATATGTATGTGTATATATGTGTATATATATGTATGTGTATATATGTGTATATATATGTATGTGTATATATATATATATGTGTATATGTGTGTGTATTTGTGTGTGTGTGTGTGTCTCTGTCTGTCTGTGTGTATCTGTGTGTGTGTCTGCTGTCGGGTCCCGGCGGCCGCTCAAAGACAGTCACCCGAGCTGCTTCCTTCCTCGGAAGTGGCGGCCAGTTCTGCTGTCTGTGTGTCTGTGTGTGTCTGTGTGTATTTGTGTGTGTGTGTGTCTCTCTCTCTCTGTCTGTGTGTATCTGTGTCTGTCTGTGTGTGTGTGTGTCTGCTGTCAGGTCCCGGCGGCCGCTCAAAGTCACCCGAGCTGCTTCCTTCCTCGGAAGTGGCGGCCAGTTCTGCTGTCTGTGTGTGTCTGTGTGTATTTGTGTGTGTGTGTGTGTGTCTCTCTCTCTGTCTGTCTGTGTGTATCTGTGTGTGTGTGTGTGTGTGTGTCTGCTGTCGGGTCCCGGTGGCCGCTCAAAGTCAGTCACCCGAGCTGCTTTCTTCCTCGGAAGTGGCGGCCAGTTCTGCTGTCCGTGCCTGGAGCGCTGCGGCAGCCACCCAAGCTAATTCACTCACTGGCCACAATAAAACCATATAGCAATGACAGCACGGAAACAGGCCATCTCTGCCCTTTTACTCCGTGCCGTTTACTGTCACCTAGTCCCATCAACCTGCACTCAGACTGGAGCGTGGCAAGTGGGTTACTGACCCCAATCCCCTCCTTCACAACGCCAGACTCCCCAAATACTATGAACTGAGCTCTCCCCCCACCCCGGGAAATACAGTATTTAAAAACATAAAGCACCAAGAAATGCACTTACATTATTGGTTGCTGGAGGGTGCGCATTTTCCCTTTGTAGGTCGTATCAATAGATGCGGCCGCGCTGAAATAACTCAAAGCCACAGGATGGAGATGTATTTTAACATTGTTGTTTTATTAAAACATACCTTAATTCACGGTTGGCTCAAGAGTAACGGGAGAGGAACTTGGAACATCGCAGAAATGACATACCCTTGGGAACTCGGTTAAACACTTGAACATAAACTTGAAGTCTCGTACACAACCACGAGTCTTTCACTCGGGGTACCTCGTGGGTCAACTCGCACTGTGAGACAGGGCCATTACCTAACCTAACCCCATTGAGATAATAATCTGTCCCCTTGTTTTTGCCGCCAAAGTGAATAACCTCACATTTACCTATATTATACTGCATCTGCCATGCATCTGCCCACTCACTCAACCTGTCCAGGTCCCCCTGCAACCTCCTAACATCCTCTTCACAGTTCGCACACTGCCACCCAGCTTTGTGTCATCCGCAAACTTGCTGGTGTTGCTCCTAATTCCCTCTTCCAAATCATTAATATATATGGTAAACAGTTGCGGCCACAACACCGAGCCCTACGGCACTCCACTCGCCACTGCCTGCCATCTGAAAAGGACCCGTTCACTCCTACTCTTTGCTTCCAGTCTACCAACCAATTTTCTATCCATGTCAACACAATACCCCCAATACCATGTGCTCTAATTTTAGTCACCAGTCTCCCGTGCGGGACCTTATCAAAGACTTTCTGAAAGTCTAGATACACTACATCCACCGGCACCCCCTTCATTCATTTTACTTGTCACATTCTCAAAAAATTCCAGAAGATTAGTCAAGCATGATTTCCCTTTCATAAATCCATGTTGACTTGGACTAATCCTTTTACTGCTATCCAAATTCCCCATTATTACCTCTTTAATAATTGCCTCCAGCTTCTTTCCCACCACCGAAGTCAAGGCTAACTGGTCTGTAATTCCCCGTTTGGGGGATAACATTAGCTATCCTCCAATCCACAGGATCTGATCCTGAATCTATTGAACATTGGAAAATGATCACCAATGCGTCCACTATTTCTAGAGCCACCTCCCTGAGGACCCTGGGATGCAGACGATCAGGCTCAGAGGATTTATCATCCTTCAGTTCCATTAGCCTACTAAATACTATTTCTCGCCTAATGAAAATTTATTTCAGTTCCTCTACCCCCTTAGATCTTCTGTCCACCAGTACATCTGGGAGATTGTTTGTGTCCTCCTTAGTGAAGACAGATCCGAAGTACCAATTCAACTCTTCTGCCATCTCCTTGTTGCCCATAATTAGTTCACCCGTGTCTGCCTTCAAGGGACCCACATTTGACTTTGCTACTCTTTTTCCCTTAACTTATCTAAATAAGCTTTTACTGTCCTTCTTTTATATTCCTGGCCAGCTTCCCCTCATACTTCATCTTTTCAGCCCGTATTGCCCGTTTTGTTTCCTTCTGTTGTCCTATGAAAGTTTCCCAATCCTCTGGCTTCCGGCTACTCTTTGCTGTGTTATACATCTTTTCTTTTAGTTTTATTCTATCCTTAACTTCTCTTGTCAGCCACGGTTGCCTCCTACTCCCCTTAGAATCTTTCTTCCTTTTTGGAATGAAATGATCCTGTGTCTTCAGGATTATGCCCAGAAATTCCTGCCATTGCTGTTCCACCGTCATTCCTGCTAGGATCCCTTTCCAGTCTACTTTGGCCAGCTCCCCTCTCATGCTTTCATAGTCCCCTTTGTTCAACTGAAGTGTTCAGAAGTGTTTTTTGTTAAATGTTAATGTTACATTTAATATGGGACAAACAGATTACTGATAATTTTCCAGTTCATTTTAAATGGTATTTGACAATAATTCAGTTATAGAGACACTACAGCTGCAACATAAGGGAACTACGCTGTCGGGTTCAACCCGGATATCGAGTTGTTAAAAGATCTTGATACAATTTCTCCCACTACAAGATCATGCAGTTGGTTATTGAAAATGTGTGAACATTACTCCACCAAGGGGTTCTAGTTACATCCTTAGTTATGACACTTATATCAGCACAACGACAGCAAACATTGCAAACGCTGTGGCTAGATAGGACAGAATTGGCTGCAGGTGCCATTACATTTTACATTCTGGTCTACACAAGCAGAGTAGACTAGGGGTGGCATGATTTAAGATCATTTCGGATACCCCACGGTCTCACGTCTATGTGATCAAGGCCACCAGAATCCTAAGAAGTATGGAATCAGCATTGTTTATTAGTCAACAAACAACTATACAAAGGAAAGTCGGTTCAGACTATTTCATGATGGTTGCAGCAGGTTCTGGGTTATACAGGTATTAACACTGATGATTGTATATCTCATTCCACTAGGTCAGCATCAACGTCAGCGTATCATTTAGATAGTGTGTTTACATCTCATTCCATTAGGGCAGCAGCTACGTCGGCGGCCAAGGCGAGGGACGTGCCCGTCGACCATATTTTGGCCGCTGCCGGATGGGCAAATGAGCTGATGTTTCAGAATTTCTATCATCGGACGATTGCCGATCCAGGGCTGTTTGCCAATGCTATTTTAAGTTCTGTTTAAAGTGCCCTGGGATAGAGGGGTACTGTTGTTTGTTTATATTTTTTAAATAAACTTTATTACTGCATTAAATACAATGTTACTACTAATGCATTAATTTCTCATTCGAGTCAATCAATGCAGTGGGATGCTGCGACATGAAATCACAAAGCTTTGAACTCTTCACGGAATCACTCATGTGACTCCGAAGTAAAATAGTAAGATTAAATGTGAACTTACCAGTTTGAAGTTTGATCTTGATTTTATGAGGCGTTACGTTGGTGAATACGTGCCCGCCACGCCCAACCCTCTCTCATAAAGGATCATCTGGTAGTTCTCGAGTCACGCATCTTACTATGTCATTTCGGTGTTGTTATTTGTGATTTCATACCGCTGCTTTGAAGATTGGTGCACATGCGGCCTGGCGGATCTTCTTCACGTAATCACCAACGTAACTCCTCATAAATCAAGATCAAACTTCAAACTAGTAAGTTCTCGTTTAATCTTACTATTCTCTGAACCACACTTTAGAAACAATACTGTGGCATTAGAGATGGTACCGAGAAAATTGACTAGAATAATACCTTGGAGATTAATTCTTGGTACCTGGAGAGACTGGAAAAAAAAATTGTTCTCCTTTGAGTTGAGAAGGTTGAGACATTTGACAGAGGTGAAAGCTGCAGTTTCCCCCAAATGATGTGCCAACCAAACTTAAGATGGAGCCATTATGCCTGAATAATTTGAAAGTGGCAGTGAGAATGGAAAACTGCCACTTGCTATATTGCACACTGTTAAACCTCTGATTTGGGTCTTATAGTGATTTTCACTGTTTTGGGGCCTCGGCTTGTTACAGATAAATGGAATGGAGAAAGCTTTGTACATCTTGTTAAATCCACCACACTGCATAATGTCTGCTATTTAGTTTACTGTTGAACTACAGAATCAAATTTCAGCTGATCTCGATGTATAGCAGCAGCAAAAAAAGACTGTTACTTTAAACACATTTCATCTAAAATAATCACTTCCCTCCTAGCCATGCAATTGTCTCTTGCCAACCAAGGAGAACATAATACTGAGGAAAAGCCAATGTTCTAAATTTGAAATCATAATATTCAATACAATTTTGTAAACAGGCTTTCCCATTACAATTTGAGCTTTACTTTAGCAAAGTACTGTTATTGTTTGAAATATTAAATAATAGTAGAAAGAGCTGGAAATAATCAGTGGATCACACACTATCTTAGGAAAGAGAAACAGTGAACTTTGTCATTTGACCTTTCATTAGAAACATTATCCCTGGTTCATACATCACAAATTCTGCCAGACCTGGCACGTTTTTGCAGTTTTCTGTTTTCCATTTATTGCATTACCTTCTCATGATTTTCCATCTTGCATTTTTCTTAATGTCGAGGAAATGACTCAAGGTCTGGTTGCAAAATTAATGGAAAGGCGGATGGAAAAGGCAAGAAAAATGGGAAAAGTCACAGGGTAAATAAAAAATGAAACGGCTCTTAATCTATCTTTCTGCAGAAAATTGAAAATGAGAGAAACTACAAGGCTGTGGCTGTAAATTCACAGCCAAAAATAGAGTTGTTGAATAGTTTCCTTCAACCTTGGTATCCTGCTGTGCTACCTCATAAGACATAAGAATAAATTTACGAGAAAGGTATTGTGAAAGCTAGGAGCCTAAAATAAAAATCAGATGATGATGGAAAAACTTAGCAAACTAGCCAGCAACCATGGAGGATGAAACAGTTAAGTCTTTGATTGATAACAGGATTACTGTTAACCCTATTTCTATGTCCGCTAACATGGCAACACAGGTGTTTCTAGTATTTAATCTTTTTAATATAAAGAACTTAGCTCCAAGATTGAGTATTTAATGCAAAGGCAAGGAATAATTTTGAGCTGATAACAGAAATATGTTTTGTCACAGATAAAGTATTACAAATAAACCTATACAATCCTGGAAGACATCAACATATCAGGTAGCTTCAATGGAGAGTGCAGCAGTCCATAATGATCCTTCATGAGAGATATCGCATGTAAATCTGTGCAGCCCGTGTAGAATTTCACTGAGGCTATGGTAAAGATATAATTAGCATTCACTGGATGAATCATGAAACGTTAAAAAAATCCAGAATTCACTGGATGAATCATTTATCATGAAACGTTAAAAAAATGTTAAAACAATTATCACTGAAAAAACATGTTCAAAGGAGATCCAATCAAGGCAACCATGAAATGTTTGATTGAATTAATGGCTAAACATGTTCCATTAGTTGGCTAATCACAGGGTAGGAGATGTGGACCAGAAATAATCACTGGTAGATTATAAGGGAATGCTACGAGAGGTTTTATGGATGGCTATTAGGCCATGTAATGCTGCAGATTGAAGAACTATTGATATAAAGATTATAAAGTAATGTGAAGCAAATTGGATAAGCTTTTGAAAAGGAATAGAATGATATATTGGTGAAAGACATTGGAATGGAATGAGAGCATAGCTAATGCTGGCTGAGGGGCTAAATGGCCTCCCTCTGCGCTGTAATTGCTATGATTCCATGAAAAAAGAATTTTTCACTTGAAAATAAAACATCTGTCTTGCTGCCCTCAGTCCATCCCAACTGATGATCTGATGAATTACAATACTGAAAAAAATGACTCCTTACCTCAATAGCTTAGATTAATGACATTGGCAAGTGTCAAATTATTCATAAGGCTGTGGAGCAAAATAGATTAGTGCAACTTTATCTAATGTGGCATTGCAGGAATTTCCTATAATATTTGATTCAGTTATAATATCAAGCAATCCTGAAAAGTACACTGAGAATTTCTGCACTTTGAAAGACAAACACGCAACTTGAAATATAACAGATTAAGCACGTTAAAAAGTTGATGCAAAATTAGTTCTTGATGGCTTTATGTCATTATTTATTGTACATTGCAGTGTGTTGCATGCCGTTCTCCAAGAGGGTGTGGACCAATATAAGTGATGGTTTGGCCTCCTGAAATTTACTTTCATGAAAATACACACGCATTGCTAGCCAGGGAGTTTAAATGAACCGTGGAAAGTTCCACAGCAAGGCATAATAGAAGACTCATATATCTCACTTAAAAAAGAGGTTCCATTTAAGGTCAAAGTGAAAGACCCAAATTAGCACATTAGGCATCTTGAGACAGGTAGACATTAATGAGCAAAAGGAATTAAAAATAATAAATTATCTCTCGCTGTTCATGCGTTCAATGTAGACCATTTGTATTAAGGCTGAAGCAACCATTTTTTATTTTAATAGGAAGGGAAGTTCTTGTAGAACACAGGCAATATTCATTTAGAGTCAACTATGAGCAGTTTGGTAGCACACCAACTTAAAATTAATTAATCCACATGCTTGATCCACATGTTCTGATACCAACAGAATGGTATTTTTTTCTCTGCTCATTCACCGCTTCAATAATAATCTGGTATGATATAGTGGAGGAAATATAATAAAGGTTACAGAGTAATGAGGATGACACGTAAAGAGAAAAGTTATAACTATCAGAAAGTGAACATAGAATGTAGACCAGTACAACACAGTGCAGCACATGTCTCTGCCGATTTTCAAAACTGACTAATCAACTCACCTATATTTTTATGCAAAACATTTCAATATATTTCATAAATAATAGAGGTCTCAGCATTGATTCCTGAGGAACACCACTGGTCACAGACCTTCAGTCAGATTAACACCCCTCTACCACTACCTTTTATGTCCTATGGCCAAGTCAATTTTTAATCCAATCCACTAATTGCCTTAATCTTTTAGACCAGTCCACCATAAAGAGACCTTGCTGAATGCTTTGCTAAAGTCCATATATACATCATCCACTGACCTACCCTCATTAATCATCCGTCACCTCAAAAAACGTAATCTAGTTTTTCAGACCTGACCTCCCCCATACAAAGCCATGCTGACTATCCCTAATAAGTCCATGCTTTTCCAGATGTGAGTAAATCCTATAACTAAAAATATTCTCCAGTAAGTTTACTACCACTGTTATAAGGCTCATTGGTGCATATTTTCTTGACGTCCTCATTGCCTTTCTTAAATAAAGGAGCAACATTGACTCTTCTCAAATCCTCTGGAATCTCACATTGCGAAATAAGATAAAAAGGTATCTGTCACTGCACCAGCAATCTCCTCTCTTTTCCCTCTCACAATAACCTTGGATGTCCTATCAGATCCCGAGGATTTATCCATCTTAATGTTTTTCAAGCAACCATCATCTTTTTGAAGTGCAGAAATGCAGTCGTGCAGAAATATTGGCCATAACCCATTAAACCGAGTAGCCTGTTTCTGTGGTGCACTTTCTATGCATTCCTGCTGGTTTAGAACCTGGAACGGATGTTTTCAGATCACCATGCATAGCAACATCTCAGGAATTGCAGGAAGCTGCCCAGCTTTTGGAATTTCCCATAAGTTTGTAAAGATATTCCCTAAACTGCCTTTGCGCACTTACAAATAAATGGTGAAGAAATCACCTTTGGCTGCCGGGATTGCAATATTAAGGTCAGAAGTTTGGATGTTCGTTGACGATTGTACAAGGGAGACCGTCGCCTCCGCATCCAAGCGTTTTTCCATGGGAAGGAGTCCTCACCCCCTAGTGATGACCGCTTCTCCCGTCTCCAATGGACCCCCTCCTCTTGGACTCTCCCTCATGGCCATCTACCTGCTTTAGACCTTTTAATTTAAAAATGCCGGCAGGACATCAACCGCCTCAACTTTTCCTCTCCCCTTTCTCACACTAACATCTCCCCCCCCCCCACCCCCGGAACGAACAGCCCTCCCCTCTGCAACAACCCTGATTGGGTGATCAAACCTGCCGTCAAGGGAGATGCCGTGGTAGTCTGGCGTGCTGATCTCTACCGGTCTGAGGCCAGGCGCCAACTCTCAGACGCTTCCTCCTACTTATCCTTGGACCATGACCCCACAGGCGAGCACCAGGCCATTATCTCAAACACCATCACTGGCTTCATCGCTTCCAGTTCCCTGCCCTCTCAAGCCTCCAACCTCATCGTTCCCCAGCCCCACTCGGCCCGATTTTACTTCCTCCCCAAAATCCACAAACCTGACTGTCCTGACAGACCCATTGTTTCTACTTGTTCTTGTCCCACCGAACTTATTTTCACATACCTCAACTCCTATCTATCCCCCCGGTCAAATCCCTACCTACCTATGTCCAAGACACCTCACACGCTCTTCGTCTCCTCCATGACTTCCGTTTTCCAGGATTCCCCACTCCCTCATCTTCACCATGGATGTCCAGTCACTCTACACCTTCATCCCCCACCAGGAGGGTCTTAAAGCCCTCCATTTCTTCCTTGACCGCAGAACCAACCAATCCCCATCAACTAATACTCTACCCCGCCTTGGGGAGCTGGTCCTTACCCTAAACAAATTTTCCTTTGACTCCTCCCATTTCCTCCAAATCCAAGGTGTATCTATGGGCACGAGCAGGGGCCCCAGCTATGCCTGCCTCTTTGTAGGGCACATCGAACAATGGCGAGTGCCCTATCCCCGAACTCTACTTCCATTACAGTATCAACTGCATTGGTGCTACCTTGTGCACCCATGCAGAACTCACTGACTTCATCCATTTCACTACTAACTTCCATCCGGCACTCAAATTCACCTGGACCATTTCCGACATCTCCCTACCATTTCTAGACCTCACCATCTCCATCACAGGTAACAGACCACTGACCGACATCTACTACAAACCCACTGACTCCCATGGCTATCTGGACAACACTTCTTCCCACCCTGCTTCCTGAAAGGACGCTATCCCCAACTCCCAATTCCTCCATCTACACCGCATCTGCACCCAGGATGAGGTGTTCCAAACCAGGGCATCAGAGATGTCCTCATTCTTTAAGGAACGGGGGTTCCCCTTTTCTATTATAGATGAGGCTCTCACCAGGGTCTCCTCTATATCCTGCAGCTCCGCTCTCACTCCCCATCTCCCTACTCGTAAAAAGGACAATCATCCCTTCCACCCTATCAGCCGTCGCATACAATATATAATCCTCCGACATTTTTGCCACCACCGGCCACATCTTCCAATTTCCTCCCCTTTCTGCTTTCTGCAGAGACCGTTCCCTCCATAACTCCCTGGTCAATTCGTTCCTTCTACCCAAACCGCCCTCTCCGCTGGTACTTTCCCTTGCAACCGCAGGAAATGCTTACCTCCCCCCTCGACTCCATCCAAGGACCCAAGCAGTCTTTCCAGGTGAGGCAGAGGTTCACCTGCACCTCCTCCACCCTCATCTATTGCATCCGCTGTTCTAGATGTCAACTGCTCTGCATTAGTGAGACCAAATGCAGGCTTGGCGATCGCTTCGCCCTACACCTCTGCTCAAATCACATTAACCAACCAGATCTCCTGGTGGCTCAGCACTTCAACTCTCCCTCCCATTCCGAATCCAACCTTTCTGTCCTGGGCCTCCTCCATGGCTAGAGTGAGTCCCACCGCAAAGTGGAGGAGCAGCACCTTAGATTTTGCTTGGTAGTTTACACCCCAGCGGTATGAACATTGACTTCTCCAATTTCAGATAGTCCTTGCTTTCACCCTCTTTCCCCTCCTCTTCCTAGCTCTCCCACAGCCTATGCCTCCTCCTTTCTTCTTCCTGCCCTGTCCCTCCCACCCCCACATCAGTCTGAAGAAGCGTCTTGACCCGAAACGTCACCTATTCCTTCGCTCTATAGATGCTGCCTCACCCGCTAAGTTTCTCCAGCATTTTTATCTACCTTCAATTTTTCCAGCATTTGCAGTTCATTCTTAAACATTGTACAATGTTCAATTCTTTGTCTAATTTGTAGTACTTATCACTATTGTATCTTTACTGTTTAATCTATGAGTTTCCTGTGAACAAGACATTTTAGGGCACCCTGGTGTATATGACAATAAACTGATCTGAATCTAGTCTGAATCTGAAAGAGGCAGCCTATGCATGGATGCAGTAAACCTAGACAACATTCAGGCAAGCTCTAATAAGCGGCAACAAATACATACCACAAAAATGCTCTGCAAAGATTTTATCCAACAAGAGAGTCCAAGCCCCTACCATCAATATCCTGAGGGTGACCATCGAACATAAGCTTAACTGGATCAGCCACATGAATACCATAAGTAAAAGAGCTGATCAGAGGCTGGGTATCCTTTGGCACATGACATCTCCTGACCCTCCAAGGCCTTTGCATCATTTACCAAGCACAAGTCATGAATACTCTTCACTTGCCTGCATGACTGCACCACCAACAACTCCAAACACACTTGCCACCATCAAGGACAAAGCAACCCATTTAATTACCATCCCATTCACCACTCAAAACATTCAGCCTCTATACCAGCAGTGCAGAGGCTGCCGTGTGTACCATTTGCTTATGTGCTACAGTAGCTCACCAGGCTGCCTGCAGCTTCTCCTCCAGGTTGCACACTATCCTGATTTAGAAATAGATTTCATTGTGGTTGGTCTAAATCTGAATCTCCCCACCCAATAGTATTGTGAATTACCTCCACCTGTAGAACAGTAGCAGTACTATCCACTTACTAGCTTCTTAAGGTCAATTATAAATGAGCAATAATCATCCCACGTGTATTAGGAAAGAGTCAAGTACAATGGCCTTGAAATTCAGTCCTGGAAACTTGTTTTCCAAGTGCTGTGCAACCAAAAATGGTATATTCTTGAAGGAAAATATGACCAAGACTATTTCAGGGTTAGTTTAGGTTCTTCTAGTGACAAATCATCTCAGAATGATGACATGAATCCCACATCAATTGCAGATGGGATGAAAGTGATGGGAAGTTCTGCCACTTTGGAGCAAAGCCTGAAAATTGGTACGTGTTGATTTGAGAAGCAACTGTTATTGATCATTCTAAGAACAGCCAGTTTTATTAATGCTGTCCCAGCCAAGGACTCCCTCAGGGATAAGTTGGGCAATATAACATTGATGCCATCTGGGGTTTGTATAAAACTGGTGCACGCATCTTCACCCACCCTCCCCACCACAAACTCATCAGTTCCATTTTAGTCTTGATACAAGTTCCATTTCCACAAGGTCACCACTCACTTTTTAATTCATCTGGGGGATGAAGGTATGTCTGAAAGGCCAGCATTCATTGCCCATCCGTGCTTGTCTTTGAGAAAGTGAAGATGAGCTGTATTCTTAAACCACTGCGACTCTTCTCATGAAGATCGCTCCTAGATATGACATTTTAAGAATAAGGGGAAAGCCATTTAGAATGGGAAACACTTTTTCACCAAGAGAGTCGCGAGTCTGTGGAATTCTCTGCCTCAGAGAATGCCACGGTGGAGGCCGGTTCTCTGGATACTTTCAAGAGAGAGCAAGATAGGGTTCTTAAAGATAGCAGAGTCAGGGGATATGGGGAGAAGGCAGGAACGGGGATGATCAGCCATGATCATGTTGAATGGAGGTGCTGGCTCGAAGGGCCGAAGTGCCTACTCCTGCACCTATTGTCTTTTGTCTATTTCAGATTTTGAACAAACAAAGATAAAATAAATGTATATAGGGTGTAACATAGTTTGGAGGGAAAACTACTGGTGGTGATAATGCTCTTTGGAGACTGCTACCCTTGTCTTTTGAGTGTGGAGGTCAAGGGTTCATAAGATGCTTTCAAAGAAATCATGAGAAAGTTTGCAAATGATACAGACTGCAGCCACCATATGCTGGTGGTAGGAGCTCCAGGGTTTAGATGGTGGGAAGGCTATCAATTAAGTAGGTTGCTTTGTCGTGTGCTTTTTAAATTTAATTGAAGCTTCATCCATTGAGGCAAGTGGAGAGAAATTCTTTATATTGCTGTCTTGTGATTAAAATAATTTTTCTCAATATCCAGAAAGAGACAAAAAGGAAATTTCAAAGAATAGATGTGAATATTCCTCTGCCTCACCTAGTGCAGAAAATAAGTGAGAGTTGTAAGCACTCCCAACACAAACTAGCATTGACTGAATGTAGCAGGACTTCACCACTCCTTAGTATTTCATGGGTTACACAGAAAGCAAAGGTTGCAACATTTCACCAAGTTGTTGCCACACAGCAGACAAATAAATCTGATGGTAGACACAAAATGCTGGAGAAACTCAGCAGGACAGGCAGCATCTCTGGAGAGAAGGAATGGGTGATGTTTCACATTGAGACCCTTCTTCAGACTGATCTGATCTGATGGTTCGGTGTATGAAGCCTACAAACTTTGGTAAGATCAGATGTGCACAGCTGCATCACTTCTCAGACGCAAGTGAAAATGGCTATGGTACTGTTTCATATCTAAGACTGGAAAATGATGACAATAAAGTAGAGTGGCTTGCAAAAGTATTCATACCCCTTGAACTTTTCCACGTTTTGTCACGTTACAACCACAAACCTAAGTGTATTTTATTGGGATTTTATGTGATAGACCAACACAAAGTGGTGCATAATTGTGAAGTGGAGGGAAAATGATACATGGTTTCCAAATTTTATTACAAATAGAAAACTGAAAAGTGTAGCGTGCAAAGGTATTCAGCCCCCCTGAGTCAATACTTTATAGAACCACCTTTCGCTGCAATTACAGCTGCAAGTCTTTTGGGGTATGTCTCTACCAGCTTTGCACATCTAGAGACTGAAATTTTTGCCCATTCTTCTTTGCAAAATAGCTCAAGCTCAGTCTGATTGTATGGAGAGCGTCTGTGAACAACAATTTTCAAGTCTTGCCAGAGATTCTCAATTGGATTTAGGTCTGGACTTTGACTGGCCATTCTAACACATGAATATGCTTTGATCTAAACCATTCCATTGTAGCTCTGGCTGTATGTTTAGGGTTGTTGTCCTACTGGAACGTGAACCTCTCATGTCTTTTACAGACTCTAACAGGTTATCTTCCAAGATTGCCCTGTATTTGGCTTCCATCAACTCTGACCAGCTTCCCTGTCCCTGCTGAAGAAAAGCATCCCCACAGCATGATGCTGCCACCACCATGTTTCACAGTGGGGATGGTGTGTTCAGGGTGATGTGCAGTGTTAGTTTTCCACCACACATAGCGTTTTGCATTTATACCAAAAACTTCAATTTTGGCCTCATCAGACCAGAGCACCTTCCTCCACATGTTTGCTGTGTCCCCCACATGGCTTGTGGCAAACTGCAAACGGGACTTCTTATGGCTTTGTTTCAACAATGCCTTTCTTCTTACCACTCTTCCATAAAGGCCCAATTTGCGTAGCGCACGACTAATAGTTGTCCTGTGGACAGAATCTCCCACCTGAGCTCTGGATCCCTGCAGCTCCTCCAGAGTTACCATGGGCATCTTGGCTGCTTCTCTGATCAATGCTCTCCTTGCCCGGCCTGTCAGTTTAGGTGGACGGCCATGTCTTGGTAGGTTTGCAGTTGTGCCATACTCTTTCCATTTTCGGATGATGGATTGAACAGTGCTCCGTGAGATGTTCAAAGCTTGGGATATTTTTTTATAACCTAACCCTGCTTTAAACTTCTCCACAACATTATCCCTAATCTGTCTGGTGTGTTCCTTGGGCTTCATGATGCCCAAGGAACATTGTTTGTTCACTAATGTTCTCTAACAAACCTCTGAGGCCTTCACAGAACAGCTGTATTTATACTGAGATTAGATTACACACAAGTGGACTCTATTTACTAATTAGGTGACTTCTGAAGGCAATTGGTTGCACTGGATTTTATTTAGGGGTATCAGAGTAAAGGGGCTGAATACTTTTGCACGCCACACTTTTCAGTTTTTTATTTGTAAAAAGATTTGAAAACCATGTATCATTTTCCTTCCACTTCACAATTACGTGCCACTTTGTGTTGGTCTATCACATAAAATCCTAATAAAATACATTTATGTTTGTGGTTGTAATGTGACAAAATGTGGAAAAGTTCAAGGGGTATGAATGCTTTTGCAAGCCACTGTACGTGTTGCATTCTTAATGGGAAAGGCCAGAGTGGCACCATTGAAGCAAATGACAATTCCCAGAATGGAAATCACTGCCGCAGTCTTAGCTGTTAAAGTTGACATAATGCTGCAAAAAGAACTGCAGCTTCAACTGGAAGAATCTATCTTCTGGACTCATAGTACTACGGTGCTTAAGTACTTCAACAATGAGAACAAACATTTTTTGACATTTGTAGCAAACAGAATCTTTTTTGTAATGGGTGCTACTAATGTATCACAATGGAAATATGTTAACACAAAGGAAAATCCTGCAGATGAAGCTTCAAGAGGACTAACAGTAGACCGTTTTTTAAGCAATAAGTGATGGATCAATAGACCAGAATTTCTCTGTAAGCCATACAGAGAATGGCCGAAGCTTGAGCTGGGATTTGAAATCTCTGCTAATGATCCGGAAATTAAACAAAACATCACAGTGAACGTTATTGCTAAAGATTCATCAAACATAACAAATGATTTAATTACCCCCTTTTCATCATGGAAGAAGCTGGTGAATGTGGTGGCTTGATTTCTTAAAGCAAAAGCAAGGTTATTACTGTTTGCTCGAAAAAGGAAAGAGATTGCTGATGGTATCTTTGAAGATGATCCTGAAATACTGAAGGAAAAGGTTGAAAAGATGCAAGTTTTTAAGGCATTGTACGACGTACAGGGTTTACATCTTGAAGATCTCCTCAAAGCATAAAACACGATTATTTCTTTCTGTCAAAGACAGAAATACAAAGAGGAAATATCAATGTTAGAACCTGGGGTACATCATGTCAAAAGAGACAGTCAATTGTATAAGCTGGATCCAGTATTGGAAGGAAGACTTCTGAGAATTGGAGGATGCCTGAATAGAGTGGCAATGCCTGAAGAGGTGAAGCATCCTATTTTTCTCTCAAAGGATTTTCATATTTCAACATTATTGTTACCACATATCCACGAATTGATCGGACATGTAGGAAGAATTTTCATGCTGTCAAAACTTTGGACTTTTGAGTTTTGGACTATGTACTGGGTATCATGCCTGACGTTAAGGGTTGGTGCGTACAGTACAACTTCAGACTAAGAACAATGTTTTAATAAGACCAATAACCAAGTTACGCTTGGTTCTATAAGACGATGGTGAAGATGGAAGAATCGCTAAAGAAGTCTGAATGCTGATATATAATGCATGTTATTTTTAGTTTTTTGATATATGTTAAGCTTTTATAGCTTTTATAGTAATTGTCTCGTTATATACTCAGAAGAATTATAGGCCGGTATGTAGTAGCCATTTAGCTTAACTCAGTATGATATAACTACAACCAGTTACCTTTAAATTTTATCTGCCTGTAATTATGTGGGTGGGATTTATACGTAGTCCGAGGCTTATTTGCGGCTGGGATTCTGGCGCAGACTCCCAAGGAGTTTAGTTTAGTTTACTTCGAAGAAGATCCAGGAAGATACATAGTTTTTGACCATGCATGAGCATGACCACGAATATGATTGAAATGTACTTATACAAGAAGAAGCTCTTATGCATTTTCTTACTGTTTGTACTACTACAATAAAGAAACTATTAATCAAGAGACTGTTTTTGGAAGATTTATCTTTCAACGGTGAATATCTCGTGGGTGCGTATAAATTACCTTTTGATCCTCGGTCATCAATTAAAGTGACTATCGAGGACTAAATCCTTGAGACAATGTAAAATCTGTCACAACAATCTCCATGTGGACAATATTTATTCGATTATGTGCTATAAATTGTTTGAGTGGTGTATCCAGCCCTGGAAAGAATGTTTCTCAACGTGACAAGCTTCAATAGCTTCTAAAACTGCAATATTATATACATCATACAATAGCATTTGGACACTTTTTAAAATTTTCAATGCCTCCAATCTTCTGTTGCCCTATTGCTACGTAAATCTGAAAGATTTGTCAAGTTACTTCTAAAAGTAATAAAGAGTAAAGAGTTGCTGGGCTAAAATCACATGCTGTACACAAGCTTTCTTACTTGAAAGGACATTATTGAGTTTTCATGCTCAGTTTTTAAAACATATTAAACCAACTTCAAATTATTTGTCGTATGATTGGTAATGATGGGATTATTAGCCCCCAAGCCAAGTTATTTGCATATTCACTAAATGTCCATTTCCCTGCACAGATGCTGCCTGATCTGCTTAGTTCTTCCAGCAGTTTGCATTTTGCTCATGATATCATCATCTGCAGTCTCCTGTGTCTCCAAATCCATGATACTACACCATGCGTTGATTGAAATTGGCAATTACTGACTGTCATCATCAATCTGCTCACTGTTGGTTTTCAGTAAAACTGCTTATTCAGGGCTGGTGAATAATAAACCATTGCCTCCGAGGTTCACACAAATGCTTCAGAAAATAGCTTTATGTCCTGAACAATTTGTGCAGTAAAACTAGAATAAAACTCTGATATTAATCAAAATTGGTTGAAATGAATAGATTTATAATTGAGATTTATCAAAGAATAGATACTTTATCAGAAGATTAGACAGTTCCCTTTATAAAATAAAATGAAGGAAGACAGATGAAAGTAGACCTGAACCTCTTATTCTTTCCCTTGCTCATTTGTACTGTTTGGTTCTGTAAAGGCCATTAGTCATTTCCAGCTGTGATGATTAATTTAAACTCAAGACATTAATCTTTCTTTTCTCTTTATAGATGCTGGTGAATCATCTGTTCGTAGTATAGCAAATTTTTCCTGTTCTAACAAAATATCATCAATTGAAACATTAGCACTGTTTCTCTCTCCATGTTATCTGATTGGCTGCTTATTTCTAGCATTTTCTGTTCTTATTTCAGATTTCCAGCAACCGTAGTATTTTGCTTTCAAATTATTGGGGGTTTTTTTGTTATTTTTATTGGAAATAAGTGGACTACTATTTTTGAAAAAACAAAGTTAAAATAGCTTTCTGGCTGCGTGTATTATGATTGTAAAATTGTCCTTTGTCCAATATTCATCACAAAATCACAAAGAAGTTCAAGAAGGATATACTTATCATGTTCATCGGAGCACAGACATCACATCATTTGTATTGTTGCTTTATGAAGACATCAGAAAGATTCCTATTCCCAATAACGGGGATTACAATGATCTGAACTCTACTCCTGGGGCTCACCATCTCTGGAGATTTTTTAGTCATGCATTAGGTCACTAAAATGTTGCCAATATCTTTATTGCAAATAAATCACAATTCCCAGTTACATATATCTTGCATATATCAAATGCATATATTCATGACCTCAGGACTTCCCAAGCATTTGTTGTTGATTAAATACTATTTTGTAATAGTCACAATGACAAAAATAAAAAAAATAAATTAGACAATTTACATACATCAAATTCCACCATAAACACCAGTCTAGTTTTGTTTTAGTGTTGGTTTAGAGATAAATATCTGCCACAACACCAATAAAAGCTTTTCTGAAAACAGCATGGTTGAATCTTTTACATATATCTGAGCAGGCAGACTATATAGAATCATAGAATATTTGTGATACTGACAATTTGGCCTGACATGGCCATGGTTCACAAAGTACCCACCTTCTAGTACTATATCTGTTGCCCTGCTGATCATGGCAATTCAAGTATTTATCCAAGTACTTTAAATGTTACAGCAGTTTCTTCCTCTATCTCCCTTTCAGGGAGTATATTCCATCATGATATCATCTCCAAAAGAGCAGCACTCCTTCAATACTGCAGAAGAGAGTCAGCCAAGATTATGTCTTCAAGACACAGGTTGGTCGTTTGGATGGCACAAAAGCAGGACTAGATGACGATTAATCCCCCAACAAAAGCTAAATAATTTAAATTCAAGAAAATGAAAATGTCCTACATGAGAAGTTAGTGTCAATAATGGAGACCAGAAAAATGTTAACATTGAATGATCCTTAAATACTTCTTGAATTCAAAGGCAATTCGGTAGGTTTAAAAAAATGCCCACCCTTCCACAAACCAATCCTCTGCTTTGATGAAAATAATGCAAACAACTGATATAACAGGGATTCCTTTAAAAATGAAACAGAAATCATTCTGCAAATGGGAAGAACATTCAACTTTCCTAAATGCAGACAGTTTCAATTGGAATGGGAACCAGTTGCTATCAGGAGGAGAAATTAGTCCTTTGAGGCTAAATTAATAAGCAATGGGTTTGGGCTCTACCAAAAGCTGCTGAGGTTTAAATTTAAATCTGAAATGTTAAACCTCAATGGACTGGTTATAACAGTGGACTAGCCCAACCCACAATTCCATTGTGGTAGATCAGAAAACTAATAACTGACTGTTATAAAATGACTCAGAGCAGCATGAGATAAATAAAAACCTGATTGTTATAAATAAAAACACCTGGTTCAGTAATGCCCTTTTGGGAAAGAAATCTATTAACTCAATTGATCTTGCACACTATGTTCATGACTTTTATTGCCCTCTGAAGTGGTCCAACAAGCTATTCTCTCCCACACAGTAATTAGGGACAGTCAATAAATATTAGCCACATTATTGTTGTGAATATGTTCGTTCTGTTTTTACTTCAATGGTGGCAGAAATCAATGCATTTCATGTAGGTTATCATGCTATTAAAATAGTGGGTATTTTTCAGTAAATGCATAATGCTGAAGCTATTACAAGTACTGTATTGTAAATTTTACTGGAGCTGCCAAATGATGTTTGACATGTTTCTTTCACAGCAAAAGGCAGACTGTTGGAGGCACTCAGGGGGTCAGGCAGCATTTGTAGAAGAAAATGGACAGGGAACATTTCAGGTTGAGAATCCTCTTTAGGAAGATGGAATAGAGGGGAGATAGCTGATAGAAAGAGGTGAAAGGAAGGGGGGAGCAAGGCCAACCTTGATGGTATGTCAGGAACTTGCAAAAGCTGATTGGAATAGTTTTTTTGCAGGCAAAAGGGTGTTCTGAAAATAGGATGCTTTTAAAAGTATGATAGTAAGAGGTCAAGGTATGCATGTATCTGTTAGAGTGAAGGGCAAGGCAGGTAGGAATAAAGAACCCTGGAAGACGAGAGAAATTGAGGCTCACTTTGTAAAATGCCCTGATTAGGACTAGTTGTTGGCAGCTTGACTCAAGTACATCCTTGAGGAGTACAGGGGATATAGGAGCATACATAAGAAATCAATCTAGAGAGCAAAAGGGGGATAAGAGATAGCTCTGGCAGATGAAATAGAGGAGAATCCAAAGAAGTTTTATAGGTATACTAAGAGAAAATGGGCATCGACAGAGAGAACAAGGCACTTCAGAAACCAAAATGGTCATCTATGTGGCGACCTCACAAGATGGTTGATGTCCTCAAAGAATATTGCTCCTCTGATGATACCATGGAGGAAGATATGAATACTAGGGAACTTGGTATCGCGATGTTTAGAGGACTGTCTGTATAATAGTCGAGGAGATGTTGTTATTGTTATTGACAATGAAAGATGGAGTTTCTCCTTGCGTTATCAAATTGCGATATAAATGCCACATACAGCTGTAATGGAATTACAAGGTTATTACAATATTAATAGGCAGTTTGGGTACTCAGGCTTGAAAAAATAGTGATATGATTTAATATTTATTAATGACAAAAACTCATTAGAAAACAGGTATTGCACCTCATTGGTGTTTAGATCATTCCCTCCAGATAATTCCTCCTATGAAGCCCATTAAATTCATATGTTTTTTTTTCTGTTAAAATAATTAATGGAAATGCCATAATTCTTGTGGGTGTGCTTTTATTATACAGCTGTACAACCAGCTGTGCAATAAAAACATAAACATCTTTCAAATAAAAATGATCCCAGCTGCAAATGTATTTAACAGTAAGCAGTAACTGTGTTATTTTGTCTACGGACAGTAGGAGCAAACTGGTAAAATTTGTGCCGGGACTGGGCCGAAGTGCATGAGAGTAATGTAAAAAAGAGGGGAGAGATTACTGCTGACTGTGTTAAGGGGCTGTGCCACTTGAGCGACCTAATTTGCGAGTTTAGAAGAGTTTGAAAAAATGAAATGTTGAAGATCTCCTCCGACTATGTAGATGACCCCCTTCCACCTCCTTCGACTATGTTGAAGACCAGCTTCGACTAACTTGGGGAAAATTGGACACCGAATAGTGGAGAGTGAAGACATCCTCCTTCGATCTCCTTCGACCTCCCTTCGACTATGATGAAGACTATCTACGACTACGTTCGAGTACCCTATGACTAACATGCCAACCTACTACGACCAACTACGACTAAACCTACGAGTAAAAAAAGTATCAATTTTTTCCATGGCGACCATTTTTACTCGCGGGCATTTTCTAACCTACAGAAAAAAAAACGCCGCGTCCGAGCTGAGGCCTCGAGTACACGGAGACCACTCTCGAGCATGAAGGAGAGTTACAAAGACCTCCTACGACCTCGTTTCGACCATGCTGTGAGTATGAGTCGAGGGAAAACTCGCCAGAACCCGCTGATTAGGTCGCCCAAGTGGGACAGGCCCTTTATCAATACTTTTTTTACTCGTACGTTTCGTCGTAGTAGGTCGTAGTAGATCGGCATGTTAGTCGTAGGTAATCGAGGGTAGTCGAAGGTAGTCATACGTAGTCTTCGAAGGGAGGTAGCCCTCCAAGGGAGGTCGAAGGAAGGTCGAAGGGAGATCGAAGGAGGTCGTTTTCACTCTCCACTATTCGGTGTCCAATTTTCCCAAATTTAGTCGTAGCTAATCGAAGCTGGTCTTCAACTTAGTCGAAGGAGGTCTCCTAGATAGTCGAAGGAGGTTTTCAACATGTCATTTTTTCACATTCTAAACTTGCTAATTAGGTCGCCCAAGTGGGACAGCCCCTTTACTGTATTCAGGTTTAATGCCTTGATTCGGACTGTTTGGTGTACAATTACCATTGATTTAAATTAATTCGGAAGTCAAGAAAATTGAGATTACAACCTGAATTTGATTTTATAAAGTATCTTACATTTTGTAAAATTATCTCAAGAAATTCCACAGGACATGTAGAAGGTATGATCAATAAGTTTGCAGATGGCATCAAAGTTGATGGTTATGCAGACAGCAAGGAAGGAAGAATATTTATATAATGGTATATGGACACACTGATCTGTTTTGTAGTCAATGCCTACTATGTTCTGCTGTGCTGAAGCAAAGCAAGTATTTCATTGTCCTATCAGGGACACATGACAACTTGACTTGAGGTTATCTAAGGCTATAGCAGGAAATAGATCAGGTGAAAGATTAGGCAGAGTATTGGCAATATTGGAGGTTAATCCCAAGAAATGCAAGGGGATGCATTTTGGAAAGTCAAATAGGGGTAGGACATATACAATAAATGGTAGGATACCAAGAATTATTGATTAACAGCGGGATCTTGATTTTCAAGTCTATTGTTTCCTGAAAGTAAGAAAACAGATATGGAAGTGAAGAAGGTATATGGCATGCTGACCTTCATAGGCCAGGGCATAGAATATAAAAGTTTGGGCACCATGTTGCAACTTTACAAAAGACTGGTTAGACCACACACTTGGAGTATTAAACAGAGTTCTGATCACCACACTATAGGAAGGATGTTGTTGCACTGAAGAGAGTGCAGAGGAGATTTAACACAATGTTATCTGGATTGGAGGACTTCAATTATGAGATAGGATTGGATAAGCTGGGCAAGGCTTGTCTTCTTTCGAGCAAAGGAGCCTGAGGGGCAAGCTGATATATATATATATATATATATATATATATATATATATATATATATATATATATATATATATATATATATATATATATATATATTTATTTATTTATTTGACCAGAATAAAAAGCAAGTGTGAAACGGCATACAAAAAAACAAAACAACAAGAGTTATAAAGTGTCATAAACAGTATCTTTAAATAAATGAAATCGTATGTCCGAAAAGGAGCAGGAAAAAGCCAAAGCATATTAATTCCCACCCCTTGTTCAACTGCTTATAATTATCTTATACAAATGTAGCAGCTATGTGTACACCAAATGTACACCAGAAGCTATATGTACACCAAATTATTTACATTTATACACTAATCAAATATTTACAAAGCCATACAAAAAAAGAGAAAAAAATAAAAATAAAAGAAAAACCCTCATATACTATAGTATCTCTTAGTCATATATACATATAAGCATATAAGATTATGAAAGAGATAGATAGGGTAGGTAGTCAAAATATTTTACATTGGTGAGGGCATCAAAAAAGAGGGCATAAGATTATATGATTGGAAAGAATTTTAAAGGCAATTTGAGGGAAACGTTTTTTAAACAGAGAGTGGTTGATATATGGAATTCACTGCCAGAGCAGGTTGTGGAATCATTACGTTTAAATAGGTAAAGCATAGAAGAATGAAGATGGGAAAATAAGGCTGGTATGGACATGGTAGGCCAAAGGATCTACTTCTGTGCTGCACAATTCTCTGATTCCAGGACAAACAACTTGGAGTGAGGGAGTGAAATGTCATATTAAGAGCTTAGTTAAAGAGGTAGTGATTAAGTTACTGGATAAGCATGCGGAAGCAAGCACCATATGTTTGAATGGCATTATTAGGACATTTACATTCAAGTAATTAAATGAAACTACAATGTAACAAAAAAGTTAATCTCAATAATAGTAACATTGAAACTATTGGATTGAGAGAAAAACAAAGGCAATTCAGGGAAGGCAAATCATACCCAGTCAAGACCCACCAGTGTTGATTTTAACTGCCCCATCAGTTCAGGGACAATTAAAGCCAACCAATAAATGACAATATTACCTGTGACATCCATGATACATGAACGGATGATATATATTTTTAATGTTCTGCAGGCAAAAATATGTGCCGAGTTCTAAAAACTAAAATCATGGCCACAACTTGCTTTTGGATTCTGTACTTCAGTTCATCCAAAACTTGCTTCATAAGCCATTGCCATTCAAGGGAGATGTTGAAAATACTCTATTTTTATCGTTTCCTTTTGGAGGTGAATGAAATTGAAAATGAGCTGTACAACTGTGCCATACATGAAGAGGTTTGCAACAGTGGCACTGTGCAAAGCAGCATGAACTTGTGCAAAGTCCTGAGCACTTGATCCAAATGTGCAGTAATATAATAAGCTTAATGGCCCTTTTCCCACAAGCATTGTGCAGTTTGCAAAGGAAGTCAATTCAATTGTGAATCTCAAATTGAAGATGATTAGGGTGGGTAGAGGTAAACTGGTTAGATAGGATGAAGAGTTCCTGGTCATTGGTGAGAGTACTGAGGATGTCAACCAATGAGTGGGGTGGTGTTTGGAGCAAATTTTGCCATAATGTACTGAAACCTTGGAAGATACCGGAAATCTCAAGTTCCCTACCAGTGGCGCAGATAAGGCCAGACCCTTGAATTAATGTGGCAACAGGTCTCAAACTTTCAATAAGGCCTTCTTCAGTGTGCAAGGGCATTACTATTTGTAGGCCTCATAAACAGAACAGTTCTGTGCAAAGTATGTCTGGTGGTTTCCATGTTTGACCATGAACAGAAACCCGTACGTGCAGTATCAAATTCTTGACTGCGTTTAGTGACTGGTTTCTTTGTATAATTCTACTGCATGATACAGTTTCAAGACCATATTTTTTCATTTACTTTGTACATCTTTTTTAGGAATTGATTCATTGGAATGTAAGAGGCTGAGGGGTGTTCTTATGGAGATATAGAAAATCATGAAGCAAATAGATAGTGAATGCACATAGTCTTTTTCCCCACACTAGGGAAATCAAGAACTAGAAAGGATAGTTTTAATATAAAATCGGAAAGATTTAATAGAAACTTGAGTGTCACCATTTTGATGCAGATGGTGGTAGGTATGTAGTACTACTACGAGAGGAAGTACTTGGGCCAGGTACTACATTTAAGAGACATTTGGTCAGGCACGTGGAGAGAAAGCATTTTGAGAAATATGGGCCAAATGCAGGGAAATGGGATCAGCTTAAATGGGCATCTTGGTTGGCATGGACGAATGAGGCCGAAGGACCCGTTTCTGTCCTATATGACTATATGACTCTGTTGAATTCATGCTATCCAAAAAAATAAAATAATTGCCACAAAATGATGGTAATTTCATTGCTAGTTCTCATATTCCAAAATAGCCTGCAGATGTTAGTGAATAAAGTAAAAATCTAAGGATGATCCAGGCAGCAGACAAATTACTTCTGGGACAATCTCTATAGAACGCCAACAAATGATTCTTAGCCGCAGGATGGACATTAAATCAAATACATGTAGAATTTTGAAATATAGTAAGGAATCCCTGGGGAAGATCTTTGCTTGTAGATGCAGGATCCAAATAAATAGTACATTGTGAAACATCGGTGTTTTTCTGTTGCTCGATATCCAACCAATTCCAACTTAGACTATGAAGAAGCCTAAGGCACAGTGAGAGAGAATGCATGCCGGTCAGTCCACATGAGGTGAAAGGACATAATTAAAGTCATTCCTATTTGTAGTGTTAGTGAAATCATGCAAAATGAAAACCACCAATATATCAGCAGTATAGCTGGTATTTGTAGAACAAACTTTAAAGAAAGCAAACCATTCCTTGTAAGTGAGAGTTGATAATATTACATTGCAATCTGCAAAATTTTGTTTCATGTTTTACAGACTGTGTTTTGGTGCTCAGGGTTAAGCATCACAGGGTTGTTTTTGCTCCCTATATCTATATGGTGCTGTAGAACATAAATAACATTAACAATGTATAAAATAATAGAAATAGCAGGTTATTCAGCTCCTCCTGCCTATCCCATCATTCAGTAAGAATTCTGCTGATTTTTTACCTCAGTGCCACTCTCCTGCACCAACCCACATCCTTTGATACCTAAATATCTATCAAATCTTTGTTCTGAATATACTCAGTGACTGAACATCCTCAACCCGCTAGAGCAGCAAATTCCAATATTATATTTCTGTGTGGCCTCAGCCTAAACATGGGTCACTTATGCTCGAACCCTCATCAGGAGATACGAGGGCAGGCACGTGAGGTCATGGGCTAGATGGAGTGTCCTGTTACTTAAGGTCTCTCACCTCAAGATCTTGGAGGAGTCAACAGGTAGCTGAGCCTGAGAGTACAACCTCACTCAGCTACAGCATCATTGTAATATGGTTAGCGCACCAACTTAACGTGTCACCACTGGATAACAACAGTTTGAACCAGGCCTAATGTCTCACCTTTATTCACCATGTTTGGTGCTGCTACATCTGGCTGAAAAACTTTATTCTAATCACTGCCTAAATGAACGACCCCTTTCTCCGAGACCATGACCCCTGGATCTAGCTACCCTAGACAGGAAAAATATCAACTCTGCATCTACCCTATATGAATGTTGTCATTTTCAATGAAATGACCTCTCATTCTTCTAAATTTAAGAGAATACTGTATAAGGCTTCTCTGCTTAATCTCTCGTTATACAGCAAACCCATTATCCTTGATGAAGTAAATCTGATGAACCAACTCAATCTACTGCAAGTATATCTACACATAACTAAAGCTCTGATCTTGTTATCTTCCGGTTTCCGCGGTCATTCTATTTGCGCAAAAACAGTACGGGATAGCGCTACGATTTTTTGCCGGCTTACTCACCGTTCTCCTGTGCTGCGATTGCACCAAGTTTCATTCAGTACGGTGGCCTAATGTAAAAGTTAGCAAGGTTTAAAAATCTTTAAAAACGCGCATGCGCAGATCGATCTCCTCTCCTGCTGTTCAGCGCCGCGTGGATTGGTCTTTTCATGGCAGTGGTAAGCCATGGCAGCGCTCACCACCCCCCCCCTCACCGGCCCTCACCTGATGCCATCCCCAGCTGCAGGATGCTCCCCACCGGTCCAAGCCTGAAGCCAGTGGGAAGCGGCAGCGGTAGGCCAAGGCAGCAACAGGCCACAGCAGCAGTAAGCCACGGCAGTGGTAGGCCACGGTAGCCCCCCCCTGAAGTCGTCCCCCTCCCCCGGCTGCAGGACGCTACACCCCACCGGCACCCGACAGCCCCTGCCTGAAGCCGTCCCCCCGGCTACAGAACGCTCCCGTCGGTCCCCGCCTGAAGCCGTCCCCCTCCCCAGGCTACAGGATGTTCCCGTCGATCCCCGCCTGAAGCCGTCCCCAGCTTCGGGGACACTCCCCCCCCCAACTGGCCCCCACCTGATGCTGTCCTGTCTTCAACTGCAGGATGCTCCCCCACCCCCCCACCAGCCCCTGCCTGAAGCCGTCCACGACCCCAGCAGCAGGATGCTCCTCACTGGTCCCCGCCTGGAGCCGGTGGGGAGCGGCAGCGGTAGGCCATGGCAGCGACTGGCCATGGCAGCGGTAGGCCATGACAGCGATAGGCAGCGGCAGCGGTAGGCCATGACATTGAAAGGCCATGGTAGCCCCCGCCTGAAGCCGTTCACCTCCCCTAGCTGCAGGACGATCCCCCCTCCCCACTGGCCCAAACAGCCCCCGCCTGAAGTCGCCCCCCTCCCCCGGCTGCAGGATGCTATCCCCCCCCCCCCCCCCCACCGGCACTCGACAGCCCCCGCCTGAAGCCAACCCTCTACCCCGGCTGTAGGACGCTTTCCTCCCTGGCCCCCGACAGCCCTCTCCTGAAGCCGTCCCCCTCCCCGCTGCAGGATGCGGCCCCCGTGCAGCGGTAGGCCACGGCAGTGGCAGGGGTAGACAGCGGCAGAGGCATGGGTAGGCAGCAGTAGGCTACGGCAGTGGTAGGGCACAGCAGCGGCAGGCCATGGCAGTGCTCCCCCACCTCCCCACTGCCCCCCAACAGGCTCCGCCTGAAGGGGTCCCCTCCCAGCTGCAGGATGCTCTCCCCCCCCCACCTGAAGCTGCTCCCCTCCCCCAGCTGCAGAACACAATCGGAGGCGCAACAAGCAAGAATGGACTGAATAAATCTCATTGTTAATGTTTAAATTGTTGTTATATTTTAAGAGTTATTCACATTTTAAGCTTTAATAAATCCCTTTTTAACTTGCCGCGCGCATCAGCCACGCCTGTGCAGTTAGGGGCTATGGTGGAATATTGCATTGGGGGAACAGGTTGCTCTGGGGGAACAGGTGAGTGGTGGAATATTGCTTTGGGGAATGGGTTGCGTTGGAGACCAGGCCTCCCATGTGACTGGGACCCAACGGGTCCCACTTAGTCTAGTCCTTCCTTAAATAGATCAACCAGGTCTGTGCACAATATTCCAGATGCTGTCTCACCAGAGCCCCATAAAATTGGAGAAAGATATCCCTATTCTTATACTCAAATCTTCTTGCAAAAAAATCCAACATTGCATTTATCTTCCTAATTGTTTGCTGTGGCAATCATAGAATTATACAGCAAATAAACTGGCCCTAACTCACTATGCTGACCACGAAGCACCCATTTACACTATTTCTACACTGACCCTAGTTTATTCGCTCCACTTCCCATCAATTCCTCCAGATTATTCCAGAGATATTGTTGAGGAAGTCAGTACAGATCTGTACGAGGGAAGGAAAAGGGGCGTATACGAACAACAACAATAATCAGCTATTCTTTATTTTTGGCATAACCTATAGGCCACCCAGGCTAATCCACAGCTTAAGCAAGTCAGGCAGCATTTGTAGAAAGGGAAACAGTCAACTGTGATCCTTTGCAGACCCACAGTGTTAACTGTTTCTATTTCACATATGTTGCCTGAGTTGACCAGCTTTTTTGACCAGAGTTTTTCCTGAGGTTTGTGCTTTAATTTTATATTTTCATCATCTGCAGTTTTTGTTTTCATAAGTTATTTTAATTTTTATTTGGAGCGCTATGATCCAGGAGAAGCAAAAATGCTCACCTTGCATAGTCGGCTGTCCTCCATAGCCTGGCATTGCCTCCCCTCCCTAGCAGAGCAGTCCTGAGTAAATGGAGGCATTGAAAACAAAGTTTGGGTTGATGCATCACTGAACGCAGATATTACAATCCTGAACCACGAGCAAGAGATAATGTTATGTTTTTATTATAAGACTTTGAGCTGTGAAAGAATATGAGAAAAGGAATCCACTTAACTCTACACAGCAAAGGACAGGTACAAAACTGACACAAAAAGCTGGTGTAACAGCGGGACAGGCAGCATATCTGAAGAGATGCTGTCCCTCCAGAGATGCTGTCCCTCCAGAGATGCTGTCTATCTTTGGTTTAAACCAGCATCAATCAGCATTTCGTTCCTGCGCACCAGGTACAAACACAGGTACTTTGGCGTGGCCAAGCTCACCCCAGACTCAAAATCCCATGACTTTCCATTTATCTCGAATGATCCCAAGAACCTTCGTCATTCTCAGTCACACTACTTTGCCTTTGTGGGCGAAAAATTGAAAACTCAAAACCTCACGTTAGGCTACAGTACAAATTAGGTGTCATATGGTGACCTGGAAGTCAGAGGGTGAAGTACCAAGGAACATGATGGAATTGGGAACGGGGGGGGGGGGGGGGGGGGGGGGTGGGGGGTTAAAGAAACGTTGCTGGCAAATAAAAAAAACTCTTGCCAGTTCTGATCCGACGCCGGCGGAGTATGGGAAGTCTGCCCCATTGTGTGCACCGCTGTTTGCACCAACGAAACAGCAGCCAGTCCTCCTTGCGAGATTTCCTTTTCTCCGAAATTTGAAGGACAATGGGACTTAGAAGAAGCTCAGAGGCGTTCTCTGAATCAGGCAGGGTGTGTTGTTGTCCCTGCCAAGGTCACGACTGTTGAGGTGCACTGGAGACAACTTTCCATGGATTGGGGTATGACTCAAAATCAAACCAGTGAAAACGTCTGCTCGAATTGACACATCCAAGGCATCAGCCAGCGGCCACAGCTGGAACGGAGCAATGAGTAGATGCGGTCACGCCAGGAGTCTGCACTTCAGCGGGGAAGTGGTGGCGGGGCTACGGTAATCACCGGGGACGATAGCATGGGACTGGGAGAAAGCTGCTTCTTCCGCACCTCTACCGGCCGTACTGCAGCCCATTCGATGTTCCCTGGAGCGGACTTCAAGCTGCAAGTTTCAAGAGTCCTGGTTAGGCTGCTGAGCCAAGTGAAACATTGAAGTTCTTCAGACTCAACACACTTGAAGAAGAGTTTCGGCCCGAAACGTTGCCTATTTCCCTCGCTCCATAGATGCTGCTGCACCCGCTGAGTTTCTCCAGCACTTTTGTCTACCTTCGATTTTCCAGCATCTGCGGTTCCTTCTTAAACACTTTTAATAAGGTTCCCACAACTGCGTTCTAGACATTGTTGTAGGAAGGAATTGTAGATGCTGGTTTAAACCGAAGATAGACACGAAATGCTGGAGTAACTCAGCGGGACATGCAGCATCTCTGAGGAGAAGGAATGGGTGACGTTTCGGGTCGAGACCCTTCTTCAGGTCTCATTCAGGTCTTCGACCAGAAACGTCAAGATCTGATAACCCGAGAAAGAAGTTGCTCTTGAATCTGGTGGTACATGCTTCAAGGTTTTGTACCTTCTGCCTGATGGGAGTGGGGGAAACGATGGAGGTGCGAGTGCTCCTTGATTATGTTAAGCTGCTTGTCCGAGGCAGCGTTGTGTTGATGGTTGGTGAGTGGGATAGGTTGGTTGTTTAGGATATGGTGTATTGCGTCCCTTATTTATGCAGGACTTCCATGTGCTCTTGATGCATGGGTTCAAGATTTTCAAACCCACCCCAATTGCTCTTTCTCCGCTTTGAGCAGAATATGTTTTGCGGGTGTTAAGTGAAAGGAACCACCCCCTTGTATGTTTCAGTGAATAGGTTGATAATGACTTGAAACTCAGCATCCAAACATACACAAACATAAGCAACGTCTGTGTACTGTGACTCAACTGCCGAGATTAGCCTAATCTTGGTATAGATTATTTGTGTTATGTGCACCGAGGTACAGTGAAAAGCTATTGTTTTTGCATGTAAGTCAAAAAAGTCTATTCATGAATGCAATCAAGCCATCCAGAGTGCACAGATAAAGAACAACGGGTAAGATATGTGCAAGATATTAGTGCAAGATATAACATTGAAGTCCAATAAAGTCACATTAAATATAGTTCAAAAGTCTCCAATTAGGTCAGGACTGCATTCTAGTTGGCTGACAACAGCTGGGAAGAAACTGTCCCTGAATCTGGAGGTATGAGTTTTCAAATTTCTGTACCTCTTGCCTGATGGAGAGGGGAGAAGAGGGAATGACTGGGGTGAGATTGGTCCTTGATTATGCTGGTGACATTGCAAATCTGCGTGGTGTAGATGAATCAATGGACCTGGAGTTGAGATGACCTCGGTTGAATGGTTACTATTATTCCTGTAGGTTAATTTCATTCTAATGTGAAGCTCATTAGAAACAGGGTGAAGCATTGCAGAAAGAAAGATTGTGAAAAGTGTCAGAACAATGACAAAGCCACGCTTGTCACCAGTATGTAGTGAGATGGAAAGGCACATGGGAACTAAGGCACTGGTGAGTTTAAAACAAGTGTGGGTGGCAGGGACGTTATGTATTTCGAGAGGGCTAGGTGACCCATATGCCCAACCATCAGGATTACCAAACAACGGGATAGCAGATTATTGGAGTTTTACTATTTAATATGGATCTGGATTTGAGATGGAATATGCTGAATACAGATAATGTCTGTCAGTTCCAAGATACTTTTTTCCAAGTTGCTGCATCTTCAATAGAGAAAACTTATCAATAATATCATATTGGATGTACACAAAAGGCTGGAGAAACTCAGCGGGTGCAGCAGCATCTAAGGATCGAAGGAGATAAGCGACGTTTCGGGTCGAGACCCTTCTTCAGACTGGTCAGGGATCAGGGCTCGCAAAGCAACACTGCCCTCTCTCCCCATTCCCCCACTCGCAAAAGGCTCGCACCAGGGTCTCCTCCATACCCCGCAACATTGCCCTCTCTCCCCATTCCCCCACTCGCAAAAGGCTCACACCAGGGTCTCCTCCATACCCCGCAACACTGCCCTCTCTCCCCATTCCCCCACTCGCAAACAGGGCAGAGTCCCCCTGGTCCTCACCTTTCACCCCACCAGCCGGCAAATACAACACATAGTCCTCCGCCAGTTTCGCCACCTCCAACGTGACCCCTCCACCCGCCACATCTTCCCATCTCCCCCCCTGTCTGCCTTCCGCAAAGACCGCTCCCTCCGCAACTCCCTCGTCAATTCTTCCCTCCCCTCCCGCTCTACCCTTCCCCGGGCACTTTCCTTGCAACCGCAAGAAATGCAACACTTGTCCCTTCACCTCCCCCCTCCACTCCTTTCAGGGACCCAAGCAGTCCTTCCAGGTCCGACAGAGGTTCACCTGCACCTCTCCAACCTCATCTACTGCATCCGCTGCTCCAGATGCCAGATGATCTATATCGGTGAGACCAAGCGGAGGCTTGGCGCTCGTTTCGCTGAACACCTCCGCTCGGTCCGCAAAAACCAACCCGACCTCCCGGTGGCTCAGCACTTCAACTCCCCCTCCCATTCCGTATCCGACCTCTCGGTCCTGGGCCTCCTCCACGGCCAGAGTGAGCAACACCGCAAGTTGGAGGAACAGCACCTTATATTCCGCTTGGGGAGTCTGCATCCTTTGGGCATGAATATTGAATTTTCTCAATTCTGTTCACCCTTGCTGTCTCCTCCCCTTCCCACCTCTCCCTCAGCCCTCGGGCCCTGGCATTCCCTCTCTCTCTATCTCCCTCCCCCACCCTAGTCGCACTAGCTTCTCATTTTCACACCACAAACAGCTTACAATGGCTTGTTCCCTTTATCATCGATACTTTTTTGCATATCTTTCATTCATTATTCTTTATCTCTCCACATCACCGTCTATATCTCTCGTTTCCCTGATCCCTGACCAGTCTGAAGAAGGGTCTCGACCCGAAACGTCGCCTATCTCCTTCGCTCCTTAGATGCTGCTGCACCCGCTGAGTTTCTCCAGCTTTTTGTGTAACCTCAGGGAAATGAGAGATATAGATGGTGATGTGGAGAGATAAAGAACAATGAATGAAAGATATGCAAAAAAGTATCGATGATAAAGGGAACAAGCCATTGTAAGCTGGGGTACACAAAAAGCTGGAGAAACTCAGCGGGTGCAGCAGCATCTAAGGAGCGAAGGAGATAGGTGACGTTTCGGGTCGAGACCCTTCTTCAGACTGGTCAGGGATCAGGGAAACGAGAGATATAGACGGTGATGTGGAGAGATAAGGCATTGTAAGCTGTTTGTGGTGTGAAAATGAGAAGCTAGTGCGACTAGGATGGGGGAGGGGGTTAGAGAGAGAGGGAATGCCAGGGCCCGAGGGCTGAGGGAGAGGTGGGAAGGGGAGGAGACAGCAAGGGTTAACAGAATTGAGAAAATATAAATGTTCAAGCCCAAAGGATGCAGACTCCCCAAGCGGAATATAAGGTGCTGTTCCTCCAACTTGCGGTGTTGTATTATTGCCTTCCAGAAATTGTTTATTTCACAGTGACTTCAGAGGAATAGATTAATTTATTAATCCAAATATCCCCTCTCCAGGAAAGTTAATATACTAGGAATTATTGCCATTGTAAGTCTGAGAATTAGCCAAGCTCCCTTCTATTGACTCCATTTATATCTCATGCTGCCTCGGCAAGGTCATCAGCATAATTAAGGACGAGTCACACCCTGGCCACTCCCTCTTCACCCCTCCCATCAGGCAAACAGTATAGAAGTGTGAAAACGCACACCACCAGATTCAGGGAAAGTTTCTTCACAGCTGCAATCAAGCAACTGAATCATCCTACCACAACCAGATAGCAGTACTTAACTACTATCTACCTCTTTGCTGACCCTTGGACTTTACTTGATCGGACTTGGCTGGCTTTACCTTGCGCTACACATTATTCCCTTATCATGGATTTATACACTGTAAATGGTTCGATTGTAATCACATATTGTCTTTCTGCTGACTGGATAGCATGCAACAAAAACATTTCACTGTACCTCTGTACGCATGACACTAAACTAAACTGAACATAAATTATTGTGAGGAGTAATATACAGTGGCTTGCAAAAGTATTCATACTCCTTGAACTTTTCCACATTTTGTCACATTACAACCACAAACGTAAATGTATTTTATTGGGATTTTATGTGATAGACCAACATAAAGTGGTGCATAATTGTGAAGTGGAAGGAAAATGATACATGGTTTCCAAATTTTATTACAAATAAAAAAATGAAAAGTGTGGCGTGCAAAAGTATTCAGACCCCCCCTGAGTCAATACTTTGTAGAACCACCTTTCACTGCAATTACAGCTGCAAGTCTTTTGGGGTATGTCTCTATTGCCCAGTATTGATGTGGATAGAGAACTGGCTGGCAGACAGGAAGCAAAGAGTAGGAGTGAACGGGTCCTTTTCAGGATGGCAGACAGTGACTAGTGGGGTGCCGCAAGGCTCAGTGCTGGGACCCCAGCTATTTACAATATACATTAATGATTTGGACGAGGGAATTAAATGCAACATCTCGAAGTTTGCGGATGACACGAAGCTGGGTTGCAGTGTTAGCTGTGAGGAGGATGCTAGGAGGCTGCAGGATGACTTGGATAGACTGGGTGAGTGGGCAAATGCATGGCAGATGCAGCATAATGTGGATAAATGTGAGGTTGTCCACTTTGGTGGCAAAACCAGGAAGGTAGACTATTATTTGAATGGTGACCGATTAGGAAAAGGGGAGATGCAGCGAGACCTGGGTGTCATGGTACACCAGTCATTGAAAGTAGGCATGCAGGTGCAGCAGGCGGTGAAGAAAGCGAATGGTATGTTGGCATTCATAGCAAAAGGATTTGAGTACAAGAGCAGGGAGGTTCTACTGCAGTTGTACAGGGTCTTGGTGAGGCCACACCTGGAGTATTGTGTACAGTTTTGGTCTCCTAATCTGAGGAAAGACATTCTTGCCATAGAGGGAGTACAGAGAAGGTTCACCAGACTGATTCCTGGGATGGCACGACTTCCATATGAAGAAAGACTGGTTAGACTCGGCTTGTACTCGCTGGAATTTAGAAGATTGAGGGGTGATCTCATAGAGACTTACAAAATTCTTAAGGGGTTGGATAGGCTAGATGCAGGAAGATTGTTCCCGATGTTGGGGGTCACAGTTTAAGAATAAGGGGGAAGTCTTTTAGGACCGAGATGAGAAAATCGTTTTTCACACAGAGTGGTGACTCTGTGGAATTCTCTGCCACAGAAGGTAGTTGAGGCCAGTTTGTTGGCCATATTTAAGAGGGAGTTGGATGTGGCCCTTGTGGCTGAAGGGATCAGGGGGTATGGAGAGAAGGCAGGTACAGGATATTGAGTTGGATGATCAGCCATGATCATATTGAATGGCGGTGCAGGCTCGAATGGCCGCAATGGACTGCTCCTGCACCTAATTTCTATGTTTCTACCAGCTTTGCACATCTAGAGACTGAAATTTTTGCCCATTCTTCTTTGAAAAATAGCTCAAGCTCAGTCAGATTGGATGGAGAGCGTCTGTGAACAGCAATTTTCAAGTCTTGCCAGAGATTCTCAATTGGATTTTGGTCTGGACTTTGACTGGGCCATTCTAACACATGAATATGCTTTGATCTAAACCATTCCATTGTAGCTCTGGCTGTATGTTTAGGGTCGTTGTCCTGCTGGAAGGTGAACCTCCGCCCCAGTCTCGTCTTTTGCAGACTCTAACAGGTTTTCTTCCAAGATTGCCCTGTATTTGGCTTCATCCGTTTTCCCATGAACTCTGACCAGCTTCCCTGTCCCTGCTGAAGAAAAGCATACCCACAGCATGATGCTGCCACCACCATGTTTCACAGTGGCGATGGTATGTTCAGGGTGATGTGCAGTGTTAGTTTTCCGCCACGCATTGCATTTAGGGCAAAAACTTCAATTTTGGTCTCATCCGACCAGAGCACCTTCCTCCACATGTTTGCTGTGTCCCCCACATGGCTTGTGGCAAACTGCAAACGGGACTTCTTATGACTTTGTTTCAACAATGGCTTTCTTCTTGCCACTCTTCCATAAAGGCCCGATTTGTGAAGTGCACTACTAATAGTTGTCCTGTGGACAGATTCTCCCACCTGAGCTGTGGATCTCTGCAGCTCCTCCAGAGTTACCATGGGCCTCTTGACTGCTTCTCTGATCAATGTTCTCCTTGCCAGGCCTGTCAGTTTAGGTGGACGGCCATGTCTGGGTAGGTTTGCAGTTGTGCCATACTCTTTCCATTTTTGGATGATGGATTGAACAGTGCTCCATGAGATGTTCAAAGCTTGGGATATTTTTTTATAACCTAACCCTGCTAAAAACTTCTCCACAACTTCATCCCTGGCCTGTCTGGTGTATTTCATGGGCTTCATGATGCTGTTTGTTCACTAATGTTCTCTAACAAACCTCTGAGGCCTTCACAGAACAACTGTATTTATACTGAGATTAGATTACACACATGTGGACTCTATTTACTAATTAGGTGACTTCTGAAGGCAATTGGTTGCACTGGATTTTATTTAGGGGTATCAGAGTAAAGGGGGCTGAATACTTTTGCACGCCACACTTTTCAGTTTTTTTATTTGTAAAAAAATTTGAAAACCATGTATCATTTTCCTTCCACTTCACAATTATGCACCACTTTGTGTTGGTCTATCACATAAAATCCCAATAAAATGCATTTACGTTTGTGGTTGTAACGTGACAAAATGTGGAAAAGTTCAAGAGGTATGAAAACTTTTGCAAGCCACTGTAAGTCTGCATCGTGTGTTCTATGAAAAAAAATGTGCTGTAGGAAATCTGAAGGAAAGATATGAGAATGCTAGAAATGCACAACAGCCTCAGCAACATCTGTAAAGAGAAAAGATGGGTCAAAGTGAACCATATGAGTTCAGGCTGTACTCCCTGGCAGATATCCATTCTTCAGACGCTGCCAATTGACATCGTGAGAGAAGGTCAAAGAACAAGACTATTGACTTCTTATTCAGCCTACAGAGCACTATATGCACCATCATGAACCATAGCTTCAGACAGAAAGCTTTCCTCCTTACAGATGGTGAGGGTCAGATTCAGAGTGTGCAGCAAGTTTGAATAACATTTCAGTGGGTAGCAATTTTTTTGGGGTATTTAGTATGTGCTGAGTAGCATTATGAAATAATCATTCTTCTATTTATGTTAATCGGTTTCTTGAGTTTGAAGGGTTTTTCTATCTCACTAAAATGTAGACCAACCTTTTAGAAACATGGGAAATAGAACAGGATGGGAGAAGTGGGATGTGGCATGTTTTATTTACTGTCATAGGATACCACTGTTATTGATAATGGTGCATTTATCATCCATCCTCTGAACTGATAAAAAGTAGCAGGTCTGACAGTAAAAGAGGATGGGCAATCTCCCTGAGAAGCATGAATAAACCAGATTTGTTTTAAAGACAAACTAGGAATTCCATGATTAACATTATTGACATGGGCTTTTTAATTTGTTGAATATAAATACCCCAGCTGCAATGGTGGGATTCGAACATCTGTCCCTGGATCAATGGATGCATGTATTCTATTCAATTCAATTCAATAGTCCAGTAATTCAACTACTCTCTTAGCATTCCATCTACAGTGTAAGTAGTCCCAGATATGGAGAAATAAAGCAAGACTCTTGAGATGTGTGAATTGGGCCTGGCTTAAAGGAGAGACCAGTCACAGTTAGGTTGATTTAAAGTCAAATGCAGCTAAAAAATGGTATTGCTTTATTATTGTCACGTGTTCTAGGATGCAGTGAAAACATTTGAAGCCACTCGTTTATATTATCGCCCGAGAATCTGAATGAAAAGGCATAGATTAGAAAGGTCCAGAAAGACACTTCAAAATGGGCCTCAAGAAGTTTACTTCATTCAAGGGTATCCCTGAAAATAATTATGAGATTCCAATCGACAATAAAACCTAGGGCATAATCCTTCGCCTACAAATGTGTTATAATTAAGAACCTTTTATTTGTGTTACATTAAAAGTATTTCTAACTGCACAATTATGTTAGTTAATCATAATTGCTGCAAGACATGATCTCACTAGCAAACCGCCTCCTCTGTCTGGTTTTCCTTGATTACATTTAGTGGTACACCTCAAACCCCAAAGTGTTCTGTGTAGAAAACCACCTTCAGCATGAGCCTTTGCTTTGTAATATTTATCATTTGAAGGTACCCTAAAGGAGCACTCCAGTTAGTGGCCTGAGTGCACTATGAAATGATAACTTGTTCCTTTCCATAATAGGTAACATAAGAAAAAGTTTATAATTGGCTGAACATGGCATTATGGAAAACAGTTTTTGATGGAGATTGCTCTGAATTTGAGAATTACGCTAAATATTCTTTGCCTTCAACTGAGGCCAGTAGCATAATCAAGGACGAGTCGCACCCTGGCCACTCCCTCTTCTCCCCTCTCCCACCTGGCAAAAGGTATAGAAGAATGAAAATGTAGGCATTCTTGACATTTGAAATATAACCCACATGCAAATAATCCAGTTCAATTCAGTTTAGTTTATCGTCACGTCTACTGAGGTACAGTGAAAGGTTTTTGTTGCGTGCTAACCAGTTAGCAAAAAGACAATACATGATTACAATCGAGCCATTCCAAGTGTACAGATACATGATAAGGGCATAACATTTTGTGCAAGATAAAGCCAGTAAAGTCCAATCAAAGAGTCCGAGGGTCACCAATAAGGTAGATAGTAGGTCACCAATAAGGTAGATAAGGTAGGACTGCTATCTATTTGTGGTAGGATGGTACAGTTGCCTGATAACACCCTTACTCTTTCAGCTGTAATATTAAATCAAGTACCTACCTGCCCCCACTGCTGAATGTAAAAAGACCACACGGCACTGGGAACAGGAGCAGGGATGCTATCTCCATTGTTCTGACCAACATTTATCCTTCAATAGCACTCAAACAGATTATCTGGACAAGACAGCTTTGTTCAGAAATGTAATTGTTTAATGAATTTTTTTTTTCCGCAAGAATGAATCACATTAATTACCACTTTAGAGTCTGCTACGTCACTCCAAAAAAACTAAAACCTCTGTCTCACGGTGCGTCGACCGACGAGTGACCCCGAGTGACCACTCGCGGTAATCACGTACAATTAACGCAGCGGGAACGTCGGAACTCGCGTGCGCAACTTAGCGACTCGTGGCGCTAACGGCAGGTACCTGTGAAACTTGTTAACTCTTGCAAAAATTCAAATATGTTTAAGGGTTTCCATGAGTCAAATTTACTGTTCAAGTTAAAAACTGAAACATTTAAACTCGTTGTAATAACGTAGTGGCCCGTCAGTTTACCTTACTGACTCATGTGGCTACAGTGGGCACTCTTTAACTCAGCAGGCAGGCAGCATCTCTGGAGAAAAGGAATGGGTGACGGGATGACGTTTCCAAATTTCTGCTGTGTCTTTGTGCTCCATCTCAGATGGTAAATCTGCAACTTTAAACTGACATATGACAATCTTAACTCTTCACATTTTACAGGATTGGATGCTAAATCAGTGATATTCTCGGCCATTCTCCATCACACATTGAGAGAGGGATGGGGAGTGGGGAACCATGGTGGATGTCTACAGGATGTAACCTCCAGGGCACTGCCCCACATACTAACCCTTGACTGAAGCTCAGGGACTGCTCAGAACAGACATGTCCGCCCTCTTTAATCTGACTCCCATCCTCGTCCAACACTTTTCGAACAACGTTCACTGACAGTCCCGGGTCCAATGATATGGGCTCCACCACGGTTGGGAGTCTCTCCCTGCTGCAGCCTTCTTCCACCTTCTCAGCCGCCGGCCAAACACCATCCTCAGCCTGTTCCACTGCCACGACCTTCCTGCCATGAGGCCAGCTTACAGGATCTAAGGCACATGCATATGTCTCCACTATACGGTGACGACCCTCAGAGAAGTCCCAGCCTCACAAACAACTCAACACAATAAATAATGTAAAGTAGCCTGGGGCAAGATGGTTTGCTCACGATTTAAATTTTAAACATCATCCCGTCACCCATTCCTTCTCTCCAGAGATTCTGCCTGCCCGCTGAGTGACCATACTGAGGGAATTCCCATGTATATGAAGCAGAGAGAAACCTGAGTTCTACACGGTTCTGCCCGACTTTTGAGAATGGATTTGGTGGTTTGTACCCACTCCCCCTCCCTGCTCACCCACCCACCCACCAAGCCAGCCAGCCGGGCCCCTGCTTGTTACAGCGGCGGAAGTGACATTTCCAAGAAAATGGGGCAGTGCTGGGATGGGAGCAGGGCAGATGAGGCGCACCAAAGGAACAAACAAGTTGATGGCTGCAAGGGGCAGGCGGCAGAGGTCTTGTGCCCCAGCGAGGTAGACCGCTCTTCCCCTTGCTAATGCGCACACAGAAAGAGAGATGAGAGCAGAGAATGATCCCAGCCTAGCTCTGGCACTGTACTGTGCGCATTTTCCCTTTGTAGGTCATATCAATAGACGTGGCCGCGCTGAATTCTCTCTTTAACTCAAAGCAGCAGGATGGAGTTGTCTTCTTTTTACACTGTTGCTTCGCCGCCCCCGCCTCCTTGCTGCACAATGGCAGCGAGTGCGGGGCCGAGATCCTGCCTAGTTTTTTTAAGTTCTGAAATTGAATAACTTTCAATATTGAATCAGAATATACTTACTGTATGAGAGGCTGTCCAGCTCCTCTATTTGATACTTAAAATAGGCTTTCATTCACGGTTGGCTCAAGAGTAAGTGTTAACGAAGAAACTGCAGATGCTGGAGAATCGAGGGTTACACAAAAAGCTGGAGAAACTCAGCGGGTGCAGCAGCATCTAAGGAGCGAAGGAGATAGTCGACGTTTCGGGTCGAGACCCTTCTTCAGACTAGTCAGGGATCAGGGAAACGAGAGATATAGACGGCGATGTGGAGAGACAAAGAACAATGAATGAAAGATATGCAAAAAAGTATAGATGATAAAGGGAACAAGCCATTGTAAGCTGTTTGTGGTGTGAAAATGAGAAGCTAGTGCGACTAGGGTGGGGGAGGGAGATAGAGATAGAGGGAATGCCAGGGCCCGAGGGCTGAGGGAGAGGTGGGAAGGGGAGGAGACAGCAGGGGTTAACAGAATTGAGAACATTCAATGTTCAAGCCAAAAGGATGCAGACTCCCCAAGCGGAATATGAGGTGCTGTTCTTCCAACTTGCGGTGTTGCTCACTCTGGCCATGGAGGAGGCCCAGGACCGAGAGGTCGGATACGGAATGGGAGGGGGAGTTGAAGTGCTGAGCGACCGGAAGGTCGGGTTGGTTTTTGCGGACCGAGCGGAGGTGTTCGGCGAAAGCGGAGGCTTGGCGGAGGCGGAGGCTCCCCTTCCCACCTCTCCCTCAGCCCTCGGGCCCTGGCATTCCCTCTATCTCTATCTCCCTCCCCCACCCAAGTCGCACTAGCTTCTCATTTTCACACCACAAACAGCTTACAATGGCTTGTTCCCTTTATCATCTATACTTTCTTGCATATCTTTCATTCATTGTTCTTTGTCTCTCCACATCACCGTCTATATCTCTCGTTTCCCTGATCCCTGACCAGTCTGAAGAAGGGTCTCGACCCAAAACATGGCTCAAGAGTAACTCGGGAGAGGAACTTGGAACATCGCAGAAATGAGAAGTAAATGGCAAACCTAGTCATACCCGTGGGAACATGGTTAAAGTCCTGATCATAAACTTGGAGTCTCATACACAACCACGAGTCTTTCACTCGGGGTCACTCGTGGGTCAACTCGCACCGTGAGACAGGGCTATTACAGTATTATAGTCACTGTTCTTAAAATGTTCCTTAACTAACATTTCCACCAACTGCCCGGTTTAATTTCCGAAGATAAGATCAAGTACAACCCCATCTCTGTTAGAGGACTATTTACCTTTTGTTTTAAAGGACTATCTTGGATGCACCAAACAAATTCTATCCCATCTAAATCCCTTGCACTAAGACAATACCAGTCAATATTGAGAAAATTAAACCCCCCCACTCCTAATACGCTATTGCCTTTATATCTTTCATAATTTGCTTACATATCAGTTTCTCTCATTTCTGCCAACAATTGGGAGGCCTATAGTATAACCACAACGATATTATTGCCCTCTTTTATTCTTAAATTCTACCCAAATGCCCAAATTGTTGGACATTCCCACCAGGATATCCTCCCTACATACTGCTGTGATGTTCTCCCTAACCAGAAGTGCGACATCCCCTCCTCTGCAGCCCATCTGACACCTGAAATTCTGTGCCCCCAACGAATTACACTGCCAGTTTTGCATTTCATGTCTTTGTGATTACAACAATATTGTGGTTTATTATGCCTCTGTGTGGACATAGTTCTATAGTGGGGAAGAGATTTTGTTTTACAGAGGTTTAATGTAAATCCTATTATCTTTTATGCTTCAGTGAATAAGCCAATAACTTGGAGTTTGGCTCTGAATGTTCGCACATGTCAGCTGCAGCTCAATGATAGAAGTTGGAATGAACTTCTCTCTTGAATGGAGGTGATGTGGATTGAAGCATTTTCAATTTGTCCTATATTTGTCCTGAAGCTCTACTTCATCAGGAAGCTTGTTGAAAATGAGGCACAATATTGTTGCAAGAAAGAAAAGGCCATGTTAGTTGAGAAAAACTGGGTTTCAGGAGTAGATGGTACCTTTGTTGAAGTTCTAAGCTTTGGTGAAACAACATTTCTGACACAAATTTACAACCTAATTTCCCACATCTGAAAAGGAGGGGATATGTCTGAGGTTTCAGAGTTGTAATGGTGACCATCTTCAAGAAAGGATTTACAATGAATTTGTGGTAACTACAGAACATGTTACAGGATCTGCACATGAAAGGTAATCACAAATATCCTCCTCAGCCTCATTCTCCCAGAGACCAAGAAACTCACTATCCCTACATACCCCCCTACCCACCTCCCCCCCCCCTCGCCCTCGCCCCTATGCCCCCTTCTGTCCGAGCAGAGGCAGAGTGGAATGATCTTCAAGGCATGATAAATCCAAGATAAATAGGGAACATTTTACTACTTTACAAAAGCCGTTGACTCGACAATGAAGAATAATTATGACGAATCTTTCTCAATTTTCGCAACCCTCAGAAATTTCTCTTCAATCTGCTACATGATTGCATGCAAGCCCCAATTTAAACCAAAGGCCCACAGGTTTAGTTCCACTGTTGATTGTGATCTAATGTCTTTGTATTTACGTCAATACTTTTATCAGTCTTTCCTGCCACCCTGACTACTCTAACACTTCCGTTTCCCATCTTCCACCCTCTATTAACTTGAGCTCACCAATACTTCGTATTATACTTCGTCCTTGTTCTCACTGACCTACATTGTTTCCCTTGGTGGGTCAACCCTCCTTAACATAGTAATCTCCTCTACCCATATAACTGTCCTGGATATCAGCACCCCCCTAGTTTAATCCTGCTCATCATACCTGATTTTAATCAACACTAGTCAGCCATCCCATCAGCTGCAAAAAAACAAGGTTATGGAATTATTTCCTTAAACCTTCCTGCCTCTCTACTTCTTCTTTCTCTTAGCCCATCCTTGACCAATTTGACTTTGTATTTCCCTATGTTGATCAGTTTTACATTTTGTTTAATAATGGCCCTTGGGACACCTTGCCATGGGAGAATAAATGGCAGTTACTGTTATTGCTGGATTACAAGGCTGGTTCCTGGAACAACACATTGTGGTAACACAAATCAGCAGTAACAACATGCCAACAACACATGCCGTTATTTACCAGCATGTACTTAGTCATTTGTTCCCTTGCTGGTGTACTTAGCTACATTTTCCTAAACAAGCTGCAGAGGAAACACAAACCGATTGCAATGAACTCCACGACATCCTTCTGAAATTTTCTGGTTAAAATAAGATTTAATCTGGACCACAGTTTTGCCCGCAAAGACCCAAGAGACAAAGGTTTAATGTAGAGCTCACACACAATGTACTTTTGAACACACCAAACCAGGGTGGCTGCTGATTTCCCACAATAAAGTCACTTGTCTTACTCAGATCCTCCCTCATGTCATACAGTATACGACTGTGTACACTATACAGTAGTTGGAGGTTCTTCTATTATTATTATTATTAGTGGCAACACTGCTCACCCAGTTCCTGATCTTCACATTGAATGAAAGGCCTGGTATAAGAATGGCGTGAGTGCATGTGGCTTGAGGTTTAAACAGATGTGTCTTTCATTGTTACTTCCTACATTCAGCTTCCCCTGAGCACATTATAATGAATTCTTGAACAGTTCACTGATGAGGCATAAAAGTGCTACATCGTAAAAACCTGAACATCAAAAGAGTACAATATCCTGATAAAAATACAGATAAAACTGATTGGTATGTTTCAAAGGTCTTTTATTGTCACGTGTACCAATTAAGGTACAGTGATATGCAAATTCCCATACAGCCATATTAAAAAAAACAAAAAGACACACAACTACATAACATAAACATCCACCACAGCGGATTTCCAACATTCCTCACTGTGATGGAAGGCAATAAAGTCTAATCTTCTTCCCTCATTTAGGTCAGTGACCTAAAATTTGAGAACATCTTCATACATTTGCATTATAAACTACCCAATCGGAGGTCCATTTCCTCCAGTCATCTTGTGGACTCATTCTGACAATGGAGGAGGCTCAAGACAGAAAGGTCAGTATGGGAATTGAAAGGGGAGTTAAAATGGGTACCAACCGAGAGAACAAATGATCAGCAAATAAGTTGCTTAATCTACACGTTGCCTCTCCGATGTAAAGGAGGCCACACGGAATGTTGTGGATGAGGTTATAGGAGGAGCATGAGAACCTCTGTCTCACCTGGAAGGGCTGCTGAGGTCCCTGGATGAATGGGAGGGAGGAGGTATATGGTGCAGGGAAATGTAACGACAGCAGGTGGGAGGGGATAAGTAAACCAAGAAATTGCGGACCGAGCGATCTCTGTGGAAAGCGGAAAGGGTCTGGGATGGGATGTTGGGACTGATAACGGGAGCACATTGAAAATGGCGGAATTGTCAGAGAATGATGTGTTGGTTATGGAGGCTGGTGGGGTGAGGGATCCAATGACGACGGGGACACACACACACACACACTATGGAAATTGATATCTTGGATGTCCTAATGTGGAAAGCTTGGAGAAATTGGGAGTAGGAGATGACAGCTTTGAAAGAGAGGGTGGGAGAGGTATAATCCAGACAACGGAGTCAGTGGGCTTATAGTGGACGTCAATCTTAAGTCTAAGATAGACATCAAATGCTGGTGTAACTGAGCAGGACAGGCAGCATCTCTGGAGAGAAGGAATGGGTCACATTTCAGGTCGAGACCCTTCTTCAGACTCAGTCCCTGTCCCTGTCATGGAGAGAGTGGGATCAAGAAAGGGGAGACAGGTGCAGATCAACCTTGAAGAGATTCCTAGCATTAAAATTGGAAACAAATGGCTCTCAGATCCTGCACTAGATTGGACCATTCACAGGATCCAAGGTCCACTGATTTCAATGGAGATTACAATGGAGAAAAAAAGGACAGAAGGCAAGCTACTTTTCATAAAATAAATTCACTTCTTTGAATATTTCTCAAGTAGTATTGGGTAATTTCAGAAATATAAACATTTATTTATGTTTAATCCTTTGAAAATGTTTCAGAAATCCAGGAACAGTGAAAGCAGCAATGGCTTTGACAGCTGGAAAGCCAGATCAGAGATTTACCAGTTATCAAAGCTACTAGGGCTATGGGGATCAGGCACTGAGAAGCAGTTGAGGCCTGGGGTGGATCAGTCATGATCAGACTGAATGGTGGGGTAGACGAGAGTCTCGATGGCCTGTTCCTGCTGCTATTTTCTTTGTGTTGTTTGAATCCCTACCATATTTGATGCTACATCGCTGGCACTCAGGACGCATCAGATGGGCAAAATCTAGACTAGGAAAGGTTGGGGGTGTCAATTATCGTGGAATTATCATATGATCTGGTCCATCCACTTCAAACACTGTCACTATAAAATGCACTGCAGTTGCACATTAAAGTTGCTTAACAAGGCACAAGAAAATAGCAGCAGGAATAGGCCATCGAGACTCTTGTCTACCCCACCATTCAGTCTGATCATGACTGATCCACCGCAGGCCTCAACTGCTTCTCTGTGCCTGATCCCCATATCACGTAATTTACAACATTCCAAAACATTATCTACCACCATTTTAACTACTTCTGACGATCTAACCTCCATAACTCTTTGGGGTGAACAATTCCAGAGATTCACTACCTTCTGTGAGAAGAAATTTCTCTGCATCTTGGCGTTAAATGATCGATCCCTTACCTTCAACAATGTAGTCTGGCTCAAGACTTGCCCACTCATGAAACCATCTTGCCATCTACCCTGTTATGCCCCCTTAGGATTCAGTCTGTTTCGATAAGATCACTCCATATTGTTTGAAATTCAGACCCAAACCTCTAGCCCTTTTTGATAGAACAATCCTCCCATCCAATGAATTTGCCTGTTGAATCTCATTTGGACAGCCTCCAATGCTACCATATTCTTTCTGTGCTAAGGGAATCAAAATTGTATGCAGTACTCTGTATGAGCTCACCAACACCCTACGGTTGGAATAAAACCTTTACAGCAAATAACTCATTAACAATGCCACCCAAAAAACGACAACAGCAGAAGTCATGGGAATGCCATCAACAGTAAGATCTTCTTTCAGTCAAGCAACATATTGATTCCTATCACTATTCCTTAATTTTTACTGGGTCTAACCTCTGAAACTCATTACTCAATGTGCAGTCAGAATAATGTCATTACTCAGACTGCAACAGTTCAACGAGAAAGCAGTAAAAAATACCCCTGTCCCACTTAGGAAACCTGAACAGAAACCTCTGGAGACCTTGCGCCCCATCCAAGGTTTCCGTGAGGTTCCCGGAGGTTTTGGTCACTCTCCCTAATGGTCAAATGTGGTTTCCGCGTAGTCGCGGCTTCTTCTATGTTCCTGCGATTATTAAAAAAAAAGGCCTTGACTAAAAATAGATTGCCGTTTGGTCGAAGCCAGTGGAGTGGGGTTGCTATTTACTTACAGGCAGTCGAAGGTAATTTCCTTCGCTGACCGGCTATTTTGATCGGTTCATTGGAGTTTTCAGCAAAGATCCTGTAGGATCTTTGGTTTTCAGGACCTAGAAGATCCGCCGGAAGGTAAAATGCCCGCTAACTTTATTAAACTTCTTAAAACGGTCTCTACTCCTTCTCCCCCCCTCTTTCTTTCCCCTTCTCCCCCCTTCTCTCTCCCCTTCTCTGTCCTCTCCCCTTCTTTCCCTCCCTCCCGCCCTCTCTAAAGGACTTACCGTGTTCTGTGGCAGTCGTCCACCTTCCTCTTCATCGCGCAGACAGAGCTCCTCCGCTGTCCCTGGCCCCCACCTTTGTGATGTGTTTGTGTGTGCGGTCAGTAGCAAAGATCCTGTAGGATCTTTGGTTCAGTAGATGTAGCTCACACTTCGGTCGAGCCTTTCCAGGCAAGTGACCAAAACCTCTGGCGACTCATGGAAACCTTGGGTGGGGCGCAAGGTCACCAGAGGTTTCCGTTCAAGTTTTCCTAAGTGGGGACGGGGCATTAGGATTGTGCAATAAAACGTTGATTTTGCCAGCAGCATTCAAATCCCATGACAAAAAACCCAATATATCGCTAAACTGTGTGATATGAAGGAGGAAGTATGTGGAATAATGCAAGGGTTGACTTTAACCCTGCCTGGTTATTAGAGATGGTTTGTTCGTAGTTAAAATCTGGCTGCATGCAATTCTTTATTTGCCCAACTTCTTCCTTGCATCTCTTGTCTTTAAACTGCTGGACTTTCAACAGTGTTTGGAATAACTAATAAATAAGTATTTGTTACTGTTAAGACTACAATACAATTTTAATTACTGATTGCCCTATGAATTCCGTAAGCTTCTCTTCTTATTCATGATTTGCTCTGGACTCTCAACAGCTTATGTCAAGGAATCACTTAAGATGTTGGCGAGGCTTGATTTTGAGAATTGTGTTCAGTTTTGGTCATCCTGCTATAGAAAATATACCATTAAACAGTAAAGAGTGTAGAAAAGATTCATGAAACTTAAGAGACTGAGTTATAGAGAGTAGTTGGGTAGGCACAGATTTTAAAACTTTTTTAATAGCGTAGGACACTGAGAGGTGATCTAGAGGTGCATAAAGTCATGAGGGGCATTGATAGGATGAAAGAACTCAGACTTTTTCCCAAAGTTGAGGAATTAAGAACCAGTGGGCACTAGTTTATGGTCAGAAGGGAAAGATTTAATCAGAAACTTAGGAGCAACTTTTCCACACAGAGGGTGATGGGTATATGGAACGAGCTTACTGAGGATGTGGTTGATATAGGTACAATAACAAAATTTAACATATATTTGAACTGGTACACAGATAGGAAAGGTTTAGAGGGATTTCTGGCCAAATGCAGGAAAAGGTAACTAACTTAGATGGGCATCTTGATCGGCATAGACGAGTTGGGCCAAAGGGCCTATTTCAAGGCTGTATGAATCTATGACTTTATGAATGATCCCTCGTCCTACAGGCAATGTCTCCACAAGGTGCCTGCTGCCATATAGCTGCTGCTTAGTGTTGAAATATCAGTTTTGAAATCTTACATGGGACACCAAATTCAAAACATTAGATGGAAGCACAGTCCCCATCATAGCAAGACATGGTGCAGCTTACACCCCAGTGGTATGAATATCGTCTTCTCTAACTTCAAGTAAACCTTCTCTCTCCATCTCTCCCCCTTCCTAGTTCTCTGACCAGTCTGACTGTCCCCTTGATTAAATGTTATCTCTGTATGCTTCATCTTCTCCTGGCTAACAATGATCTATTCTACATTTTCATTGAGCTTCATTCCATTTAATGTCTCGTTTCCACACCTCACACTTCTTTATCTCCATGTCTCCCTCTCTCCTGACACTCAGTCTGAAGAAGGGTGTCGACCTGAAACGTCACCCATTCCTTCTATCCAGAAATGCTGCCTGTTTTGCTGAATTATTCCACATTTTGTGTTTATCTTCGGTGTAAACCAGTATCTGCAGTTCCTTCCGACTCAAAACATGGTGTTGAGATTTGGGCTTAACTTTGGGCTTTTCCCAATAGATCACACTTTTAAGTTCCAGATTCAACTGGAATCATCATTCAAGAGACATTCTGTATTATTTCTGATGCAAAAGAAGTTCCAATCAAGAAATTGAGTGCAGAATCCTATGATTTGCTTTGTACGTACAGACTCCTGATACAAATTATCAAAGGTGTAGCATCCTGTAGTGAGCAATACAATAGAATGATGTTTCAAGCCCTCTCACCTCTGATTTAGTAGGATGCGAGTTCAATTCTACTCCATACACTCGGGCTGAAAAATCTAGAGTGTAGTACTGATAACATGCTACACAACGGGAAGTGTCTTCTGGTTTAGATGGTAAACCCGTTAGCGTGATCTCTTAACAGGATGTAAAGGATTACCTGGCACAACCTGAAGAAGGACACAATGTGCTGGAGTAACTCAGGAGGACAGGTCTCTGTAGAACTTGGAAAGGTGACATTTCGGGTCAGGATCCCTCTTAAGACATCTGAAGGGTCTCGACACAATACGTCACCTATCCAGCACTTTGTGCCCTTTTGTGTATTAACCAGCATTTGTAGTTCCTTGTTTCGACAAACTGAAGAAGAACTGGGCAGCTATCCCAAACGTGTTCACCAATTCTTATCTCTCAGTTCATCTCATTAAACATATTACCTGGTCATTTTCAGATTACATTTCGTGGGCGTTTGCTTTGAGCAAACTGGTTATTGTGTTTCCTTTCACAACTCTAAATATATTTTCCATCAGTCTGGTTGTCACGAAGGATTACCTTCCTGCTGAAATTAACATTGAACACAGAACAGGTCAAGAGCTTTAACATTATGGGCATCTTGGTTCAAAGATCAATTATTCCAAGGCAGCCATCAGCGACCATAATACCCTGATGATGGTGCTATTCTCACAAAGAGTGACTTCAGTCTGTGCCAGATCACCCTGCTGAATCTGTGCTAAGCATAGGATTCTCAGCCAACATTGAAAAGACCAAGGTACTTTGTTCAACCCTTCTTGCCAACATTTTTTTTCCATTGAGGGACATTCCTTTGGGACAGTACGACACTTAGATGATCGCAGCAGCTCAATTTCCCTCATTATAAGCATCAATTACGGTCTAGATGCTGGAGGATGGAGTGCAGGCCCATATGCAAACTGCAGAGGTTCCAGCAGTGGGTTTGTGATATTTTTCAGCTTGACCAGCACGAGCCTTTCAAGGTTCTTCATGACTACAGTCATTAAGGCCAGTAATCCTTGCCTTTTTGGGTACAGGGACAATAGTGGAGACTTTGAAGCAGGCAGGGATAGTACAGGTTTGCAGGGACTGGTTGAATATGTCTGTGTATACCGGTGCCAGTTGTTCGGCACAGAGCTTGAGAGTAGAGGGGGAAACATTGTCTAGTCCTGGAGATTTCTAGCTTTGCTGTCTTCTGAACAGCCTCTCCACCCCCTCAATTTCTATTGTTGGTGATGTAGAAGTGGCCAGATTGATATTGGGCAGCACAGAGGTGGTGGGTAATGCATGAGGCCGCAGTCGTTTGCAATCAGGCTGTGATTGGAGAGCGGTGGGTGGGAAAGGGTCCAGTCTTTTCAGACCAGAGTCTTGCTTTAAGTAGGTGTGAAGTGGTGATTGGGGAGGAGTGGGTGTAGAAGGGTCCAGTCTTTGCAGACTGGGGTCTGGCTGTGTTGGTTGGGGAGGGTGGGGGGGGGAAAGGGGGTACCAGGGTTATGTTTCTGCTTCTCAAACCTGCAGTAGAACTAGTGTTAAAGAAGGAACTGCAGATGCTGGAGAATCGAGGGTACACAAAAGGCTGGAGAAACTATCTCCTTCGCTCCTTAGATGCTGCTGCACCCGCTGAGTTTCTCCAGCCTTTTGTGTACCCTGCAGTAGAACTAATTCAGGTCGTTGGTCAGCCGACGATTGTTCAAAGAGCTGGTGATTTCTTGCATGCCCTTCCAAACTGAATAAGAGTCACTTGCTGAGAACTTGCTCCTCAACTTCTCAGAGTACCTTTCCATGGCAGCTCTGATTCCTCTTCTCAGCTTGTACTTTGCCTGCCTGTAGAGGTCTGCATCCCCGCTCCTGTAGGCTTTCTCTTTAGACTGTCGGAGCTGTCTGAGTTCTGCAGTAAACCAGGGCTTGTCGTTGTTGAACCAGGTCCTAGTTCGAATGCAACTGTCCTCACAAAAGCTGACATATGATGAAACAATGTCTGTATACTCATCGAGACTTGTGGTTGCTTTCCTGAGCACATTCCAATCTGTGCAGTCAAAGCAGGATTATAAGTTCTCAATGACCTCGCTTGTCCACCTTTTTGTTGTTCTGACCACAGGCTTAGCAGATTTTAGTTTCTGCCTGTAGGTCGGAATAGGGCGAACTAGACAATGATCAGAGAGACCCAGACCCGCCCGGGGAACATAGCGATATGCATTCTTGATTGACGTGTAACAGTGGTCAAATGTTCTCTTCCCTCTGGTGGGGCAGGTAACATGAAGTCTGTACTTTGGAAGGTCACGGCTGAGGTTAGCTTTGTTAAAGTCCTCCAAAACACTGACCATGGAGTCTGGGAAGTTGCTCTCTACCCTCTTACCTGGTGAGCGAGTTGCGTTTGCGCGTCACGTACGCAGACATGGGGGGGGGGGGGGGAATTTAAACCCCAGCGAGAATAAAGGAGTTAAATTCCCTCAGAGAGTAGAAGAGTTTGCAGTTTTTAAAGAAGGATTATAGGTTGATACCTCATGGTCAAAGTAAATGCTATAAAAACGAATGAAAGCACATATTACGAAAACAGATCTGGGCAACGTGAGCTGGGAAGACCAAGCCACAAACCAACCTCAAAACAAAACGGCCGTCAAACAAAAGCCAGCTTCAAAGAGAAATGTTTTGACTTCAAACCTGCAAATTGACAGTCGGTAAAGGAAAGGGAAAGAAAACTCAAGTAACAGCCAATTTACCCACATCTGCAATTTCTGGAGTTGAATCTGTGGGACCAGGATTGGATGACTGAGTCACCACAGGATCCATCAGTGAACCACAACTGAGATCGTCCTGATATGGGAGGTCATCCCTGATGACTTCAAAAGCTCTAGGTTGACTGAAGAAAGGCAAGTATTTTAATATATATATATTCTTTTTTAGTATTCTTTCATGAGCACTGATCAGTAGCAGCAGTTTATATGTGCTTAATTATATGGGATTACTAAGTTGTTGTGGCTAAATATTGTTGTGTCAGGAGCCCAATTAGAAGGGTTATAATTTTTGTATTAGAGTCATTTTGGTAACTTACTGCAATTACCAAAAATTCTACTTTCCATAGCGGATAATTTTAATGACCCTTTTAACAGTTTATCTGCTACAGCTGTAAAAACTAAACATCTGACAAAGAAAGCTCAACAACTGTCACCTTAAAATACTTCTGCCTCATTAATAAACATGTATTTTGTATATTTCGATTAGATTTTGAAAGCTTGATGCTTCAGCTGCCCTTTCCACAGATAACTGAATTATGGCCTGTGACTTAAGGCCACTGCCAAAAGCTGCTCAAACCATAATTTCCTGTCTGTTCAGAGCTATTCTCCGAGGGAAAAGGCAGCACTTTTCCAGATGCCTTTCAAGATTGGCTTCAAAATCACATCGACACTAAAGAAATTGTCAGGAAATAACGTTTACCTGACTCTTCCTGTTCGAATGTGTTCAAATAATTAACACATTGCACATCACTTGTGTGCTTTAGCTCCTTGCCAGAATATGTGTATTGCATGGATCATCAACTCAGGTGAAGTGCCCAATGGAAGGCAAGTTAGAAAGTATTCAAATGTTTACTGTAAATAACTGATGGCCACATCGGCATCTGCAATTGGACATGTGTTTCTACTGTATTTCCCGTTATGTTTCTGGCTGGAGTGTGTACAGAGAATCTAGCTTCAACAGACGGCTGCTTGTCATGGTCTTCTCTGGTAAAGTTTGGCTGCAAAGACAGTTACCAAGATTGACCTTGAGCTTTTATGAGATTGTATGAAATGGATGATAGTGAGCTGGCAGTCTATTTCTGCACTCTGACCTCTTCGAAAATAAGAATCTTATTTTTGCATACAGTAACATCAGGATTTATAAATTGAGTTTGATGTTCATAAGACATTGTGTGGCCTTCTCAAAGAAACATAGAAAATAGGTGCAGGAGTAGGCCATTCGGCCCTTCGAGCCCGCACCGCTATTCAATATGATCATGGCTGATCATCCAATTCAGTATCCTGTACCTGCCTTCTCTCCATACCCCGATCCCTTTCGCCACAAGAGCCACATATAACCCTCTTAAATATAGCCAATGAACTGGCCTCAACTACTTTCTGTGGCAGAGAATTCCACAGATTCACCACTCTCTGTGTTAAACTTTTTTTTCTCATCTCGGTCCTAAAAGACTTCCCCCTTATCCTTAAACTGTGACCCCTTGTTCTGTACTTCCCCAACATCGGGAACAATCTTCCTGCATCTAGCCTGTCCAAACCCTTAAGAATTTTGTACATTTCTACAAGATTCCCCCTCAATCTTCTAAATTCTAGTGAGTACAAGCCGAGTCTATGCATGCTTTCTTCATATGAAAGTCCTGCCATCCCAGGAATCAGTCTGGTGAACCTTCTCTGTACTCCCTCTATGGCAAGAACGTCTTTCCTCAGAGTAGAAGACCAAAACTGTACGCAATACTCCAGGTGTGGTCTCACCAAGACCTTGTACAATTGCAGAGAACCTCCGCGCTCCTATACTCAAATCATTTTGCTATGAATGCTAACATGCCACTGCCTGCTGCACCTGCATGGCTACTTTCAATGACTGGTGTACCATGACACCCAGGTCTCGTTGCATCTCCCCTTTTCCTAATCGGCCACCATTCAGATAATAGTCTACTTTCCTGTTCTTGCCACCAAAGTGGATAACCTCACATTTATCCGCATTATACTGCATCTGCCGTGCATTTTCCCACTATCCAAGTCACCTTGCAGCCTCACAGCTAACACTGCCCCCCAGCTTCGTGTCATCCGCAAACTTCGAGATGTTGCATTCAATTACCTCGTCCAAATCATTAATATATATTGTAAATAGCTGGGGTCCCAGCACTGAGCCTTGCGGTACCCCACTAGTCACTGCTTGCCATTCTGAAAAGGACCCATTTACTCCTACTCTTTGCTTCCTGTCTGCCAGCCAGTTCTCTATCCACATCAATACAGAACCCCCAATACCGTGTGCTTTAAGTTTCCATACTAATCCCTTATGTGGGACCTTGTCGAAAGCCTTCTGAAAGTCCAGATATAACACATCCACTGGTTCTCCCTTATCCACTCTACTAGTTACATCCTCGAAAAATACTATAAGATTCGTCAGACATGATTTACCTTCCATAAATCCATGCTGACTTTGTCCAATGATTTCACCACTTTCCAAATGTGCTGCTATCCCATCTTTAATAACTGACTCTAGCAATTTCCCCACTACCGATGTTAGACTAACTGGTCTGTAATTCACCGTTTTCTCTCTCCCTCCCTTTTTAAAAAGTTGCGTTACATTAGCTACCCTCAAATCCTCAGGAACTACTCCAGAATCTAAAGAGTTTTGAAAAATTATCACTAATGCATCCACTATTTCTGGGGCTACTTCCTTAAGCACTCTGGGATGCAGCCTATCTGGCCCTGTGGATTTATCGGCCTTTAATCCATTCAATTTACCTAACACCACTTCCCGACTAACCTGGATTTCCCTCAGTTCCTTCATCTCATTTGACCCCAAGTCCCCTGCTATTTCCGGCAGATTATTTATGTCTTCCTTAGTGAAGACAGAACCAAAGTAGTTATTCAATTGTTCTTCCATGTCCTTATTCCCCATGATCAATTCACCTGTTTCTGACTGCAAGGGACCTACATTTGTTTTAACTAATCTTTTTCTCTTCACATATCTATAAAAGCTTTTGCAGTCAGTTTTTATGTTCCCTGTCAGTTTTCTTTCATAATCTATTTTCCATTTCCTAATTAAGCCCTTTGTCCTCCTCTGCTGGACTCTGAATTTCTCCCAGTCCTCTGGTAGGCTGTTTTTTCTGGCTAATTTGTATCCTTCATCTTTTGTTTTGACATTATTCCTGGATAGAAGGATTCTAACTTAACCATATTTCCATCAAATCTCTACTAAGACCAGAATGTGATGGTACAGTCCATTTGTTGATCCGAGTTGCCACATTGACAGGCAAAGGAGTGTATGTTTCACTATTTCTGCATTAAAAGGTCACACCACCCACGTTCTGATTAGATTAGTCTTCCAATGTCCTCAAGCTAGTTAAATAAGGGAATCTTCAAGGAGTGTCTTACCCCAGGTTTTATTTCATTCATCAACTTTATAAAGTGGAGGCTACCAGGACCAGAAACAATGTCATGAACCTACATGGCGAGTTAGGGTTTTAGAAATCTCCTGCTGAATAGTTATGTGTAGGTTACTGGCAGTTTGTCATGTCATGTCTGTGTTACAGCATCCTGACAGCTGCAAGAACCAGGGACGTTCCAAAGCACCAAGAGCCATGAAGTTGGGGTTGACTTTAAGGCTCTGATGATACCCATGTGGTCAAGTTCAGCTCTGTATCAATGGGTCTTATATTGTGACCCAACAGCCAAAGCAGAGTGCAGTATACAAAGGTAGGATGCATGAGTACGAGAGCAGAGATCACCGGTAATCTGTAATAAAATTAGGGTTGATGCCAAACAAAATGCTGACTGTCAATCAGCCTACCTAGAGTACAATGCAAAGTCAACATCAATCCCACCATCTTCCATTCTCTAATGTTTATGAAATAAGATTAGTAATTATAATGTTGCTTCTCTGCTTCGGCGATTATGCTGCAAAATTTTTATTTCCATTGGCAAAGAGGAAAAAAACACCTCTTCAATCTTTTGCTGCAAACGTATAACTAAAATTAGCAGCTTTTTTAACCATTTTATGACTCCCATTTCTATAGAGTGACTCTTCATCCTTCACTAAGAGGCTAATTTATTGTATTAGCTTTTTTAAAAAATAATAGCACCATAAATTGTTCCATAGGATCAAGAATGTCTTGTTTTGGCTGCAGTTTTGTGAATTCTGAAATGACTGATGAGGCCAATTTGAGAACCATAGACTGATAGGACAAGTAACTGGGCAATTTGAAAGAAAATGTGTTCCCTCCACCGTTTAGGCTCGGCTTGCTTGGTCTATATATTTAAGGTTCTTAGTGTCATCCTAAATGCCTTTTCTCCAGTTAAGTTGGGCCTGCAATTCCCAGACATTAGTGAGGATCTTTCATTTTTCAAGGAGGTTTTGAGAACAGCCAAGACTTATGTTCATCTATCCACCTGTTAATCTCATTCCAGGACAGAGCTCAGAACACGGTTGCAGTGCTGCCGGAGCTCACCGGAGCACCGCTCCGGCACCTCTGTAAAAAAAAGGCAAATTAAACAGCAGGGAACTTTAACTAGCAGGTGTGTGGTCGGGGTAACCTGCTTAAAAGAGTGGGAAGGGGAAGACCCATCACTACTAAGGTTCCCTGTAGGAGGGGGGAGAGCAGTAGGACCCAGTGGAGTCAGACCACATACTATCTGCATCATGGAGGTTGTGGGCCTTGTGCTGAGCCTGGAACTCTGGTGAGGTGACAGCTATGGCCCGCTGGTGGCCGGTGGAGAGGTGAGGGTCGGTGGAGTCGCTAGTGGAGGCCCGTGGGTGGCTGGAATAGGGATACGGGTTGGTGGTAGCTGTATCGGTGGCTCCGGGGAGACAGTGAAGGTCTGTGACAGCAGCGGTGGCCTCGGGGAGACAGCGAGAGTTGGCGACAACAGCGGTGGTCCCAGGGAGGCGGTGAGAGTCGGCAGCCACGGAAGTTTTGCTGGTCCGGGTCTGGGCCTGGGTTTGGCTGGGAATGCAGAGAGGGTCGGAGAGGCGGTGGATGTTGTTGCTGCTCTTCGTAGTGGCCATCTCGGCCTCATGGTGGTTGGGCAGGTGGCGCCCCAGTCCAGTGAGTGAGTGGGTGAGTGAGTGGTTGGGTGAATGAGTGGGTGGGTGGGTAGTAAGTGGGTGGGTTAGTGGGGTGGGCGAGGGAGTGGATGAGAGAGTGGGTGAGTGGGTGAACGGGTCAGTGAGTGAATGAGTGGATGGGTGGGTGAGTGAGTGGGTGAGTGAGTGGGTGCGTGTGTGTGAGTGTGTGTGTGAAGGCTCAGAGCTGTGGGAGAGTCAGGGCGAGTTGGTCCTGAGCCGGCAGCAATGTAAAAATACATGATTACCGTAGTTTTCTTTACTTACTTGATAATTATATTTCATAATTAGTGAGTGCAAACGTGCAATATTTTGTCATATTATTAAATTAAGTATTATATGTTTTATTGCACTAGTTATACACTGGGATGTAGTGATAGGCTATAATCTTGTTTGACCCTCTTGGGAGACTAGCTTGCCACCCCCCCACCAATCAAAACCTGAAATGACACCCCTGTTTGACAGCTCTGGCACTAAAAAACTAGCACTGCAACACTAGCTCAGAATATGCAGTTTGTTGCTGAGTCAGGTGTTGGCTATGCACATAACAGCTATTCCAACTAAGCTGACGAAATGTAATTGGAGTCTCAATGCTTAGAAGGTTTTGTCACAAGGTCTTTAACGACAATCTATAACCCCGTTTCGCTTGCCACAAATTCTGTCTTACTCTCTGAGGGTTTCCATTGTCATTTTGTTTTTATATCAATAATGGAGTCATCTGAGAGAGGATATTTGTTCACATATCCAAATGGATTTGAGGATTATTTTGCAGATTGCATTGATGGTATCTCTATAACTGTTATAGGTAGTTCAATTCTCATAAATATATAGCTTAGTTTAGTTTAGAGATACAGCGCAGAAACCGGCCCTTCGGCCCACTGCCGAAGTGATCTCTGCACATTAACACCATCCAACACCCACTAGGGACAATTTTTCACATTTACCAAGCCAATTAACCTACAAACTTGTACATCTTTGGAGTGTGGGAGGAAACCGAAGATCTCGGAGAAAACCCAGGGAGGTCACGGGAAGAACGTACAAACTCTGTACAGACAGCACCGGGTTTTCCGGCATTGCATTCGCTGTAAGGCAGCAACTCTACCGCTGCGCCACTGTGATAGGAGGGTAGGGAAATGCTTTTTGGTAGTCTATGAGCTTTATGCAAGATTTGAGGTTTTGACTGTTTAACACCCTATTCTTCAGATGAACAAAGGCTGTATTAGTGAATTGAAACCAATGGTGTACTGAGCTAGTGTACTGAAACCAATTTCTCTTTGACAGCAGGGATTTCATCGTCAATCCCCTATGATGTGGGAAGTTGTTCCTTGTCTCATTTTTCAGGTCTTGTAGCTGAAATTTATTGAACAGTAGGGAGAGATTGGTGGAGGATGTACTACGGCACCGAAGCATAGTTGGTTGAAAGTTTCAAGTTCCTAGGAGTAAATATCGCCAGCAAGTGTCCTGGACTAGCCATATCGAAGCAACGGCCAAGAAAGCACACCAATGCCTCTACTTCCTTAGAAGGCTTAGGAAGTTCGGCATTTCCCCACCTAGTCTCACCAACATCTACAGATGTGCCGTAGAAAGCATTTTATCAGGATGCATCACAGCACGGTATAGGAACAGCTCCATCCAAGACTGCAAGATATTGGAGAGAATTGTGGACACAGCCCAGACCATCATGCAAGCCAACTTTGCTTCCATTGACTCCATCTACACTTCATGTAGCCTTGACAAGGACACCAGCATAATCAAGGACGAATCTCACTCCAGACACTTTGTCTTCTCCCCTCTCCCATCAGGCAAGAGGTACAGATGTGTGAAAACACATACTTCCAAATGCAGGAACAGTTTCTCCCCAGCTGTTATTTGGCAACTAAACCTTCGTATCATACTAGAGAACGGTTCTGACCTACCAACTACCTCATTGGAGATACACAAACTATCTTTAATGGGACTTTACTGGACTTTATTTTATATAAAATGTTATTATCCTGTAGCTGTACACTGTGGAAGGCCTGATTATAATCATGTATAGTCTTTCCGCTAGCAGGATAGCATGCAAGAAAAAAAACTTTTCACTGTACCTGGGTACACGTGACATAAACTAAACTAAACTAAACAAAAGCAAGTACAACAGGTAGTGTAAAGATAAAAATAAACAGAGTACAGAATATGGCATTACAGCTACACTGTACAGCTACACTAAAAAGTGCAAGGCCAAAATGAGGTAGGTTGGAAGATCGGGACTACACTATTAGCTTGTGACAGGTATGGTTAATAGTCTGATAAATGCAGGGATGAAGATGTTACTGAATCTGGAACTATGTGTTTTAAAGCTTTTGTATCATCTACCTGACAGGAGAGGGGAGAAGTGGAAATGACTGTGGCGTAAGTGGTCCATAATTATGTAGAAACAAAGAACTGCTGATGCTCATTAATACATAAAAGGACTTAAACTGCTGGAGTAACTCAGCAAGTCAGGCAGCATTGCTGGAGAACATGGACAGGCGATACTTCGGATCGAGACCCTTCTTCAAACTCTGGGTCTCAAAAAGTGTCTCGACCTGAAAAGTCAGCTATCCATGTTCTTTAGAGATGCTGCCTGACCTGCTGAATTACTCCAGTACTTTGTGCCTTTTTGGTCCTGGATTGTGTTAGCTGTTTTCACAGGGCAGCATGATGTAAATAAAGTCAATGCTGGTTTGCACGACGAACTGGGTTGCATCCATAACTCTTTGCAATTTCTTGCAGACCATGGCAGAGCAGTTGCTAAATCAAATTGTGATGCATCTGATATGATGCTTTCTATGAAGCATGTGTAGAAATTGGTGAGAATCTAAAAACAGGATAAAACTATGAACCTGTGAGATTTGATACTAATAGTTTGCAAATAAGCATGATGATGCAATGAGTGGCAAATCTTTCACTGTCAAGATATCCTTGGATTCAAAAACCAACTTGCCACGATGATCAGTTCTTTCCATTCTTGCATGTTTAGCTTTCAGTTTCCTCGTGCACCTGAACCTTGCTTTACGCCTCTGCCTTCATAAGGCAATTGATTCCATGGATTTGACATATTTATTTTATTGTCATTGTCAGCTGCCTGCACTGCTCAATGAAACCACTGGAACATGGACGCAAATTTCCTTAGACTGACATAGAATAGAAGACACTGCGGCCAAAAAAAGCTTATCCAAAGTTTAGAAGTTTCATAAAACAAAAAGCTTTTTTTTTCATTGTTTTTCTCTGGCAGTGGTGAGCAGCATGGAATATGATTGATGCAGGGAATGGGATTAAAAGAACTAAAGATGGCAGCCTGGGGGACATTCTTGCAGCATAGAGTAAGGGGAGGTCATGTGGGTTCTGGCCAAAAGGGCATGTAAAGAACTAGATAGCGTTGTCATTTTCTTTCTTTTTCTCTCCTTGTGAAGAAAACTGTGACGAATGATGAAGAATGCTATTTGTAGCGTAAATGCTGTGCATGTAAAACTTAATATTCAAACCAGATTTGAATGAGACCAGAGAGTTTGATTGGCAGTAGCTCCCTTTCATTCAATATCTATAGAATGGAGAGAGAAATGCAAAATATAACTGTTTTTAAGCACCCTTCCTTTTGCATTAAATAAATATGGATTTAGGAAAAGAACATTTGACTTCTGGGTGAGGCTGTGTTTGGGTTGTTCAGAGATAAGACCAGCTTTTCCTCATTTCCATTCTTGATACTGTTAAAAACCAAGAGGGTAAAAACTCAAAAGCCTAAATACTTAGAATGCCACTCAATATCTCTCGTCATACTGATAATCAATTTTACTTCGGAGTCACGTGAGTGACTACGTGAAGACCCCGCCTCACGCTGGCAACGGCATGACGTCAACGCTGACGGCGCGAGGAGGAGCTGCAGTAAGGAGCAGCTCCTCGGCAGCGGTCGGAACGGCCCGCAGGTAAGTGAAGTTACAACCGGGGCGTTTTTTAGGTTACGCTGGGTGGCTCCAGCAAAACGAAACTAAAAAAGAAAAATTTAGAGCTGATTGAGCACTGATTTTTAAAGAAAAATGGAAAAATCGGGAAAGAAGTTTTCGCGGGTAAAAAGATGTTCCCGGGGTGAAAATAAAAATACGGGACGCAAAGTTAGTGCGGACCCGGTTCCGATACCGTTGGCCGCTGATGTACCCGATAGTGAGTTTCCAGATTCTCCAGAAATAATAACCACGGAGGAAAATGTTCCTAAAAAATGCAAAAAGAAATCTGAGAGGCCCGTGGTTTCTGATGACTCTGATATTGAAAGACCTCCAGACAATAAAACTATGTGGCTAAAAATGGAGCATATGGAGAAAGTTCTCCAAACAATAATGAGACAAGGGTCAGAGTACCCAGATGAAATCCCAAAAAATCCCTGAGGGGTTTGAATATGATGAATATGGCTGTGGGCCAAGTTGGGAATATGATACTCCGGACCAGGATTTGGGCTGGAAGAAGTCTCATGGGATGATATCCCAATTGATTTAGGGCTGCAGAAGGCAGACCCTGCTGGTGGCTATATGGCTTTTGAAAGCACACCACAAAGTAAAAAGAAAAGGCCTAATGTGCCTGGGATAGCACAAGAGTTTGGCTATACCTGAAGGAAGTGGTGAGGCTATGAAAGAAATCCTAGCTGCAAACATAAATTATATGGTATCTCACCAACTTCACAATTCTGTGATGAATGAAACATCAGAATTATATAAAGCTCCAAGAAATTGTGCCTCATTGGAAGTACCTACGGTGAATCCGAGGATATGGACGTCTATGACTCCAAGTATGAGAGCCCTAGAAGTGAAGTTTCAAAAGGTGCTCAAATTAATTTCTGCCGCCATTACGGCCTATGGCAGGCAAATGGAGAATCTGGAAACGGAAAAGATTCAAAAGGATATTTTGGGCTTATTATGTAATTCATTCTATGAAATTAATTGCATGAGGAAAAAGGCGATTCGGCCCATATTTCACCCTAGATTTGCAAGCCTGTGTCAAGAAAGTGGAGTTCAAGCTCCTGGGTATTTGTTTGGAGAAAATTTGCCGAAACAGCTGAAAGAGTTGAATGACGAAGCTAAATATTTTAGCAATGTTAAACCTTTTGTTTTTGTGACAAAGAAGGGGTTTTTCGACCCGAAGGGGTTTCGATTTCCATTATAGAAGCAGAAGTTTGTCACGAAAATACTATCGTGCTGTGCAGGCAAGTGCTTCCCTGTATTCGGGAAGAAGGAGACCACCATGCTCATACGGAGAGGTATTAAAGACTTATTATACTTAAAGAAACTGTGGATGACCCTCCAGTTGGAGGGGAGATTGCAAAAATTTTATAATGCCTGGCTTAACATTACTTCTGATCGATATGTATTACAAGCAGTTTCAGGAGCATTATTATTTTTAAAGAAGGGGTTAATCCTCCTGTACAGAATAGACCTGCTTATGCTTATGTGTTTTCTGCAGAGGAAAGAATGGAGATTAATGTGGAAATTGACAAATTATCTGGAAAAGGCGTAATTGATAAGACTTATGAACATAAGCATCAATTTGTCTCTAATATATTTCGAAGAGATAAAAAAGATGGTGGTTGCAGAATTATTCTGGACCTTACAGATCTGAATAAGTTTGTAGAATACAAACATTTTAAGATGAAGACATTCAGTACTGCAAAATATCTTCTCTCAGCAGGGTGTTATATGGCTAAGATTGATTTGAAGGATGCCTATTATTTCTGTAGCAATTCATCAATGCTTCAGGAGGTATTTAAAATTTAATTGGCTGAGGCAATTATGGCAGTTTAAAGCTTTACCAAATGGATTGAGTTTGGATCCTAGACTCGTTGCAAAACTGTTGAAACCAGTTTTAGCCCAATTAAGAGCACAGAAACACATTGTTATGGCTTATCTGGATGATATTCTGATCATTAGTGATACTTAAGAGTCAGCTGAGCACTCAGTTTCAGTTACTAAAGCTTTGTTTGAAAAGCTAGGGTTTTGATTCATCCAATTAAGTCCCAGCTGCAGCTAGCACAATCAATTAACTTTTTGGGGTTTGTAATTAACTCAGTGACTATGTTAGTTACTTTGCCAACAGAGAAGGCCAATGACATCTTGATGACTTGTAATTACCTCATTCACAAACCTTAATCCCTCCATCCGTGAAGTGGCGAAAACCATTGGGAAACTGGTAGCAGCATTTCCGGCAGTGGAATTTGGTCCATTACATTATCAAAATCTTCAAAGGGACAAAATAAGGGCTCTTAAAGAGAAGGCAGGTCACTTTGACAGGCCTATGCAATTAACAAAAGAAGCCGTGTTGGAATTACAATGGTGGGTTGAAAATGTCCCACAAGCTGCTAAGAATATCATGATTAAACAACCTGAAATGGTTTTACAAACGGATGCTAGTGCTCTCGGATGGGGGCTACAGATTCGTCCTCCAGTTGTGGAGGTAGATGGAAAGCTCAAGAAGAAGCGTTTCTTCAAGTTTATGGTATTAACTATTTGGAGTTATTGGGTGCTTTTATGGACTTAAAGCATATTGTTGTGCTAAACAAGGTCTACATGTGTTAATACAGTTAGACAATAAAACGGCGGTTGCATACATTAATCACATGGGGGGAGTTAGGTCAGTATCATGTGATTGTCTGGCCAATGAGATATGGCAATGGTGTATTGGTCGCCGAATATGGATTTCAGCAAGCTACATTCCGGGTAAGGACAATGTGGGTAGCAGATGAAAGGTCCAGGATTTTTAAAGATAATACGGAATGGATGCTTAAGCCAGCAATATTTAAGAATATTGTAAACCAATTTGGGTTGCCAGAAATAGATTTGTTTGCATCTAGGCTTAATCATCAGTTGCCTACTTATGTGTCTTGGGAACACGATCCAGATGCAGTAGCAGTAGATGCTTTTTCATTACACTGGGGAAAGATGTTCTTTTATGCTTTTCCACCATTTGCTTTGATTCAGAGATGCCTGAAGAAGATAGAACAAGATTCTGCTTCTGGATTGTTGGTAGTTCCAAATTGGCCAACTCAACCTTGGTTCCCAGTAATGCTGAATATGATTTAAAGAACCATATATGTCGATTCCTAACTGTAGTGATATCTTGACTAATTCGGTAACTAAAGAGATTTACCCATTGTATGCATATATGAATTTGTTAATCTGCAGGTTTTGACCAGACCACTACAGGAGCTGGGATTGTCGGACCCAAACTATGAAAGTTATGGTTGCATCATGGCGCAATAGCACACAAAAGCAATATATGACACATATTAAGAAATGGGAAGACTTTTGCACACAGTCAAATATTTCTTATGATACTGTAAATATTGCAAATGTTTTGGAATTCCTTGCCAATTTGCATTTTCAGCAACATTTAAGTTACAGTGCCATTAACACTGCACGCAGTGCTTTGTCGTCCTATTTAGGGCTTATGACTGATCAGAGATCAATTGGGTCGCATCCATTAATATCTAGATTCATGAAAGGAATCTTTAATATTAATCCACCCAAACCAAGATACACAGAGATTTGGGATGTGAGCATTGTACTTACGCTACTTAGACAATGGACTCCAATTGAAGGGTTGACATTGGAAAGATTGACATTGAAATTAGTCATGTTAATGTCACTGGTCTCAGCTCAGAGTGCAAACTTTACAAATGTTGCGTTTAGACTGTATGCATGTGACTACAGATAATGTTGTGTTCTATGTTTACGAGTTGATCAAACAAAGCAGACCAGGGAGATCTGGAACAAAGGTAACCTTTCAAGCTTATCATATTGATCCTACTTTGTGTGTGGTTAAACATTAGAACAAATATATTAAAGTTACTGACACCTTTTGAGGAAATGAAAAAAGCGTTAATGGTTACGCACAAAAAACCACACACAAAAGCTTCAGTTCAAACTATCTCAAAATGGTTGAAACAGGTGTTGGTTTTAGCGGGAGTAGACACTGATGTGTTCAAATCTCACTCCACCAGGGCGGCAGCTACGTCCGCGGCAAATGGGCGGGACGTGCCTCTCGAGCATATTTTAAAAGTCGCAGGGTGGAGTAGAGAAGAAACTTTTTCAAAGTTCTACAATAAACCTGTTCACACTATGACAAGCTTTGGACACGCGGTGTTGGGAGCACTATAATCACCTGCTTTGTTTACTATTAATTGCTATAATCAATGGTGTAGTCACTCCTATCTTTTATCACTTGTAATCATTTTCCCTCAGATATAAGGAGGGTTATTATATGGTCTTTAAACCATTAAAAAGTTAATTGTGAAATGATCTAACATTAGTCTGGTTTCTCATGTATGTGTTTACTTAGCCGGACTGTCGTACGGATTGATTCTACGACATAAAAAACACAGAAAGCTTTAAAATCTTCACGTAGTCACTCGCGTGACTCCGAAGTAAAATAGTAAGATTAAACAAGAACTTACCAGTTCGAAGTTTGATCGTTATTTTATGAGGAGTTTACGATGAGGGATTACGTGCCCTCCACTCCCACCCTCATAAAAATAAATGATCAAATGGTAGTTCTAAGTCTTTTATGAGCCTTACTATGTTACTCCGGCTTTTGGTGTTCTGTGTTTTTCATGCCGCTGCTTTGAAGTATGCCGTTGCCAGCGTGAGGCGGGGTCTTCACGTAATCCCTCATCGTAACTCCTCATAAAATAACGATCAAACTTCGAACTGGTAAGTTTCTTGTTTAATCTTACTATTTTGTTCTTGCACTGTATGTTTGAACTAGTTGGGTGGTGGGACAATATTTTGTAGCAATTTGCTGCAGGAGGAGAATATGCTGTTCTCTATCCTGTTAAAAAGAACAACCAACCAAAAAGTTTTGTAGACACAATGAACTGTAGGTGCCAGATTGCTAAAATAGATACAACTTGCTGGAGTAACACGGTGGGTCTTTGGAGAACATGGATAGGCCAAGTATTGGGTCAGGACCATTCTTCAGTTTTGTATGCCATATAAAAGGTTTCTGCCAATGAAACAATTTTGCTGAATAAGTTAAAATTAGAAATAAAATCATGGAATATCGTAGATTATGACTGCTTTATGATTCCCACTTTCCCACCCAATCCCCATTCAACTATCTCCTTGATCTCAGCCTTGAATATCAATAACAACAGAGTGGCCACAACCACTTTCTGCGCTTGAATAGCCATGTTACTTTTGGTTCCCGCTAAACTGCTGAGACAGACCATAAAATAGTACAGTACAGGAACCAGCCGAGCATGATGCCAAGTTAAACTAATCTCCTCGACCTGCACATGATTCATATCCCTCCATTCACTGCATATGTATGTGCTTATCCAAAAGCCTCTTAAATGCCACTATCGTATCTGCCTCCACCACCTCCCATCGTAACCATAACCATATAACCATATAACAATTACAGCACGGAAACAGGCCCTCTCGGCCCTTCCAGTCCGTGCCGACCATTTGTTTTCCCCTAGTCCCATCTACCTGCACTCAGACCATACCCCTCCATTCCCTTCACGTCCATATACCTATCCACTTTACTCTTAAATGTTAAAATCGATCCTGCCTCCACCACTTCTGCTGGAAGCTCATTCCACACAGCCACCACCCTCTGAGTAAAGAAGTTCCCCCTCACGTTACCCCGAAACTTCTGTCCCTTAATTCTCATGTCATGCCCTCTTGTTTGAATCTTCCCTACCCTCAATGGGAAAAACGTATCCACGTCAACTCTGTCTATCCCTTTCATCATTTTAAAGACCTCAATCAAGTCCCCCCTTAACCTTCTGCGCTCCAAAGAATAAAGACCTAACTTGTTCAACCTTTCTCTGTAACAGAGTTGCTGGAACCCTGGCAACATTCTAGTAAATCTCCTCTGTACTCTCTCTATTTTGTTGACAACCATTTTAGAATCCATGAGTTTCTGGAAATCCATGCTCAAACTCTTCAGTCGCCTCTTTCAAGATGTAGATCATATGCTTCAGATGCTTTGTTTAACTTTTAGTCCTATTTTGTTTCTGCAGTATACACTTTCGTTATTAATATTAACTCCTTTAAGCTCCTCACTCTATATGTATTTGGTATCCCTCATACTGCTGCATGTCATTTCATGGATCTTATATGTTGTACATAAATATTACAACTATAAGTTCCTAAACATATTCCTGTTGGCTTTAATAATTGACCTTCAAATCAAACTCCAAACAATAGAAAACTTTCTATGATCTGTAGTGCAAAATGCAGGCAGGTGGTATTTCAGTCAGGAGAACAGTATATTCTAACAGACAAGAGCTTTGCTACCCTTAATTTTACTTCGGAGTCACGTGAGTGACTAAGTAAAGAAGCCCCGCCAGGCGCATTACGTCGACGCATGTCGCACTGAACGGAGCTGGAGAGCGCAGCTTCACCAGTGGGTAAGTAAGAAACCTCGCAGGTAAGTTTTTAAAACTTCCAGCGAGATTTAAGCTCCGTAAGGCTGGCTTGTGAGTCAGCAGGAGCCTGTTCATAGGGAGGAGCAAGCATGGGCCACGCAGTATTGTGGTCGCATCGCAGCGATCGGGAAAATAGATAAGTGCGGTGCCGGTTCTGATACTGGTGGCCGTTATTCTGTAGGTAATACCCTCCAGCTGCTCTAGAGTTGTTCGGGCTGAGGTCACAACGATAGGTAAGCATACAAGGTCTGCTCTGAGTATGTGTTACCAGATGCAGTTCCTTAGTTGATGCGTATGATATGTGCATTATTAAAAATTTCATCCCTGCTCTGAGAACAAGCAGGTAAATACAAAGGGTATGTGTCCAGTCTGAAGAAGGGTCTCGACCCGAAACGTCGCCTATCAACCAGTCTGAAGAAGGGTCTCGACCTGAAACGTCGCTTATCTCCTTCGCTCCTTAGATGTTGCTGCACCCGCTGAGTTTCTCCAGCCTTTTGTGTACCCTCGATTCTCCAGCATCTGCAGTTCCTTCTTTAACAGGTAAATACAAAGGTTTGATTCTGAGGCCAGCAGAGGCAGACAGATGCTTACAAAGTTTTATACCCAATACAGCCACATCAACCCTATATTGGGAGAACTGTGTAAAACTGAGAGTAATATAAATATTCTGCAAGTAGAATGTGCCTGTCAGAATCTATAATTTTAAACATAAACATATATGATTATGCACAATTACACAAGGAAATGTAAATAAAGTTACTTTCCTCCAAAAAAAGGACAAGAATGTGGGGGAGACTAGAAATGGAGAAAATGCTCCACTCTTTACTCAGTCAAGGGTCCAAAGACCCAAAGATTCCCAGGCAGCCTCCAAAGGAGTTCCATACACTATGTATGGTGCCTGTAAAAAATGGGAATCTGGCTCTCCAGTGCCTTCTTAGGTCTGGATGAGGTCTCCCTAGAGCAGGACTAAAATGTTCTAAACTTTAATCAGTCATGGGTCCAAAGACCCCGAGATTCCCAGGCAGACTCCGAAGGAGTTCCATACATTGAGTATGGTGCCTGTTTAAAAAATAAAATTAAAAAAAGGGAATCTGACTCTCCAGTGCCTTGTTTAGGTCTGGATGAGGTCTCCTAGAGCAAGACTCGGGAGTATCAGGGCAGTAGGAGACTGACCCTGAAGCTGGTGTTCCTACTTATGTGTATACACCAGAGCACAAGAGCCACGCTCCGGGTGTTCCCGATGTAGCATCAAGTTTGCTATATCGGTATGGACTGGTGAGGCTATGGATGAGACCTGGCTGCCAACATTATTTGGTTTCTCACTTGCTCCAAGAACTGTTATGACTGAAACAGTAAATATATTAACACCTGTCTATTGTGCCTCGCTCAGGGTGCCAACAGTAAACTTAGTAATTTGGGCACCCATGAGTGTTACGATGCGAGGGCAGGAAATATGTTTCCAGCATGTCCTCTAGCTGATATCAGTTGGCATCACTGCATTTGGGGAAGACATACAAGGGTCGATAAATGTCCAAAACTTATAAGACAGGCTTGCGTTACTCTGCAGTGCCTATTCAAACCTAATTGTATGATGAAAATTGCCATTTGGCCAACATTATACCCAAAAATGCAGGACTATGTAGGACAAACAATAACCAGATAATTATTGGTTAATATCTGCCAAAACAATTCTAGTTCAATTACGGAGGTACAGTAACTTTATTCCATCACACATAGAATTTCTGGGGTACAACCTCTGTTTGGGTGTAAGATTACAATTGTTTTATAATGAATGATGCTACATATAACCATATAACAATTACAGCACGGAGACAGGCCCTCTCGGCCCTTCCAGTGCGTGCCGACCATTTGTTTTCCCCTAGTCCCATCTACCTGCACTCAGACCATACCCCTCCATTCCCTTCACGTCCATATACCTATCCACTTTACTTTTAAATGTTAAAATCGATCCTGCCTCCACCACCTCTGCTGGAGGCTGTAATTGTTACATAATATTGATCGGTTTGGTGTTTGCTACACCAGAAACTCGTCAGGTAAAATATATCCCTGACAGAAGAAGATGGAGGTTGCAGAATCATTCTGGACCTCACAAACTTAATTCATATGTTCAGTATAGGCATTTAATAAAGTACACCTTCAACACTGTAACACAGTTGTTATCACAAGGCTGCTATATGGTTGCTATAGACGTAAATAAAAAGACCTTATTATTCAGTACCAATGCATCATTATCGCAGGTACTTTAAGTTAATTTGATGGGTCAGCCGAGGCAATTTAAAGAATTACTTAATGGGTTAACCAGCTCTCAGGCTGTTCACATAATTATTGAAACCAGCACTGGTGTTACTGAGGGCTCAGAATCACATTGTAATGGCTTATCTAAAGGATATGTTAATTGTCAATGCCACTCAGGAGACAGCTGAAGAACTGGTTTCAGCAACCATAAGCCTATTGAAAGGCTAGGGTTCTGTCCATCCAACTACATTTAAGTTACAGCCATCCCAAACAATTGATTATTTGGGGTTTGTCATTAATTCAGTAATGATATGTCAGTAACTTGTTAACAGATAAGGTTGGGGATATTACAAATGTCTGTACTTGTCTCACTGAGACCTTTCCCTCCATCCGAGAAGTAGCTACAGGTATTGGTAAATGGTAGCAGCATTCCTGCTGTTGAGTTTGGACCTATGCAAGAAAAAAAGAGAGAGAGAGAGAGAGAGAGAGAGAGAGAGAGAGAGAGAGAGAGAGAGAGAGAGAGAGAGAGAGAGAGAGAGAGAGAGAGAGAGAGAGAGAGAGAGAGAGAGAGAGAGAGAGAGAGAGATATCATTGATAGGTCCATGCAGTTACCAACTAAAGCTTTACCTGAATTGCAATGGTGGATTCCCATTGTTGCAGAAGCTACTAGAATATATTTTGGTTCAGCAACCTTCAGTGGTATTACAAACGGATGGGAGTGCTCTCGGATGGGGAGGTAAGGACAGCGGCACCAGTTGAGGCGGTGATGGACTGTCCATGGCGATTAATTCTCCTAACACATGGTATAAATTATTTAGAGTTATTGGGGGTGTTTTATGCATTGATAGATTATTGTTTTACAATGAATGACATGTTCAATTACAAGTGGACAATACCACAGCTGTGGGAGAGACAATATTGTGGCAGACAACAGATCACGGAAGTTCAATAACAATACAGAACGGATGGTAAATCCAGAAGTTCAAAAAGATTGTCAGTAGGTATGGGTACCAAATGTTGATCTGTTTGCGTCCTGATAAAATCTCCAGTTGCCTAAATATGTCATAGGAGCCAGATCCAGGAGCAGTAGCGGTGATGCATTCTCGCTACATTGGGGAAGTATAATCTTCTGTTTCCCCATTTTGCCTGATTAGGCAATGTCACCAAAATAGAGCAAGACTCCCGCTGCAGGCGTTTGGTGGTTCCAAACTGGTCTACACAGCCATTGTTCCCATTGGTGCTCAGAATGACGACTCAGCCATTCATGACAATCCCCAGCTGCAGTAATTGTTGGTACATTCAGTACAGGAGAAGTCACCCATTACATGATCGTATTAATTGTTAATCCGCAGGTTCTGATGGAATGTCGGATAGGACAATGGATGTTATAACTGCAGCTTGGAAAGATAGCACTAAGAAATAATATACGTCTCATATAAGGAAATGGGAAATCTTTTGTATACAGTTAGATATATTTTATCATACTGCAAACATATCGGATGTATTGGAGTTCCTTGCTATGTTGCACCTGAGATATAGTGCCATTAATAATGCTCGGAGTACTTTGTCCTCCTATTTAGGACAATTTTCAGAATGACAATCTATTGGGTTCATCCGTTAATATCCCGATTTATGAGAGGAATTTTAATAAAATTCTACCAAACCCAGATATACAGAAATCTGGGATGTCAGTTTAATTCTCACATTGCTTCGGCAGTGGGCTCCAATTACGTCACTGCCTTTTCACAACTTAATATTTAAAGTGGTTTTGCTCATGCCATTAGTATCAGCACAATGAGTACAAACATTACAAATGTTGCACTTAGATTGTATGCAGTTGTCTGTAGATAAAATTACTTTTTATGTCTATGATTTAAGCAAGCAAAGCAAGCCGGGGAAGGCTGGAACCAAGGTAATCTTTAAAGCATACCCTGTCGACCAAACATTGTGTGTGGTAATGGCCCTGTCTCACGGTGGGAGTTCCCACGGGTATGTCATTGCTGCGATGCTCCAACTTCCTCTCCCAAGTTACCAAGTTCTCTCCCGTTATTCTTGAGCCAACCGTGAATGAAGGTATGTTTTAATAAAGCAACAATGTTCAAATACATCTCCATCCTGTGGCTTTGAGTTATTTCAGCGCGGCCGCGTCTATTGATATGACCTACAAAGGGAAAATGCGCAGCCTCCAGTAACCAATAACGTGGTAAGTGCATTTCTTGGTGCTTTATGTTTTTAAATACGGTATTTCCCAGGGTGGGGGGAGAGCTCAGTTCATAGTATTTGGGGAGTCTGGCGTTGTGAAGGAGGGGATTGGGGTCAGTAACCCACTTGCCACGCTCCAGTCTGAGTGCAGGTAGATGGGACTAGGTGAGTAGTGTTCAGCACAGAGTAAAAGGGCAGAGATGGCCTGTCTCCGTGCTGTCATTGCTATATGGTTTTATTGTAGCCAGGGAGTGAATTAGCTTGGGTGGCAGCGCTCCGGGCACAGACAGCAGAACTGGCCGCCACTTCCGAGGAAGGAAGCAGCTCGGGTGACTGACTTTGAGCGGCTGCCGGGACCCGACAGCAGACACACACACACACACACACACACACACACACACACAGAAGAACTGGCCGCCACTTCCGAGGAAGGAAGCAGCTCGGGTGACTGACTTTGAGCGGCCACCGGGACCCGACAGCAGACACACACACACACACACACACAGACAGACAGACAGAGACACACACACACACACGCGCGCGCGGCGTTTCTGCTCGGGACCCTTCTTCAGACAATCCAATGTACCATAATATATTCTTTAAATATTAAGGTTTCTGTTGAAAGTGTGGTGCCGTGGTTACGGGTGGGCGGAAGGAAGATGATGAGGTCTGGTACAAGTTTACTTTGTTTTCAGTAATCAGGCCTCCGTGTTGGCTGATGTCTGGTTGATCGAGCGTTCATACAGTTGCGAGCGAGCGAGGTCCATATATAGGAGCAAGGAACGCGAAGCCTCTGAGGGTTCATTGTTCCCCTGGTTTGGATTGCTCCCAGGAGAACGGGCACAAAGACAAATGTAGGCATTTTTCTGTGGAAGGGGAAGGGCAGTATAGAATCGAAACCATTGTAACAGCAGCACTCTCCCCAACACGAAACACAGCGCAGCGTAATCAATTAAACAGCTTCACTTTTAAAAGCAAAGACACACGTTAAATTACATGGCCGCAAGAAATCGCCTCTCAATTGCTTCGGGGTTGGAATTGAAATATATATAATATATATAATATGTATATACATATTATACTACAAATACATATATATTATATATACTGCAATTGTGAGAGTGGTGAATCTGTGGAATTCTCTGCCACAGAAGGTAGTTGAAGCCAGTTCATTGGCTATATTTTAGAGGGAGTTAGATGTGGCCCTTGTGGCTAAAGGGATCAGGGGGTATGGAGAGAAGGCAGGTACAGGATACTGAGTTGGATGATCAGCGATGATCATATTGAATAACCACATGTAATTACTCCAGCATTTTGTGACTATCTTTGGTTCAGTCCCTTTCAGATTATAAAAAAAGTTCCCACGATAGACTCACGAGACACTAAGGTAAACGCACGGGCCATTACGTTACTGCAACAAGTTTAAATGTTTCCATTTTTAACTTGAACAGTTAATTTGACTCGTGGAAAAAATCAAACATGTTTGATTTTTTTCACGAGTTAACAAGTTTCCCGAGTACCTACCGTTAGCGCCACGAGTGGACAAGTTGAACGAGCGAGTTCCGACGTTGCCGCTACGTTCATCGTACGTGACCACCACGAGTGAAAACACGGGGTCACTCGTGGGCCAACTCGCACTGTGAGACAGGGGTTTAAGCATCTGACTCAATATATTAAAGTAATTAAGAGTCTCCGAGATTGTGAGACACCAACGCTCATTACTCATAAAAAAAATTTTTTTTTAAAGTGACAGTACAAACTATTCTAGATGGTTAAAACAGGTTCTGTATTTAGGTGGAGTTCACACTCATGTGTTAAATCTCAACTCTACAAGGACGGCATCAATTGTCCGTGGCGAAGGCACAGGACATGCCGCTCGACCAAATTCTAGAGGCCGCAGGATGGTGTAAAGAAGTAACTTTCTAGATTTATGATAAACATGTTCTCACAGTGCCAGGGTAGCACATGCTATGTTGTGTTCTGTTCAATTTGTTTGCTTTGTTTCATATCATTGTTGTAATTTTTCCCTGGGATAGAGGGGTTATTACTTTCATTGTTATTATTATTATTAACATAGTTATTGAATAATTCAAGCAATGTTCAATAATATTATTTACTCACTACTGTATCAACTGAAGCAGTGTGTCGTATGGAATGAATCTACGGCATGAAAATCACAGAGCTTCAAAATCTTCACGTAGTCACTCATGTGACTCAGAAGTAAAATAGTAAGATTAAACGAGAACTTACCTGTTCGAAGTTTGATCTTTATTTTATGACGCGTTATGATGAGGGATTACGTGCCCTCCGTTTCCGACCCTCATAATCTAAACAATCATCTGGTAGTTCTAGTCTTCTGTAAGCCTTACCATCTTACTTCCGCTATTGGTTTCTGTGTTTTTCATGCTGCTGCTTTGAAGTGTGACGCGCATGCGCCTGGCGGAGCTTCTTCACGTAATCCTTCATCGTAACTCCTCATAAAATAAAGATCAAACTTCAAACAAGTAAGTTCTCGTTTAATCTTACTATTACACCCTGGTTCATTTAACAGAAAATTGCAATGCTTTGATCTTTCAACAGTTCCCTCTCATCAACTTTCTCAGGATATCTGTGACCTAATCTCAATCAAACCATAACCACATGGTCATCTAGTTATCACAACTGGTTTTCTACACTTTTGCCACGAGCGTAAATATTCTTATATTTCACAGGCAAATCTTGCTGTTTTACTTGTCTAACTCTTCAATCTCATAACAGCAAATTAATTTTCAACTGATTCAAAACGTGAACATGGTACAACAACATACTGAGTTTCTTAAAGGGATCTCAGTGATCCACTATGAAAATCACCATGAAATGATGTATGTAAATGTAGATGAGTTGGTTAGTATGTTTATAGGCATGCCTTTGTTTCTATGTTAACTGGTAATCACTGCTCTAAAGTGCTTGGCATTCTAAGAATGATAGAAGGCAGATGCATCATAGCTTGAATATCAATAACACCTTGCATCATTTATTTTACTTTCACCAATCAAAGGATATTCACTATAGCAGGCTTGGGACTTTCAAAAGCAATCTCTGAAATCTTCAATCTCAACATGAATTAGCAAAGGAGATGCAATGCGTGATGGGAGAAAGAATGATAGAAGGCCTATGGCTGTTGAGTCGAGAAATTAGAACGTCCATGGGTTAGTTGCTCATGGCAAGCACTCTTCAGAGACTGGACACTATGTGTGGAGGAGCCCAACCAGAGAGCAATGAGAGAGCCCAACCAGAGAGCCTAGCTGCTGAAGAAATCTTCTTGAAGGCCAATTTTACTTCGGAGTCACGTGAGTGACTTCGTGAAGACCCCGCCAGCACGCATGCGCGGCATATCGTCGCGCGCATCTGCAGCGGCAGCTGGGGGGGGGAGTGCGCTCTCCCCACCGGCTCCTTCACAAGACCGGCAGGTAAGTATTACCTTCCTTTACAGCATGGACAAGGGCCGGAGGACGACGCTGTCGAGGAGCGGAGCTGAGCTGCGGCCAGCCGACGGCCCTTGTCCCCGGAGCTGCAAGGAACGCCGGCAGCTTTAACGCAACGGTGGGGGCAGGAATGCGGAAGTCGGGCGCTCCCGCTAATACAGGGGCCGACTCACCCGAATGGGTTACCGCTACAGAGCTGCAAGCAACGTGTCCAGACTCCGAGCCCCCCGTCCCCCAAGAGAATAAGGGGGGATACAGGTACGTGGCAAGGGGTCTTCTTTTCTTTACAGGCAACCTCTCCCCGAGCTCCAGTAGACCCGAGGGGGCTGGGCCGGGGGGGACAGCCGCACGACAGGGGAGCCCTGCAAAGTGCTTTACGTACCGCAGCCAGGGATATCTGCCATCGTGCAGCCCGGGCATAACACTGCTGCGTCGTGTAGGCCTGCTGGAGCAGATACCGCCGACAACACACCCCGTCAGGCTGCGGTCAAGGGCGGAGGTGGCAGCAGGAAGCGGTCGGTCAGCTCAGCGCTGCGAGCGGCCGACCATGCGCCTCCACGCCATGTAATGGTGTAAGTGTGGAGGTAAGCCTGCACGGACTCCGGGGAGCCAGGTTCTGGGGGCCGGCGCCGAGTCAACTCACCTGCCTTCTTATCAGCCAGGTGGGCCGCCACAGTCTGGGAGAAGACAGACTAGCGGAGAGTCCGTGCGGGAGTCGTATGACCCTACTTGGGCTGTAGGTCACGACGACCTGCCATTGGACCATAGACCCTAAGGGGGTGAGGTCCGATGGTGGAAGCCCCAGTGAATTCGCAGGGCCTGGGGAAGTCGGCTTGTCCGCTGCATCTCGCAGGGACGGTCGCATTGAGCGGTTGGAGCTCTTAAATGGTGCAACATCTCCAGCGGGACCGAGAACGAGAAGAACGGGACTCGGGGGCATCCACTAGCCGTGCAAAGACTCCGCTCAGCTCCTCATCGTCTCCAGCCAGAAGCATTAATGATTGCCCAGCTGCTGAGTTTGACGACGACCATGACAGCCAGTGACCGCTGAACCAGAGCATGAGGAGGATGCTGGATGTGGTGAGTGAAGTTTGCCGTTTCTACCCAGACAGGTGAACCCTGCACCACGAATTGGCGGGCACCATTGATTGCCTACGCATGCACCAACTCTGGAGTCAGATTCTCAATAATACCTTGGAGAAAGGTTCTCCACAGGCATAACGCGTTTGCAAAACCCTGATCGGGGATAATGTGTCCAGTAAATAGCATGATGCACTGGCACTCCTATGCAACGCCCAGTATGAGATAAATTGCCTGCGTAAGAGCTCCATATAGCCCACACTAAACCCCAAATTCGCGGGGTTGTGCCGACCATTACCGCTCCACCGCCGCATCAGTTGCTTGGAGACCTGTATAAATAGGTGAAGGGACTGGACAAAGGAGGCCAAAACAGTGGGCCTCATGAAACTCCATCGGCCAGAGTTCACCCATATCACCGGCAACAGCCAAATACAACCTGTGAACCAAGGCTGCCGGATAGGGCACACAGATTCTACCTACCTCCATCTCAATAAATACAACGACCATTTAGGGCAAGGCCAACAGCGGCCTGCATGGGAAATGCGGCCGCCGGGCCGTCAACCTCCATAACGTCCACCCGAAGCACCGTATGTATGGAACCGCCGTTCACTATGGAGGTAAGGGGTTCTGGCTCCTCTCACGCCGTAGTATCCCTCCTGTACGAATAGGTGGGCCATTGCGGGCGGCCTTGGACATATGGGGAAAACTGTAACCACAGATGAGTTTATTTTACAAAGTGTTAGAAACATAGAAACATAGAAATTAGGTGCAGGAGTAGGCCATTCAGCCCTTCGAGCCTGCACCGCCATTCAATATGATCATGGCTGATCATCCAACTCAGTATCCCGTACCTGCCTTCTCTCCATACCCTCTGATCCCCTTAGCCACAAGGGCCACATCCAACTCACTCTTAAATATAGCCAATGAACTGGCCTCAACTACCCTCTGTGGCAGAGAGTTACAGAGACTCACCACTCTCTGTGTGAAAATGGTGCAACATCTCCAGTTCAAGGGTATATAATTCGTGGGAGGTATAGATTCCCATACCCAGCATTCGCCTCGTAGGGATTTACTCTATCCCAAAAAGAGGTGGAGGCAGGGCATGCTGAAATTATATGGCGAGCAGGGAAAAGTGGTAATTGGCATAACCAAGCATGGACATATTGAGTTGAGCCTAATATGTTCACCAGCAGTAAAAAGAAGAGGAATGTCGGGTTATAATCGATTTAGCTGAGTTGAACACTTTTGTACAATATACCCATGTCAAAATGGATGCTTTTGGAACAGCAAGGTGGATGCTTTACTCAGGGTACTTTATGGCATGTATCAATTTGAAAGAAGCATGCTATACGGTGCCCATCGCTGAGGCTCACAGGGAATTCTGAAGTTGTCTGGAAGGGTGCATTGCCTAATGGAACCATCACAGCTTAGGCTGTTTACCAAGTTGGTATTTACCTGTATTGGCTCTTCTCCGACAACAAGATTATAGTTATTATAGGCTCTGCTTGAGAAGCTAGGATTGTTGGATGAAATCCTTATAATGGGGCAGACCCTCCAATTGGCAATTCAAGGAGTGGCTGCAACCAAGGCTCTGCTTGAGAAGCTAGGATTGTAATCCATCCAGACAAATCAAAAACTGCACCCGCTACGGGTTATGGATTTGGTGTTCACCTTAGACACTAATTTAATGAAGTTTATCATCCCCACTAATAAAGCTACTGCTATATCAGAAGAGTGCCACAATCTTGCTTGCGCCAGGGTATCGACCATGTGGCAAACAGCGAAAGTTATTGGTATTGGTAACTCTAAATTGGTAACTACATTCCCAGCTGCACGATTCGGACCGCTACACTACCGAAATTCACAAAGGTCACAAATCACAGCTTTAAAAAACAAATGGTGGCTGCTTTGATCGGCCACTTCGGTTACCACCGGAAGCTAGAAACGAGCTATAATGGTGGGTAGATAATATTAAAGAATGTCATTGACCTATTATATGGAGCAACCCTGATGTTGTGCTACTAACTGACGCAAGTGCACCAGGCTGGGGAGCAACTGGTACGATGTCCAGTTGTGGTGGCAGATGGAACTCTCATGAGTCTACATTCCTGGAGTCACATGGGATAAACTATATAGAAATGCTGGGGGTATTTCATGGACTGCGGGCTTCTGTACTAATTCATGGGATTACATGTCCGCTTTCGAATAGATAATGCTACAATAATGGCTTACATCAATCATATTGGTAGTATCAGGTCGCTAGTTTGCAATGAATTGGCTAGTACAATTTGGCACTGGTGCATTGAAAAAAATATTTGGATTACTGCGACCTATTTGCCTGGGAAGCTTAATTCAGTGGCGGACACCAGGTCACGTGCCTTCAATGACAACATTGAGTGGATGTTGAACCCCCAAAAATTTTGGAGATATTATAGCTCAAATTGGGGACACCAGATATTGACCTATTTGCGTCCAGGCTGAACCATCGAATACCAACGTATGTGTTGTGGGAACCAGACCCTGGGGTAATAGCATTGGATGCGTTTTTATCCATTGGGGGAAATGTGTTGCTACGCGTTTCCCCCATGCTGCCTCACCAGTCGGGTATTGCAGAAAATTAAACTAGATTCTGCAACTGGCATATTGATCATTCCCGACTGGCCTACACAACCATGGTACCCGATGGTTGTAGGAATGTACAACAACCATGGATGGCGATTGGGAAACATCCCAAATTGATTACTCACTCCATTACAAGGGGGTCAGTCATCCTTGCCATGGTCATTAAACTTGTTGGCTTGCAGGTTCTGAAAAGACCGCTCATCCGGGCAGGCATCTCGTCAAGAGCCATGAACCTTATTGCAGCATCGTGTCGGGAATCAACCCGGAAACAATACCTCACTCAAATCAGAAAGTGGGAGGTTTTCTGTGCCCGGAACAACAAGTCCTCCAACTCGGCAACAATACCGGATGTGTTGGAGTTTCTAGCAGGCCTCCATTTTGATGCTGGCCTCTGCTACAGTGCCATCAACAGCGACAGGAGTACGCTGTATTCATACCTGGATATAGGTATCAGCTCCCACCACCTGGTGTCTAAACTAATGAGGGGAGTATTCAATACCAATCCCTCCACGACCCAGATATACAGTAACGTGGGATGTGGGGGATCGTGCTGACCCTACTGATGAGCTGGGCTCCAATAGATGAGCTACCATTTGAAACAGCTCACCCTTAAGGTGGTGATGCTCATGGCACTAACGACAGCCCATCGAGTCCAGACGTTACAAAAACTGCGACTGGACAGCATGGTGGCCAACCCTGGTCAAATAAAATTCTTTGTTAAAGAGTTATTAAAACAGCACAGGCCAGGGGCGCATGGGCTGCAGCTGGAATTTCGGGCGTACCCTGTAGATGCCACACTCTGTATAGTCACCCATCTCCACCACTACATCCGAGTTACTGGAGGTATCAGGATGAAGGAACAGGGGCTCCTCATCAGTCACAAAACCTCCGCATCATCGGGTGACTACACAGACGATCGCCAGGTGGCTCAGGGTGGTGCTGGATGCAGCAGGAGTTGCTACTAACATTTTTAAGTCTTATTCCACCAGGGCTGCAGCGAGAGTTATGGAGGTGCCCATGGACCACATTTTCGCCACTGCGGGCTGGGCCAGTGGGGGAAAAACCTTTCAACGGTTCTATAACAAGTCTCTGGCCGTTCCTGCGACATTCGCAGAAGCTATCCTGGGTACCGCTCAGTAAATGTCTGGCCCCGAATTAGGGGTTGTTGTTTAGTTGATTAATAAATTGTGTTGATTTTTCAGCCACTGTCAACTGAACTCCATTAACAGTCTTACTCCATCAGAATGGCGGCAGTGTGATAAGCATGGACGTTGTTCAGGGCGTGAAATCACAGAGCTTTGAAATCTTCACGAAGTCACTCACGTGACTCCGAAGTAAAATAGTAAGATTAAACGAGAACTTACGAAGTTTGAAGTTTGATCTGTATTTTACGAGGAGTCGCGGTGAGGGATTTCGTGCCCACCGCTCCCACCCTCTATCATCAGGTCAAACAGGTAGTTCTACGGTTTTCATCTTACTATTTTCAGTCATGGTTGGTTCTGTGATTCCACACCGCTGCTTTGAAGGATGCCGCGCATGCGTGCTGGCGGGGTCTTCACGAAATCCCTCACCGCGACTCCTCGTAAAATACAGATCAAACTTCAAACTTGATAAGTTCTCGTTTAATCTTACTATTATTCCTGTGTTATCTGCAGCAGAGAGCCAAGGAGACACAAGAAACTGCAGATGCCGGAATCTTGAGCAAAAAACAAATTGATGGAGGAACTCAGCGGGTCAGGCAGCAACTGTGCAGGAAAATGATTGACTCACGAATTACGTTTTGGACTGTTCTTCTCACTGATAGAGTAGGGAAAAGAGAGGAAGAACAGTGCCTGGCAAGCGATGGGTAGGTGTTAAAGAAGGAACTGCAGATGCTGGAGAATCGAGGGTACACAAAAGGCTGGAGAAACTCAGCGGGTGCAGCAGCATCTAAGGAACGAAGGAGATAGGCGACGTTTCATGTCGAGACCCTTCTTCAGACTGGTCAGGGATCAGGGAAATGAGAGATATAGACGGTGATGTGGAGAGATAAAGAACAATGAATGAAAGATATGCAAAAAAGTATCGATGATAAAGGGAACAAGCCATTGTAAGCTGTTTGTAGTGTGAAAATGAGAAGCTAGTGCGACTAGGGTGGGGGAGGGAGATAGAGAGAGAGAGTGAATGCCAGGGCCTGAGGGCTGAGGGAGAAGTGGGAAGGGGAAGAGACAGCAAGGGTTAACAGAATTGAGAACATTCAATGTTCAAGCCCAGAGGATGTAGACTCCCCAAGCGGAATATGAGGTGCTGTTCCTCCAACTTGTGGGTGTTGCTCACTCTGGCCATGGAGGAGGCCCAGGACTGAGAGGTCGGAAACGGAATGGGAGGGGGAGTTGAAGTGCTGAGCCACCGGGAGGTCGGGTTGGTTAATGCGGACCGAGCGGAGGTGTTCGGCGAAACGATCGCCAAGCTTCCGCTTGGTCTCACCGATATAGATCATCTGGCATCTGGAGCAGCGGATGCAGTAGATGAGGTTGGTGAAGGTGCAGGTGAACCTCTGTCGGACCTGGAAGGACCGCTTGGGGCCCTGAAAGGAGTGGAGGGGGGAGGTGAAGGGACAAGTGTTGCATTTCTTGCAGTTGCAAGGGAAAGTGCCCGGAGAAGGGGTAGAGTGGGAGGGAAGGGAAGAATTGACAAGGGTGTTGCGGAGGGAGCGGTCTTTGCGGAAGGCAGACGGGGGGGGGGGGGGGGAGATGGGAAGATGTGGCGAGTGGAGGGGTCACGTTGGAGGTGGCGAAACTGGCGGAGGACTATGTGTTGTATTTGCCGGCTGGTGGGGTGAAAGGTGAGGACCAGGGGGACTCTGCCCTTGTTGCGAGTGGGGGAATGTTGAGAGAGGGCAGTGTTGCGGGGTATGGAGGAGACCCTGGTGCGAGCCTCATCTATAGTGGGGGAGGGGAATCCCCGTTCTCTGAAGAATTAGGACATTTGTGATGATCTGGTGTGGAAAACCTCATCCTGGGAGCAGATGTGGCGTAGACGGAGGAATTGGGAATAGGGGATGGCGTCCTTACAGGACGCAGGGTGGGAGGAAGAGTAGTCCAGGTAGCTGTGGGAGTCAGTTGGTTTGTAGTGGATGTCGGTCAGGAGTGTATCACCTGCAATAGAGATGGTGAGGTCAAGGAATGGTAGGGAAATGTCGGAAATGGTCCAAGTGTATTTGAATGCCGGATGGAAGTTGGTGGTGAAATGGATGAAGTCATTCAGTTGTGTGTGGGTGCAGGAGGTGACACCAAAACAGTCGTTGATGTAACGGAGGTCGGGGACGGGGATCTGGTACGCCGAGAACAAGGATTGTTCGACGTGCCCGACAAAGAGGCAAGCGTAGCTGGGGCCCATGCGTGTGCCCATAGCTACGCCTTGTGTTTGGAGGAAATGGGAGGAGTCAAAAGATAAGTTATTGAGGGTAAGGACCAACTCCGCTAGGTGGAGGAGGGTGTCAGTGAACGGGTATGGGTTGCTCCTCTGGTCGAGGAAGAACCGGAGGGCTTTGAGACCGTCCTGGTGGGGGATGGAGGTGTAGAGTGACTGGACGTGCATGGTAAAGATGAGAGGATGGGGGCCTGGAGAATGCAATGCGCGGAGCCGACGGAGAGTGTCTGAGGTGTCTTGAACATAGGTGGGGAGGGATTTAACAAAGGGGGATAGGATGGAGTCAAGATATGTGGAAATATGTTCGGTGGGGTACGAACAGGCAGAGACAATGGGTCTGCCAGGGCAGTCGGGTTTGTGGATTTTTGGGAGAAGGTAAAATCGGGCCGTGCGGGGCTGGGAAACGATGAGGTTGGAGGCTCAGGAGGGTAGGGAGCCGGAGCTGATGAAGTCGGTTATTGTGCTCGAGATGGTGGCCTGGTGGGGTCATGGTCCAGGGGTAAGTAGGAGGAGGTGTCCGAGAGTTGGTGCGCGGCCTCCGCTTTGTAGGGATCAACGTGCCAGACTATCATGGCACCTCCCTTGTCGGCGGGTTTGATAACCCAGTCTGGGTTGTTACAGAGTGAGTCGATAGCAGTACGTTTGGGGGGGGGGGGGGGGGAAAGAGATTGGAGTGAGTGATGGGTAGGTACAAGTGACAGAGGATGATTGGCAGGATGGGTGCAGTAGGTGATAAAGGGTAAAAGGGGGGCAATAGGGTGTCAAATAAAGAAAAAAATAAGTGTGAAATGTAAAACCAGAGGGAGGGATATAGGTGGAAGGGGAGATGGGGAAATGAAAAGAAGGTGGATATTAGGCAAAATAGGGAATTCGAGGATGGTAGGAATGGAAGATGAGTGTCAGAGAAGATGAAAGGAACAGGGTAACAACGGCTGTGGGAGATGGTAAGAGTATGTGTGCACACCTGGATAGGGGTGGGGTCAAGGTCAGTGGTGTGGTCAGGGGACATTCTTTTAAATTAGACAAATCAATGTTCATACCATTGGGTTGTCCGTTACCTAAACGGAATATGAAGTGCTGTTATTCCAGTTTACATGTGGCCTCACTCTGGCAATTAAGTAGGCCAAAGACAGAAAGGTTGGTATGGGAACAGGGAGGGAGTTAAAATGATTAGCAACCGGGAGCACCAAATGCGGTAAATGAGGTTTGAAGAGAAGTACGTGAATCTCTTTCTCACCTGGAATTGCTGTTGGGGTCCCTGGACAGAACTGAGAGAGGATGTTTAGGGACAGGTGTTACATCTCCTGTGATCACAAAGGAAATTGCTTGGTAAGGGGGTGGGTTAGATGGTAGGGGATGAGTAAACCAAGGAGTTATGAAGAGAGTGGTTTCACAGAATGTGGAACGGGGCAGAGCAGGAAGACGTGATTGGTGGTGGGATCACGTTGAAGGTGGCCGAGAATTATGTGTTGAATGCAGAGGTTGGTGGGGTGAAGGGTGAGGACCAGGGGTACTCTATCCTTGTTCCTTCCACTGCTGCATTTATGCAAATGAAAATTATGGAGTATAGGGCATTAATTGGAAATTCAACTGAGCAGATACCATTCGGAGTCATGCTTGCGCAGAGTATGTATTTCTGCTGTGCATTTTATGACGTAAATTCTCGCGTAACATTTTAGGATGCTTTGTAACTCGCAGATTAATTTGCAACTTTTCTAATCTGTTGGAGAATACTTTGGATGCAGCCTGGTTATTCTAGAAAATATTCTTAATCACAACTGACCTCCACATCAAATTGAGTACTTGGAAATCCTTTATAATGGTGCATGTGTGGTGTTTCCTGTAACAATGATGTGAAACCCTCATTCAATGTCCTATTCAGGACAAAATACACGTTTAGGCTGCTGTGTTCACACAATAGTATGGGAATAGTTAGTACATGTCGTGAAGAAATGCAGATTGAAGAATTGGAGCTTGGAGAATTACAAATTGGATTAGATTGGGTGCGCTGGAGTTCACATGTTAAAGTGGTAACAGATAAGGATCTGAAATACTACAATTTGTTTTAACGTAGGGAAATAGATTACAGTAACGTTAAGAGTCCAATGCACATTCATTTGGGGAATTTCAATTTTATGAACTATTATATTAAGCTTTTTTCTTATTTGTGGGAGAAAATATGATTATATATTTTCTGATTCTATGGAACGGTTAGGGAAGCAAGCCAAGCAACACTCTTTTGGAAAGGTCCTATAACCCCCACAATTACAATGTGGATTATGGAAATGTCGGAGACCTTATATTTGGAAAGAACTGGACTTGTCTTAATGGACAAACAAGAACTTTATGTCAGAATATGGTCTCCATTTATTGACTATGTGAAGGGGTAGATTGGTTCAGCACGGGAACCTGACTGAAGCTCGAACTCAGGATTAGATGAAAAGTTATACTTTATAATTAACGGACCTATCTCCAAAGTTATATTATTAGTAAATTATGCCATTCTTCTTTATCATGCTTTTTTTTTCTTTCTTATTCTCTCTATAAAAACTAGCAGAGTCAATACACTGATAATACTAGCAATGTATGACTGATAGACATGAAATGTTTTTATTACGATATGTACTTGCTTCTAATAAAAATATTTTTAAAAATTTAAAAATTTAAACAATTCCTATTGCGTTACTTTATTAGATCGATTGGTTTCTATTTGGTGCACCAATAACTTAGCATTATTGATGAAGTAGGCAAATTGCATCAGGTAAATTCAAAGAGTACGACTCAAATTAGTTAGCTGTTTTGAATATGTAAATATTTGTTGATATATTAATGACAATAATCATGTCTCTTGATGGAATCGAAAATTATTTACTGGTCCAATTCTACAATCAGGATTGTGCCTTTATTTGATTTGATAAGGCAAATGAATAAAAAACAGCCACGGGCATTTTACTGCCACTTACTGAATTTTAGATGTATCAATATAATTTCATTCTAACATTGACTATTTATTTACATTGAACTAATAAATGAATAAATGAAGGAATAAAATTAATCACAGCAGTGGGTAAACTGCAATAATAACGGAATGCGATGTAAAGGTACTTCCATCCAGAAAGGAATTAGAATCAAATTGTTTTTCTGGCACTCAATATTTTACACATGGATAAAGCAGATGGAGAGCACATAACAAAGTGTTCAGTTACCCAGTTGCATGCATAGGGAATACACATCAGGACAGACTGATTATAAACTGCAGTGATTGCCAGAATGGGAAGTCTGTTTGAATACCCTCACAAGCATTGAAACCCTGGAGCTACATTAGAGCATTTGTAAACCAAAAGATATGTTCAAAATAAACACTACATTTCTACCTTCTCCTCACCTTCTAGACATGATTCTACTCTACCTACTTAAATATGAACCACTTTGAATTGTTTTGAGTCTTATGTCTGCATTATAATCCTAAAGTGCACATTTCCACTCTGCAATATTTGCATAAATGGGCAAAAGGGCCTGTAGAAATTGGTGCTGTAATCAGCAGTCTTTTGGAGCATCTAAATGAATTAGCAATCTTACGATTGCCCTAGTAACTCAAAGATCCCCATGACATGCAGGCACAGTAAGTACAGTACCCAGAAGTGCAGGGGAGGCCAACACTGGATCTGCAACTTCCTCACTGGCAGACCTCAAGTATTTGGCCACATGCCATGTCTCCTCAAACGTCTGAGTAGAAGTGCTGGTGATTTTTCTTTCTGATTGCATCAATGTGCTGGGCCTCAGACAGTACGGATTGGCAACACCTCTTCCTCGTTGACCATCAGCACAGGGGCACCTCAGGGCTACGTGCTCAGTCCCCTACTTTACTCTATCTCTCTCTCTCTTTACTCGGTGCAGCCAGACGGAACTCCAACGTCATCTGTAAATTTACTGGACGAATGGCGTTGGAGACAACAGCTTCAAATTCTTGGGCATACACATCTCTGATTACTTGTCTGAGGCCCAGCACGTTGATGCAATCAGAAAGAAAGATCACCAGCATTTCTACTCCCTCAGACGTTTGAGGAGATATGGCATGAGGCCAAATATTGTATCGATTTCTACCAGTGTACAGTGGAGAGCATACTGAAGATCGAAGGTGGTTGCAAAAAGTGGTGGACATTGCCCAGTCCTTCACGGATACTCACTCCCTATCATTGATGGGATCTAAAACCCCTGTCTCACGGTGCGAGTTGGCCCACGAGTGACCCCGAGTTTTCACTCGTGGTGATCGCGTACAATCACCGTAGTAGGAACGTCGGAACTCGCGCGAGCAACTTATCAACTCGTGGCGCTAACGGCAGGTACCTGTGAAACTTGTTAACTCGTGAAAAAAATCAAACATTTGATTTTTTCCACGAGTCAAATTTACTGTTCAAGTTAAAAATGGAAACATTTAAACTCGTTGTAATAACGTAGTGGCCCATGCGTTTACCTTAGTGACTCGTGAGTCTACCGTGAGAACTCTTTAATCTGTTTGTTTGCTCGAGTGAAGACTGAACCAAAGATAGACACAAAATACTGGAGTAACTCAGCGGACCAGGCAGCATCTCTGGAGAGAAGGAATGGAGTCGAGACCCTTCTTCAGACTTACCCGAAACGCCACCCATTCCTTCTCTCCAGAGATGCGGCCTGTCCTGCCGAGTTACTCCAGCATTTTGTGTCTATCTATACTTTAGTTTTGGATATGATCAAGTGTAAGAAACGCAAACTAGACTACCTTCACATCAGAGAATCCTACTGTTCCAGGATAAAAATCCATACACCCTAGTTACATCCAATATTAAATTGCATGAATATCATGCATTAGTATGCATCTATGAGCTCAACATTTAAAGGGCTACCCTTTAAATGCAAAGTATGCCAATCATAGAGATTGTGTTAAACCACTGTACAATATTTAAAAATATTTATAACCTGTATCTATTTACTTGGATGACAAAATAAACTCATCAAAACCTAAAAGCGAGAAAGAGAAAATAAATAGGTCCAATATTTGCTTAAAATCATCTCCTAGATTTTAGAAATGATGCCAAAGCCCGGCTTTACCATTCAAAACTGCAGCGTTTCAAATGATCTAATTTATAAAAATACATTGAGAATCAATGATTCATAATGGAATTACTCCGCTCTTCAGTAGAAACAATTAATTTCCTCTGGGGTTTTTTTTTAACAGACATATTCTCTTTTTAAACCAGAATTAGTTTAGTTCTTTTTGTTTGGAGCCTCTCCCGCCACTTTATTTCTCAATATCATCCTCGCTCCTCCGTCGAGAAAATCTCCACTGAACGCACCGGTTCTGACCGAGGAATTAAATAACATATATAGTGGATATGTCAACATCTTTTTGATCCTGGGGTTAGGTGGGGCGGTTTAGTCCATCAAGTCCAAACACACAGATCTGCTTCAGCTGATGTGAAGAAGGGTCTCGACCCGAAACGTCACCCATTCCTTCTCTCCAGAGATGCTGCCTGTCCCATTGAGTTACTCCAGCATTCCGTGTCTATCTCAGCAGGGCACAGTCCCACAGTTAACACCACACTTCAGACCTATCTAACCCCTTATTTGTGAAAGTTCCACACATATTTATCAATACTTTTTCCGGCAGTGTGCCCAGCCTACAGACACCACACTGAGCCCAAACTAAAACAATCCCAGTACTTATTGGTGTGTATGGTTTGACCGAGGACAGGTGCAATTTGGCCGAGGCACTTCACTGTCCGTGTGTAGGAAGGAACTGCAGATGCTGGTTTACACCAACGATAGACACAAACATGCTGAAGTAACTCAGCGGGACAGGCAGCGCCTCTGGAGAGAAGGAATGAGTGATGTTTCGGGTCGGGACCCTTCTTCAGACTCCCCGCTCATTCTTCCCTCGTCGATGTGAACTTGTGGGGGTGCGAGGAATCGGGCATCGCTGGGTAAGGGGAAGAGAGGTTTTACTGCTGAATTATGCGCAACAGAAGCATGAAGTGGGGGTAAGGTCCGTTTAAACTATCTCCCCCCCCCTTGGTTTGCAAACAAACCACGGGAGACTGCATCTTTGGAGGGAAATCATAAAATGTACATGGATGTTTCGGGCCGGGACCCTAAAGGTTGACTACCCGTTTCCCAGTTGCTGCCTGGCCGTTGGCTTCTTCCTGCAGTTTGCTTTTGTCCCAGACTCCAGCATCTGCAATCTCCTTGGCCTCCAAAGGGAAAAGTTGCTCGTGAAGCGAAGGTCGATATTGACCCATGCTTCCTGCGAAATCAAAGCTGCAGTGCTTACATATTTAGTTAAACCTGCACCTTAAACAGCTTCAAACTCTTCTTCCATGGCTGGTGCCAATGGAATTGAAACGATTTTCCAAAGCTCTCGGTTTGTGCTTCAGATTTAGTCATAACTTCCTCAATTGTATGAACAAAATGATCATTGAGCCCTCAACCTGCTCTTTCATCTCAACCAGTTCGCTCTTCACCTCTTCTGACCTCCCGCCGAGTCCAGGCCCACTCCTCTACCCGTTCCTCTCATTCCTTCTCCTCAACCACCAACGCCGTTCCCAGCCCCACTCTAACTCCTCCCCACCCATAGTCCTTGCCCTCTCCCAATTCCACCATCCCTCCTCCCCCCCAACCTGTCCTATTACCCTCCTCCCCATCACCCCTCGCCCTCCCTTCCATCCCATTCCCTCAACTACCTCTCCTAGACCTTCCCCGCCCAACCTTCTTCAGTCAGTTTCCTCAGCGCTCCCCAACCCCATTTCCCCCCACCCACCTCAGCATCTCAATCCCCTTCCCGTCTCACCTCCAAGGTCCTCTAAAACCTATTTTCTCTGTTGGAATTTAAAGTCAAATCGGGCGCATGCAAATATATTGCCAAACTTCTCGCCTGAACTGCTGAAGATAACCGAGTGCTTTAAATGCGAATCCCGGACTGCAGCACCAACACACACCCTGAGCGGGAGAGGAACTTGGTAACTCAAGAGTAAACGGGAAAGGAACTTGGTAACTCTGGAGACGAACTTGGAACATCGCAGAAATTACAAGTAAACGGCAAACTTACCATCTCGTGGGAACTCGGTTCAAACATTTGAACATCAACTTAGAATCTCATACACAACCACGAGTCTGTCACTCGGGGTCACTCGTGGGTCAACACGCACCATGCGACGGCCATAAGGGATGCACTGCCTCAAGACGGAAGCTAATATCACAAAAGACCCATAATATTGTGGCCATTCCCTCTTCTGGCTGTTACCATTGGGAAGAAAACAGGAACCAGAGAACCATTAACTTCAGGATCAAAACAGCTTCTTCTCAACAGCCATCAGGCTCTTGCACCACCCAGCACAACTCGAACCACAATCCTGCCAAACTACGACAGACTTTGTACCAATACGGTTGCTCTCACGACTTTTATTTTTGCACAATCACAGTCTAGTTTACTTTGAATAATTAATAATTTTGTGTATATTGCTGTTCAATCTATAGTGTGTATAGTGTGCCTCTAAGCTGCAGCAAGTGAGAATTTTTAAAACGTAAACTAAACACTTGAATGCTCTTCTATTTAAAATAAATTAGATTTCTCAATATATGACAGCTCTGACTACAATGTACAAATATATTGATTTTAAATATGTAAAATGTCACCATTGTTTATATGAATTCTGCTCATCCGTATTTTTCCGTGCTCGTGTTTTTTATGAAATATAGCTTTTATTTTTGGAACAACAAAATTTGGGGGTTAAAAAAATCATTTATTGCATTTTCTATTATTCATGTTTGAGTTACCTTGTAGCTTGTGGCACGGCAGCACTTAGTCTTGAGTTAAGCATAGCCAGAAGCTGCTGGGTGATTGGCCTGAACTCTCCACCAGTCTTGCAAAAATGTCAGCCCACACTAGACTTCACTGTTGCCCTGCATGCTGTACATCACTTCACAATTGCAGCAAATTGATTGCAGCAAGTTCACAACTTTTTCACACAGAGGGTAGTGGGTGCGTGGAACATGGAACATGCTGCCAGAGGAAGTGATGGAGGCAGGTATAACTAGGACATTCAAAAGAGACTTGGATGGGTAGGTGGATAGGAAAGGTTTGAAAAGCTATTGACCAGGCATAGGGAAGCGAGTCAAGCTCTGTCAGGCAATTTGGTCGGAGTGGGCCACATGGACCGATGGGCCTGTTTCCGTGGTGTGCAGATTCGTGATTCTAGACTTAAATATCTCTGCATGACACAAATTCAAATTAATAAAAAAATAGTTCAAAATGTAATTAAAGGAAAAAAGCACCCAGCATTAGGATAACCACGAAACAATCAGATTGCCATTAAACCCATCCAGTTCACCGATGTTCATTAGGTAAGGAAGAGGCAATCTATATCCAGTTAGGCCTATATGTGATTCCAGAATCCCCAATGTCATGAACTAGATGGTTTTCAAAATAATTCAGAAGTTTTGAGTTTACCTTTTCTGAGATTAGCGATTTTAAGTATTCTATATTTACTAAAACACTTGAATTTATATTAGAAACATAGAAAATGAGCCTGCACCACCATTCAATATGATCATGGCTGATCATCCAACTCAGTATCCCATACCTGCCTTCTCTCCATACCCCATGATCCCTCTAGCCATAAGGGCCACATCTGACTCCCTCTTAAATATAGGCAATGAACTGGCTAGTAGTTACCTTCTGTGGCAGAGAATTCCAGAGACTCACCACTCTCTGTGTGAAAAATGTTTTTCTCATCTCGGTCCTAAGATTTCCCCCTTATCCTTAAAATTCTTAATCCTTAATCCTTATCCTTAAATATTCACCAGCTGTCATGGTGAAATGAAATTAATTCCATTAGATCAATGGTCCAGAACACTGGTTGCAAGGCCAGTACTGTAACCAGAATACATTTGAATTGCACAAAGAATATTTGGTTAATTGGAAGAACATACCACTTATGTGGTAGATTTTAAGAAGCTTTGCTGCTCTATGTATTTCTTTCAACACTTGCAAATTCTGAAAATGCAAATATTCGAAAGCAAATTCACCAGCAGCTCTCAGTAAATCATGTAATGGTACCCAGAGGTTGCTACCTAATAATTAGCATTAAATTGCTCATAAATTAACATAAAATATAGCATACCTGCCGCTATATTTTACACAAATTAAAAAAGGCATCCCAAGCAATTACAATAGCTTGGCAATAGACTGAGGCACAAAAGTCAATGTTATTTTGTGGGTAGGCACAAAATGCTGGAGTAACTCAGCAGGACAGGCAGCATCTCTGTAGAGAAGAAATTGGTGACATTTCGGGTTGAGACCCTTCTTAAGACTGATGTCAGGGGAGTGGGCAGGACAAAGATGGAATGTAGTCGGAGACAATAAGACTGGTGGGAGAACTGGGAAGTGGTAGGGGATTGAAAGGGAAAGCAAGGGCTGTTTGAAGTTAGAGGTCAATGTTCATACCGCTGGGGTGTAAATTACCCAAGTATCTATCCTTCAATCCAGAGATGCTACCTGATCCGCTGAATTACTCCAGCATTTTGTGTATACCTTCGATTTAAACCAGCATCTGCAGTTCTTTCTTACACATTTTGTCCACTCCACTGCAAAATCTCCTCCTCTCGAGAGATGCTTCCTGTCCCGCTGAGTTGCTCCAGCATTTTGTGTCTAGCTTCGATTTAAACCAGCATCTGCAGTTCATTCCTACACAAATGTTATTTAGTAGTTGGTTCAATGACCAGCAGGTAGAGACTTTGTGAAGGGGAAAACATGTGATGGTTGGGGTATGAAGCAAGTGGGTACTTTATCCAGGGTACACAAAAAGCTGGGAGAAACTCAGCGGGTGCAGCAGCATCTAAGGAGCGAAGGAGATAGGCGACGTTTCGGGTCGAGACCCTTCTTTATCCATTTGGATTATGGCTTTCTACCACTTTTCTGCATAAATCCAATCTCCCTTGATTTTCTTAATATCCAAAGATCTACTGAACTCTGCATTGAATACCTTTAGTACAGCTGCTCAATTGTTAAACCTAAAACATGTGCGAACCATATAATGAAGTATCAGTAGCGACAATGGCAACAGCGACCCCATAAACCATGACATTACCACCTTCAGAACAAAGGCCACAGGCACCTGGGAGCACTGTCATTTGCAGGTTTTCATTCAGGTTGCACACCCTCCTTGCTTGGAACAATATCACCATTGCCTCAGAGTCCAGACCCTGGGATTCCCTACCCAAGTACTATGCGCTAACATAACACCTGTGACATAAGGGCTGTAGTCATTCAAAATGAAGTCTCGCCACCACCACCTCAAGCCTAATTAAGGATAAGCAATAGTGCTGCCCTTGTCAATGATGTCCGCAAGTCCTAAATGAGTAAATTACTTTTTAAGATCATCATTATCTAGTCTCCTCCCCTAAGCTATCTTCAAAAGAAAAACTTGAAATGTATGTTGCTCTGATCTTGAAACTGTTAATGTGCCTTATTGAAAGACGAGATGCTAATCTTCAAACTGCGCAAGAACAATTTAAGAGGCCAAAGACAGAAAGGTGAGAATGAGTAGGATGAGGAATAAAAGTTAAAATCAAAGTCATCCTTCGAGACTGAATCTAATAATAATAATCTAATCTAATAAATACTTTATTGATCCCCTCAGGGAAATTCAGATGTCCAGAAGCCCCCAACCAACAAACCCACACATTCAAACCGAACGCAGACAGAAAATACAATGTGGACACTACCTGAGAGCAATAAATACTTAAAGAGACCAATAATTAACAATTAAAAATTCAAAAATGCATCCCCCTACAGCCTAGCGGTCCGAATTATAAAATCTAATGGCTGCAGGGGTGAAGGATTTCCTGAACCGCTTCGTTCTACAGGGCAGGGAGAGGAGCCAGTTGTTGTTCCGAGTGCTCTTTTGACTCTCCAGAATTACATGGAGGGGATACCCGGGGTTTTTCAGGATGACCTGCACCTTGCACCTCATACGCCTCTCAAGCACATCCATCCCAGAGTCCACTCTCCCCTCCAGCACTGAGCTAGCCCGTTTTACCAGTTTGTCCTGCTTCTTGTTTTTTGCACTAATGCTGTTGCCCCAGCAGACAACAGCATAGAAAATCACACTTGCAACCTCAGTGTTGTAAAACATGTGCAGCATATCATTACGCACATTGAAGGATTTGAGCCTTCTGAGGAAAAAGAGTCTGCTCTGGCCTTTTTTGTAGAGGGCGTCAGAGTTGACAGACCAGTCCAGTTTGTTTATCAGGTGCACTCCAAGGTATTTATATGTCTGCACCACCTCAATGTCAGCCCCTGCAGTGTTGACCGGCTGAAGGGGGAGCTTGGACCTGCTAAAGTTAACCACCATCTCTTTAGTCTTAGTTGTGTTCAGGATGAGACAGTTCTCTTTACTCCAGGCACAGAAAGCACTGGTCAAGTTCCTGTATTCCTCCTCATGCCCGTTCCTTACACATGCCACAATCGCTGTGTCATCTGAATATTTCTGTACGTGGCATATGTCAAACTTATAATTAAAGTCTGCAGTATAGAGGGTGAAGAGGAATGGGGCCAGAACCGTACCCTGTAGGGCTCCAACACTGCACACCACGGTGCCAAAGACACAGTCCCCCAGCATAACAAACTGTGGTGGACCCGTCAAGTAGTTGTATATCCAGGAGATAAAGGTGGAGTCCACCCCCATCTCCTTAAGCTTGTCATTCAGAATCAGGGGTTGAATGGTATTGAACGCACTTGAGAAGTCGAAGAACATAATCCTCACATAGCCACCTGGTTTGTCCAAAAAGGAGTAGATCCGGTGCAGCATGTAGAAGACTGCGTCATCCACCCCAATGTTCTCCTGGTATGCAAACTGTAGTGGGTCTAGTGCGTGCTCGACTTGTGGTCTCAGGAGACGAATGAGTAGCCGCTCCATTGTCTTGATGATATGGGATGTGAGGGCCACCGGTCTGTAGTCGTTGATCTCGGTCGGCCGCCCTGCTTTGGGAACCGGCACGAGACATGATCTCGTGGGGATCAAGGGATATGGAGAGAAGGCAGGTACGGGATACTGAGTTGGATGATCAGCCATGATCATATTGAATGGCGGTGCAGGCTCGAAGGGCCGAATGGCCCACTCCTGCACGTATTTTCTATGTTTCTATGTTTCTATGATGTTTCCACAGACCTGGTACCCTCCCTGATTGGAGGCTCAGGTTGAAAATGGTCTGGAGAGGCTCTGCCAGCTGAGCCGCACAGTCTTTCAGTAGCCTGGGACATACACCATCATGGCCAGCTGCTTTACTAGGGTGCAACCTCCTCAGCTTACCTCTCACCTCGTCCGCCGTGAAAAACAGTTGTGGGGATGCCGGCATAGGAGGTGCTGCAGCTGTGGTGTTATTGGGGCTGCCTCAAGATGATGGTGGGGGAGAGGCTGCACCTGTGGAGGTGGGAGGGGGTCAAACCTGTTATAGAACAGGTTAAACTCATTGGCCTTATCCACGTCTCCTGAAGGCAGGCTTCTCTTCTCCATGACGCCAGTCTTCATTCCTCTCCACATTTCTTTGATGTTGTTGTGCTGCAGTTTCCTCTCCAGCTTCCTTTTATAGTCCCCTTTTGTCTGCTTCATACTCCTTTTCAGGTGGTGCTGTACCCTCTTGATCTTTTCCCTGCCTTGAAAGCCTCCTTTTTCTCGTTTAGGAGGCTCTTGATGTTGCTTGTAATCCAAGGTTTGTTATTGGGAAAGCAACAAACAGTTCTTACTGGCAAAACAACATCCCTACAGAAGTTTATGTAGTCCGTTATGCATTCAGCCATCCTGTCGATGTCCATACTGCTGTTGAATTCCTGTGGCTCCATCAGCATGTTCCAGTCTGTGCATTAAAAGCAGGCCCTCAGTGATTCACTGGCCTCTGGTGTCCACTTTCTGAAAGACCAGGTGGTTGTAGGCTGTCTCAGTACACAGGGTTTGTAAGAAGGCCTTAGATAAACCTGGTTGTGATCTGATATACCAAGCGGTGGAAAGGCTAAGACACTAGGCCTCCTTGACATTGACATAGCACAAGTCCAGAGTCTTATTGTGCCTTGTGGGACAGTCAACATACTGAGAGAAGCCCGACAAGTGGGGGCTGATGTTCACATGATTGAAGTCCCCTGATAAGGCAATGAGTACGCCACGTATCGGGTCTGTAATCTCGTGACAGTCTCTTGGACGACGTCACACGCGACTACAGGCTCCGCTCGAGGAGGAATATAACCAATAATGGCGATGATGTGGGAAAACCCCCTCGGTACATAATAAGGTCTCAGTCCAACCACCAGGAGCTCAATATCCCGACAACAGATCTTATCTTTCACAGTTATGTGACCTGGATTACACCATCTATTGTTCACAAGCAGAGCAAGTCCCCCCCTTCGGGTCTCTATCCGCTCGAACTGTAGTGAAGCCGGGGAGATCCACACAGGAGTCCGGGAGGTTGTCCATCAGCCATGTCTTGGGAAAACACATGAGACTGCACTCACGGTAGGCCCGCTGGTTCATCATAAGGGCCTCCAACTCCTCACACTTCTTAGAGAATGAGTTGACGTTCCCCATATGGATCGATGGCAGAAACGGCTTGTATCTCCACCTCCAGGCCCTTAGCCTGGTACCGGCGCGGCAACCACGGCTCGGCTTCTTCAGCTCAGACGGAATATAGTGTTTTATTCCGTAAGCTGTCCGTCGCCGCATAAGGAGTTCATCCCTCCTATACGCGACTCTACACATACTGTGTAAAAATTACTACACAGCAGCAACAACTGATGCACAAAACACACTAAAAACACTAAACAAAAACTCAGAGCTACAAGGACTTGTATCCGTCCTTGTCCTTGACAAAAACTAAACAAAACACTAAACAAAGCACACTAAACACTAAAACATTAAACAAAACTCTGAGCTACAAGGACTTGCTGCCTCTCAGTTCGGCGCATGCTCAGAGAGAGCATGAGTAGAATGGGAGAAGTAAACTTCATTCCTGGAAGAAATATTTGCGTCCCTGGATGGTGAGAAGAGACAAAAGAACAGGTGTTGCATATCCTATTGTTGCATGAGAAGGTGCTTCGAGAAGAGAAATGGTTATTGTAGGAGAACCAAAATGTTGCAGATGGAACAGTCACCAGAAAGTGAAAGAGAAGAGGAAGGGTGTGCAATGTGATGGCAGCGCTCTAAATTGCAGCCATCGTCAAATGAATATCACCTATTCTTTTGCAGAATACTAATCTATGTAAGAATGTCCCATTAGCTACATAATAACAATTGCTGTATTTCAAAGCACATTAAATTTTTCAGATGGTGCTGAAAAATGTAATAAGATGGTATAAAATACTTAAATACTGGAATGGAAAATCTTATGCACCTTGTTAGAGATCTACAAGAGGCTACACAATCATTATGTGTGATCTTGAAGGTTTTCCCAGAAATCCTTCAATAGTGGAACTGAACTCTGTGTTGGCATCAACAATTGTTTGGATTGCCACTCTCAGCTCTTTGACTGGCTATAACCTGTGACAACACTGTGGCTGCATTCCAGGTTTACTCAACTTGGATATTTGTGCCACACAGGAGTCAAATGTTCTCAATTGCAAGATTAGTATTGGTATGGGGCAATTTTGCTCCAAGGATAATGATCTGAATTTCAACTATTCCAGTACTATGAAGCTTATCCAGATTTTTTTAGGACATTGAAAAAGTCTGGTCTTTTCCTGCTAATTCAAAGCTGATGCTTCCTTAAAGGAGTAGAATTGCCCAGTGAATCAAACTAAGCAATTTAAATAAAACTGTGCGTCACAGTGGCAGAAATTAGTAGTACTGCATCATAATTTGTGAGATCTGGGTGTAATTTTGGTCTCGGGTGTTGTCTGTGTGGAGTTTGCACATATTGCAAATCTGACTGCCTGGCTGCACTTCTACTCCCCACTTACAAACAGTAACTGAAGCTGGAGGAGATTATGCAGTGCTGGTCTGAGGAAGCAGCTAAGATCTTTTACAACTGCACTGAGTTGGTTGATTGGACCATATTCAAGGACTCTGCAGCCAAGCTAAATGAGTATGCCACTGCTGTGACAGACTTGATCAGTAATCGTGTAGAGCAATACATGCTAAAGAAGACAATACAAGTGTTCGCCAAACAACAACTGTAGATTAACCTGACCTACAGACCACAATCAGTGAGGATAGGTGACAAAACATATTCCACAATAATTCTCGATGCTCGTAACATTCAAAGGTGCATTCTGAGGCCCTTATTATACTCACTACACATTCACAACTGTGTAGCCAAATTCTGCTTTAACTCCATTGACAAGTTTGCAGATGACACAACCTAATGGTTTAGATTTCGAACAATTACCTGACAGAATACAGGAAAGAGATAGAAAGCTTAGTAACATGGTGTCAAGACAACAACCTCTCCCTCAATGTCAGCAAGCTGAGGAGCCAGACTTCAGGAAACATTGTGGAATAAATGCCCCCAGTCAGCATCAATGGTGCCAAAGTGTTGGTCAAGAGCTTCATGTTCCTAGGTGTAAATATCAATCTGTCCTGAAATATATTTTGTAGGTGGCACACACTGCCACTGTACCCCAGTGATGGAGGGAATGAAAGTTTAGGGTAGTTGATAGGATGCCAGTAAAGTAGATGTTTTGTCTTAGATGGTATCGCAATACCTGAGAGTCATTGGTACTGCACACTTCTTGGCAAGTGCAATCTACTTCACTCTTGACTTACACCATTAGATAACAGAAAAACCTTGAAATGTTAAGGGGCGAGTCAACCATTGCAGGATACACAGCTTCTCACCTGCTTTTATCACCACATGGTAGGTCTAGTTCAGTTTCTGGTCGACTGGGTGGTAATTAGCCAGATTGGATTTGTTCTGCCTTTTGCAAATAAGACCTGTTTGGGGATTTTTCCACATTGCTGTGTTGATCCCAATGTTGTATTGCTACTACAACACTTTGGCTAAAGGGATAGCTAGTTCAGGTGTGCATATCTTCAGTGTACTGCAACTGAAATGCTTTCTGATCTCATAGCCTTTACTGTAACCTGTGTGCTCAGTCTTGATATCATGTGAAACAACTCAAATTGGCGTGAGACAGGCTGTGATGATGCAGATCTCAGGAGAAAGTCAAGATGGATCACCTGTTTGGCATTTCTGGTTGAACATATTGCAAAGGCTAAAGATGTTGTTTATACACTTATGTTATGTGCCCATCAACTATGAGAATATGGTTGTTCTTAAAACTTCCTCCTTCCATTAGCTGTTTAATTCTCTACCACCAGTCGTGGTCGGGTGTACTAGGACTGCCAAACTTCCACCTGATCAATTGGTTGAGAGACTTTAGCATTAGCCATTGTATGCCAGCTTGTTGCAGTAATGGGAAAGATTGGATAGGCTGGGTTTATTTTTCCTGGAATGAAGGAAACAGAGGGATGATCTGCTAGAGGTACATAAGAGATAAATATACTCATAGGTTGGGATTTAATAACTAGGAGTAGAGGTATTATACATAGGTAGGGGTATAAGAGAGAATAGGTTTAAGGTGACAGGAAGTAGTTCGAAAGCGGGTTTGAGGGGAACGTTTTTTTACAAAGAGAATGGTTGATACCTGAAACACTGCCCATTGAAAAGGTGAAATCAAATCTGATCACTATGCTTAACAGGCATTTGAACATATACTTGAATGGGCAAAGGATGGAAGAATACGTACCTAATGCGGGCAACTGGGATTAGTAGAGATAGGCAAAAAGATTGACATGGACATGGGATGCCAATGGGCCTGTTTCTGTGCCGCACAACTCAATGAGTAGTTTACTAGGCTATTACAGAGAGCATTTAACCTTGGATTGGCTCCGGAGTCTAATGGCAGCCAGACTAGGTATCGATAGCAGATTTCCTCTGCCAAAAGATATTCCACTAATTTTCATTATCATGACTAGTTGGTCTCCTTTTTCTGTTACAAGCATCATAACATTATGAACATGAAATGCTTTAGGAGAATCTCATAACATATGCAAATACTTAAAACATTTAATGATATACGTAGTGCTACACTTTGACAGTTTTAGTCTTTTAGTAAATTTGACCAATTTGACATCAACTTTTATTTGATCACACCTGCAATATAAATACAGGAAAATGAACTAAACTATCACAGATTAAGTATAATTGTCGTAAAGCATCATAGAAAGAACGGAAGACCAGAAATCAGATTGCTGTACCTTTTAGCATTGCGCAATTGAAATGTACTTACCATGAAGGGTTCTCCATCCACCGTATGGACTGTATGCAGGCATCTGGGAAAGAGAGAGGAGGGGGCGTCTGCCTCATGGTCAACTCTGCATGGTGCTCAGATGTGGGCGTCCTATTCAACTACTGCTCTCCACACCTCATACATATGGCAGTGAAGTGCCGTCTCTTCTACCTACCGAGGGAATTCTCCTTCCTCATCCTGACCGCGGTCTACATCCCACCCCAGGCAGACGTCCGTCTGGCACTAGAGGAGCTGCACGTCATGGTCAACAAGCACCAGACGGCTTACCCCGAAGCATTTACCACCGTAACCGGGGACTTCAACAAAGCCAACCTGAAGAAATAACTCCCTAACTTCCACCAACATGTCTCCAGCAGCACCAGAGGATCAAACACCCGTGACCACTGCCTCACGACCAGCAACTGAAGAAAGCACCCCCAGAGGTGAGGACTGTACAGAGCTGGTCGGGGGGTGGGGGGGGGGGGGGGGGCAGAGGAACAACTCCAGGACTGCTTGGAGTCTGTAGACTGGGCAATGTTCAAAGATTCGGCAATGGACCTGAATTAATACGCCACAGTCGTTACAGACGTTATAAGGAAAAGTGTGGAGGACTGCGTTCCAACAAAAACCTTCAGAGTGTTTCCTAACCAGAAACCTTGGATGAACCATGAGATCCGCATTCTTCTGAGGGCAAGGTTCCGGGCATTCAGGTCTGGTGATGCAGAGGTCTATAAGAAGTCCAGATTACATCCAGATATAAGGCCATCAAAAAGGCCAAAAGGGACTTCTGCTCTAAGCTGGAGGATGAGACGGATGTAAGGCAATTGTGGCAGGGCTTGAATGCCATCACCTCCTACAAGGCAAAATCAGGAGGCGGCTCAAGCGACAGCGAAGCATCACTTCCTGACGAGCTCAACGCTTTCTACGCATTGGTTCGATAGGGAGAACACTGATGTGCCTTCCTGAGCCCCTATTCGCCTTGACGGTGTTACAGTCATAGTCATAGAGGTCGACGTCAGAAGATCCTTCAGGGCGGTGGACCCTCGGAAAGTGCCTGGAACTGATGGTATACCCGGCCGTGTTCTAAAAACCTGTGTGGACGAACTGGGTGGAGTTTTTATGGACATTTTCAACCTCTCATTTCTGAGGTCTGAGGTTCCCACCTGCTTTAAGAGGGCATCAATAATACCGGTGCCCAAGAAGAGTAAGGTGACGTGCCTCAATGACTACCGACCAGTGGCACTAACATCTGTGGTGATGAAGTGCATTGAGAGGTTGGTTAGGGTGCACATTAACTCCTACCTCGACAAGAACCTCGACCAACTACAGTTCGCATACCGCCACAACAGGTCAACAGGTAGATGCAATTTCACTGGCTCTCCACTCCACACTGGACCACTTGGACAATAAAAACACCTACGTCAGGCTGTTGTTTATAGGCTACAGCTCGGCGTTTAATACCATCATCCTTCCAAGCTGACTACCAAGCTCATGGAACTGGGGCTCTGCGCATCCCTCTGCAATTGGATCCTCGACTTCCTCATCCACAGACCACAGTCTGTTCGAATTGGAGGAACCACTTTATCCTCGGTAACAATAAGTACGGGAGCACCTCAAGGCTGCGTGCTCAGCCCCCTGCTTTACTCACTCTATACCCATGACTGCGTAGCCGGTCATAGTGCGAACTCCATCATCACGTTCGCCGATGACACCACTGTGGTTGGACGAACCAGAGATGGGGACGAGTCAGATTATAGAAATGAGATCGATGGACTGACCAAATGGTGCCAGCACAACAACCTGGCTCTCAACATCAGTAAGACCAAAGAACTGATTGTGGACTTTAGTAGGGAAAGGATGAAGACCCACAATCCTGTTTGTATCAACGGGACAATGGTGGAGGGTCAATAACTTCAAATTCCTGAGCGTGTGTATATCAGAAGATCTTTCCTGGTCCCTGCACACCGATGCAATTTGTGAAGAAGGCACATCAGCAACTCTACTTCCAGAGAAGATTACAGAGATTCGGCATGTCAAAGAGGATTCTCCTAAACTTCTACAGTTGCACGGCAGAGAGCATTCTGACTGGTTGCATCATGACCTGGTTCGGCAACTTGAACGTCCAGGAGCGAAAAAGACTACAAAAAGTTGTGACCACTGCCCAGTCCATCACCGACTTTGACCTCCCCACCGTCGAAGGGATCTATCGTAGTTGCTGCCTCAGAAAGGCAGCCAAAATCATCAGAAAGGACCCACACCATCCTGGCCACACACTTATCTCACCAATGCCATCAGGAAGAAGGTACGGGAGCCTGAAGACTAACGCTGAGCTCTGAACTGCAAAAAGACTATATTATTATTTGTTATTTGCACTATATTTGTTATTTATTGAACTTTTTTTTTTTCTGTAATATACAATGTTTACATACTCACATATTCTGTTGTGCTGCAGCAAGTAAGAATTTAATTGTCCCGTCCGGGACATATGACAATAAAACACTCTTGATGGAATGGAACGTAATACCATTTCCAGCTTGTTCTGAGTCACTTCAGAAATCTGACCAGATACTTTCCAGTGCAAGTTTCAAATGATTCAATGTTGTTATCCATGCTTCTCTTTTTGGATAAAAGTTAGACCAAACTACCCCAGAGTGATCATGGGTTGACAAGGTCTCTACAGTGCATCACTGGAGTAGGAACTCACTAAGGTAATTCCAAACTTACCTTTTATCTTTTAGCCTCCCCCATTACTGTACCAAGTTCCTCACCCACACACACAATTGGCTCAGGTCAGCCATTTAACCGACTACCAATTCCATCCCAAGGCCTACTCGGTCACTTTCAATACCTGACCAGATGCTCGATTGGTCTTAATCAAAGGCAGCACATTATTTGTTAGCAGGAAAGACCACTGACTTTACAGCTGCGGGCCCAGAAAAGTAAATGCTGTTGGCACGGCAATGTCATGAGGGCATGATAAAATACAAAGGCCAGACTTTAATACGTTCTATAGACATTGTCAATGAGATATATGAATAGGTTCAAAGAGTTTTCTAGCTAAATAACTGTAAGCACCATTTCCAAATCAGAATCAGTAAAGGGGAGAAATGCATAAATCCAGTGAACTCTTGATCTGAGTTTTGGTTAAGGTCGCTTTGTTGATTAGGACCTCTGTACTCTATTACAAATTGACCACCAAAACTAGTAGGTTTATCACTTAAGTAGTTTACTCAAAGGCAGAAATCCTATTTCCAGACATAACCCTAATGTCCCTGTTCCTCGTAGCATAGTATAACGGAGATCACGTAACTTGTCACTGACATTAACCAGGAAAGGATTTGAATGCAACTTAGTAAGATCTAAATTATTTTGTATGTTAAGAGATTTACTGATTTTTCCATCAATCATTGCTCATTAATCCAGGTTTTGGAACAAATAATTTAAAAGGAATTTTGAATGAAGAAAATTATCAAAGGACATTAGACATTTTTACTTAAGCAACTTTCGGCTTTTCGGAGAATTTTTCGGCTTTTGCTTGCAAAAGGAATTATTTTTTCTCTAAGGGAAAATACTTGCAATAACTTTGTTCATTTCCTTTCAGAGCTTTGGAGGGGTCATAACTCCCATTAGGTCCTTTGCAGTTATGACCGAGCTGTTTAGATGAAACCGTCAATCACGAGTGGAAAGAGAATTTTTAGTTATCTGTTTTACAACACTGTGCTGTTCAAAGGAAAAGGCTGGAACGTCTGCAGTTTAGACAAAGCCTCTTTAAGTTCAGAAGAACATATGGAATATTCTTCCATGGAAATTCTGGCCACAAACCATGTCTGGAATCTCTTTCTTCACTTGGGATTTCTTACTTTAACTTTTAAAATAATGCAGCTGTATCACCAAGAGAAATTTGAACTATTCTAACTCGCAGGCTATTGAAACGAAACAGTATAATCCAGGAGGTCATACTGAACTTTGCTTTGCCAGTAATGGTACATACTACCAGTTTTTAAATGCAATAAGCAATGATATCCATGTAAATGCATGTTTGTGCGATAGTAGACGGCTACCAACAGTAAACTCTGTGGTAAACCTCTATCTACCACAGGTTCTATTCTTCACCATTGATTCACTGTGCATTCCAAAATGATAACCATACCTGGAACAGTTTTTCAGCATGTTTACAATATCATTAGAGATCCAATTATAAATAGATTAAATACAACCATCTCATTTGGAAACAGTAGGACATTTCTACTAAATACAGAATACTGAAATTACTGTCTGCACACTTTGAATCAGATACACAGATAATTTTGGCTAAGAATTGATAGAAGGAAGCTCAGTTCAACAGCAGAGTCCAAGTGCACAAGGAAACTGCTTGTTACCTGCTGATGGTACTGGTTGACTGCTGACTCAGGGAAGCAGATTCTAGTACTTCTGGTCATAGAGAAACAAACCAGCAACATTAACTCTGCCCATTCTCTTACCCATCAGGTGCAATGGATAACAAAATAAGCATTTTAACAAGCAGCTGTTAATGCGACAGGTCCAAAACAATTACAATACAATCTGTTGTATTCATTTCACCAATGAAAAATACAAACTGAACTTGATTTCAATAACAGTAAGCAGAAGGTAGTTGAAGCTGGGCAGAGTAAATTCTTATGACTAATTTAAAATTACTTCAAAAATCTTAGATCCAATTTGCGTATGTTCCATATCAGATACCGGATTCTTCTCAGAAAGAGATTATCTTTATGTACGTAAACAAAAGGTAGTCATATCAAAAACCTAAACAAGCTATGTCCAAGATTCGTAAATGTGCTGTTGGTTTCATAACTTGGCCAGTAAACTTCAACACTCGAAAGGTTAACTCAAAACACAGCTGCAGCAGATGTCTCACAGAAGCATCACTTATCCAGCTGCACCAAGCAGTATCTTTTTTACTTGGAGTGGCCCTAAAGTGGATGCATTATTTACCAACCCAATAACTAATAACTTAAACTTCGAACAACATATTCTAAGTAATTGCCTTTAAATTACATTTGATGGATATTAGTGTTCTAACATAAACTTCGGACTTCATTAGTCCCCCCAGCATCAACATTTTGGTGGTGTATGGGGGGCACTTTAGTCAGTGTGAGTTTAGCTCACACCAACCAAAAAACATAAAAATACCATGCTTGTCTGCCAAACCATCCATCAATTTAAACTTTCACCACAACCACCACTAAATTGTGGTTGGAGCATGCACTACTTGAAAATGCAATGCTGTTTTTCACTATGGCTACTTCAATACCACTTTCCAAATCCATCTCGGCCATCAGGAAAAGCAGCTTTATGGGAATACCAGCACCTCCAGGATCTCCTGCTTGTCACACGCTATCCTGACTTAGAAATACATTGCCCTACTTTCATAATGGTGTGATCTAAAGATTAGAACTCTCCATCCAACCGTAGAGTGGGAGAACCTTGATCACAATTCAAGGGTGGCACGGTGACATAGCAGTAGAGCTGCTGCCTTACAGCGCTAGAGACCTAGGTTTGATCCTGACTATGAGTGCTTGTCTGTACGGAGTTTGTACGTTCTCCCCGTAACCTGCGTGGGTTTTCTCCGAGATCCTTGGTTTCCTTCCACACTCCAAAGACGTACAGGTTTGTAGCTTAATTGGCTAGGTATAAAATGTAAAATATTGTCCCTAGTACGTATAGGATAGTGTTAATGTACAGGGATCACTGGTTGGCATGGACTAGGTGGGCCGAAGGGCCTGTTTCCGCACTGTATTTTTAAAAAAACTAAAAAATTAAAAGCCAGTGCACCACCATCTTCTCAAGAGCAATTGTAGATGGGCAGTAATTGGCAGCCTTGTCGAAAATGTGTTTATCCCAAAAATAGAATTTTAAAATCTTAACATTGCTCTGGAATTTCATCTCACATTATTTTAATGAAGATGCAAAATTATTCAAATTCAATGGACCTGTGTCTGTATTAAAAGTGCAGACAAAATAATCTGCATGAGATAAGTGCTCAGTTCTGGAAAACATCATAGTTTCAACCTCTTAGAATTTGGAATCGTGTCAATGAGTTCCAAAAAACTTGCTTGATTATACTGAGTGGTGCTTGGCACTATTATTGGCTAACTTTACCTCATCTGGTGTATGGATGATAGGGATTATCTCAGGAGGTGGCTCCTGAGATAAGTCAAATCATCCAGTTCTACAAAAGACACCACCATAAATTAAACTTACACAAACAATGTAAAAAATGTCCTCCTCAAATTTGACAGGTGCTGGCAATTAACCGAATGCATTAGATATCTATCTTCTTTTGCAAGCTTTGGCTGAACTTAAATAAACATTGTGCAAACCACGTTGTGCACTGAGAAGCTGAAGGATGAATGCAAATTAGTTGAGAGAAAATAACATAATGTACTACTACGAGAACACAGAATTGGCAAAAAACATCCAACAAAATATAACCAAATACCTGCAAACAATAATAATCCAAATTATAGAATTAATTTCAAAGATAAGTAATTTACCACATTTTTTCATTACTGCACAATTTCATGTTTGAAAGTGACTACATCATGCTTCAAAATATTAGACATGTCACAACGAATCAAAGATGTGCTAGGGCATTGAACCCGACGATGAATTTCATCAATGTCCACTGTGACTTGGAGGTGGATCCTGAGATAAATCAAGTGCACTGCAATGTCCAGAGTCTCATCATTTATCTTTATTGTCAGAGGGCAGTAAAGGTATAGTGGATATCGTGGATGCAAGAAAGTAAATAGCCCACGTGTTGAAAGATGAATAAAGCCATTTTAAGGTTAGATTATTCCACCCAAACAAAAACAATTTTCACCTATTCGAGCAACACAGAGCAGATGAGAAAAACATTCAGAACATACTTGACAGAAGCGACATTGGGAAGCTGATGAAAAGAAAAGGAAAATAAAAGTCCAGTTTGAATTCTGTACCTCTTGCAATTATATGGCCAGAATTCTAATATCACCAACATGGTCATTGTATTTCGGTAACAATAGCTGACGGTTCTGTTTGAAGGCAAACATGATATAAAATGCAATTAAATACAGTGACTGATGCAAAGTATTCACTCATTCCTGACTGGCAATCTTGTCCAGCTTTTGATTCTTTGCAAGTTGCAAGGAATCTTCGCATGTTGGCAAACTGGATCCAAACTTGGTTTGGCGATAAGAGGTAGAGGATAGTAGTGGATGGGGATTTTTCTGATTGGAAGTCTGTAAAAAGTGATCTATCACAGGAATAGTTGTTGGGATTATTTTTGTTTGTAATAGATTCAAATAAATAGAAATGATTTGAATGAAAAGGTTGGTAGTCTGATCAATAAGTTTGTAGATGACAGATAAATTGCCAGTGTTATAGTGAATAAGGTTTTTCTAAGAATACAGTGGGACACAAATCAACTGGAAAATTGGGTGGAGTGGTAGTGCATGGAATATAATTCAGTCAAGAGTCAAGAGTGTTTTATTGTCATATGTCCCGGAAGTGACAATGACATTCTTACTTGCTTCAGCACAACAGAATATATGCATATGTAAACATAGTACATAACGGGGGAAGAGAAAGAGGTAATGAACTTTGAAAAGTCAAATTCTGCACAAATAAATGGCAGGGATCTCAGCAGCACATATGTACAGAGGGACCTCAGGGTGCAAGTCCATGTCTCCCTGAAAATGGTGAAATAGATGAATAGGATAGCAAAGAAGGTATTTGCAATGCTTGCCTTTACAGGCTGAGACATTTAGCATAGGGATTGGATGTCAGATTGCCGCTGTTACACCTAAAATACACTACACTTGAAATATTGTATACAGTTCTGGTCACCACTCTGTGGGGAGGAGTGATAGCAAGCAAGTGCAGTAAAGTGCAATAGATCCACCAGGATGTTGTGTGAAATGTTGTTCAGAGCAGAGATTGGATAGGCTGGATTTACCTCCTCATCAGACTCCTACATTATTTATATGAGGTTAACGGGTGATCTTTTAGAAGTTTGTGAAATTATGAAGGACACAGATAGGCTAGATAGTCAAAGTATTTTTCGCAGCAGAGGGGTGTCTAAGATGAGAGTGAAGAAATTTAAAGAAAATTGAAGAGGTAGGTTTTTTCACACAGTTATGTCGAATAAGCTAACTGAGCAGATGGTAGAAGCAGAAACTATTACAATGTATACAAAGGTATTTGAACAGAAAGTTAGATATAGCAAAGCATTGAGGGATACAGGGCTAATGCAGGCAAGTGGAATTAGCATAGATAGGCATCATGGCCGGCCTTCTGGAAGGGCACATTTTGGTGTTTTGTGTGTTTATGATTCTATGTCCTGAATTTGTAAAAGGATTTGCAAATGCATCTATTTTAAAAAATAGATTTAATGATCAACCACAAAGCAGACTGCTGGAGGTGTAATGTCAGTGCCTGCCCCTATTAGCATTGTCAAGACTTTTAAATATTAAGAACTTAAATAAAGTTATATGTTTGGTCAAGCATAGTTAAAAAAACTCTAATCTAGAATTTGATCAAAAGATAAAGAATTTCTGCAGCAGCAAATATTTTTTACTGGGATGTTAGATTATGAACTTTGAAATCAAATTCTACTCGAATAAATGGCAGGGACCTTAGCAGTGATACTCGCAGAATTGTACAGCATAGATATAGGCACTTCCATCAACTGTCTATGTCGGCCAATAAATATATATCCGAACACATCCTATTTCCGAGTGCATAACCCTTGTCCTTCTCTGCCATGGAATTCCATGTGCTTATTAAACTATCTCTTAAATGCTTTGATAGTAACAGACCACCACCCCCAACTGAAAATAAGTCAACCACATTAACTATCCGTGCTGCAGTCTGCAGGGATCTTTGGATATTTTCAGGAAAGTTCCAATATTCCATGTACTTCATAGTCTTCTATCGGCCCCATAGCAGAAGTGTACACGTCGCGGGACTGGAAGTATCCCTAGCTAATTCTGCTACCACTATCATCTAGTTGCAACAAGTGACTGACTGTCGCCGGAAGCTTGCGTCCTTTTCAGGACGGTCGATGACAGCGATGTCAACATTTGAAACATGGAAGATGGACACGAAAGAAGATATCTTCTATCATTCATTGTGCATATCTTTAGTCTTATTAATCTCGACAATATCTAAAAGATTTTATCATCTACACTTCTCTGGTCAACACAGTTAGTCACCTTCTCAAAAAGTTCAAGAAAGAACTGCAGATGCTGGAAAAATCGAAGGTAGACAAAAATGTTGGATAAACTCAGCGGGTGATGCAGCATCTATGGAGAGAAGGAATAGGAATAGGCAACGTTTCGGGTCGAGACCCTTCTTCAGACTAATGCCGGGGGGGGGGGGGGTTGCGTGCGGGAGAAAGAAAGGAGGAGGTGGAGACAGTAGGCTTGTGAGAGAGCTGAAAAGGAGGAGGGGGAGGGGAGGGAAATTGGTGAAGTCAATGTTCATACCGCTGGGGTATAAACTACTCAAGCGAAATATGGGTGTTCTGGCAATGGAGGAGGACAGAAAAGATCGGATTTGGAATGGGAGGGGGAGCTGAAGTGCTGAGCCACCGGGAGATCAGGTTGGTTAGTTCGAAGTGAGCGGAGGTGTTGGGCAAAGTAATTGCCAAGCCTGCGCTTGGTCTCGCCGATGTAGAGAGGTTGACACCTGGAAGAGCGGATACAGTAGATGAGGTTGTAGGAGGTGCAGGTGAACCTCTGCCTCACCTGGAGAGATTGCTTGGGTTCTTGGATGGAGTCGAGGGGGAGATAAAGTGACACGTGTAGCATTTCCTGCGGTTGCAAGGGAGAGTACCTGGTGAGGGGGTGGTTTGGGTGGGTAGGGACGAATTGACCAGGAGTTACGGAGGGAACGGTCTCTGCGGAAAGCAGAAAGGGGAGGAAATAGGAAGATTTTCCTATTTCCGTGGCGGGTGGTGGGATCCCGTTGGAGGTGGCAAAAATGTCGGATGATTATATGTTGTATACGACGGCTGATAGGGTGGAAGGTTAGGACAAGGACTGTCCTTGTTATGAGTAGGGGGATGGGGAGTGAGAGTGGAGCTGCAGGATATAGAGAAGACCCTGATGAGAGCCTCACCTATAATAGAAGAGGGGAACCCACGTTCTCTAAAGAATGAGGACATTGCCGATGCCCTGGTCTGGAACACCTCATCGTGGGTGCAGATGCGGTGTAGGCAGAGGAATTGGTAGTAGGGGTTAGGGCCCTTACAGGAAGCAGGGTGGGAAGAAGTGTAGTCCAGATAGCCATGGGAGTCAGTGGGTTTGTAGTAGATGTCGGTGTGTAGTCTGTTACCTGCGATGGAGATGGTGAAGTCTAGAAATGGTAGGGAGATGTCGGAAATGGTCCAGGTGAATTTGAGTGCCAGATGGACACGTTCCCAAAAAGTTCAATCATATTCGTCTGATAGGACCTCCTTAACAAAGTCATGATCAACCCCTGTTCTCTAAATGAAGATTAACACTGTTCCTCAGATATTATTTCCAATAATATCCCTAAATTGGCTTGTTACTATCCAGTTTACTCATGCTAACCTTCTTGAATAAAGATACCATGTCATATTCCAATCATCTAGCACCTTGGTTTGTTTACGTCTAGCATATATGCACACCTAATATAGAAGGTACCCATTAAGAAATTGTAAATGTCAGATAAGCAGTACACTTTAATTTGCACATAATGACACCCATTTAGCAACAAAATAGGAAAATGTGTCGTCACAAGTTTCTAAATTCAGATATAACTAAAGGGAGGAATGTTTTCTAATTCTGAAATTAAATCCAGACTTTCCCTTCTGATTGGTCATAATCATCCAAGAATGTGCTTCATGCCTTTAGCATGGGCCACTGGTATCTAGATACTACCAATTTGCAAGTGAGAATGGAGCATTGGATTTGCTCAGAGATGGGACAGTTTCAGCCTGTGCATTACAGTCTCTATATTCTGTTTTACATATAAAACTAAACATATGGGTTAAATTAATCTGGACGATTGTTGGAATTTTTCAGATGCATGATCATCTTTCGATATTCTGAAATATACAATGCAATGTTTTTGAAACACAATTCTTTGGGCCAGTACCTAGACTTACTTTTATTTTCAAAATAACGGTTCATTCGGTGCTCAAATTAATTCGCCGACACCACCAAGAACAGCTAAACATAACATTTTGCTTTCTACTGATTATGAGGCCATTAATATCTGCCAAGCCACGATATGTGTACACACAATAACTGCATTTTATAGCAACGTGTTCCAAGTAAAATGTGCTGAGGTGTTGATCAGGTGTTTAGAAAGATGCGACTTCTACACATTTAGATATAGTGTCTTTATTTCCTTTAGGTAAAAACATGGCATTAGTAATGCCCCACTAATCATCTATACTGATCATCAAGGACAGTGGCTGAACAAACGACAGCTAGCTGGAAATTGGATTTTGTTTGATAAACTATTGTTGTATGTAGTGCCAAGACCAAACTGAGTTTCACAACATGAATGCATAACAATGTGTGCATCAGAGTTGGAATAGTGTCTGCCAAGTGAGCTGTTCTACAATGCAACCTATTCAATGGAACAACCTCCACAGAAGCTATATGATTCTCCTAACCAGCTTAGAACACAGGGTCTTCCCCTTGGCTTGTGGGAGACACTTGAAAATTATGCAACCGAAGCCTTGGAAATAGTGGTAGTAGTTACCTATCTCCCAAATCCATCCCTCAGGCAATGCTATCTGCTCAAGATGCCCAGCAAGGCAGACTCAATCAGAATGCAGGAGATGTGAGGATCCCAGGAATCATAGCATTAACTGGCGGAAAGCCCTTGTAGTGATCAATAACTAACTGAGTATTAGGATATAGCTTCTTAATGAAGTTCTCTGAGATTTTGGAGGAAATACTTAACGGGGGAAGAGTGTAGCAAATTATAGCGTAGATCGCGAGAACACCAGAATGCTGAAAGATCCAGCTTTTCCCCCTTGAGTAAAAGGCTTGTGCAAACTCTCTTAACGCTGTGATTACTCATTGGAGAGGCCAAGGTAAGATTCTGTGTGTCTGAACACTCTCTGGACAGTTGCTTTGCACTTGTGCATTTCCGTGCCCCCCTTCCCCTTACGTCTCTAAACCTCCCATGAGTTGGGACTGCCAATTTAATTATTGAAAAACTCATTTATTTGGTCGTTAAATCCCAGCACAAAACACCGTTTTATAATTTGTTCTATTTATCTTGGTCACTACAACTAATATTGAGAGATGTTTAGTTTTAGTTTAGTTTAGTTTAGAGATTGCGAAGAGTCTAATGTGAGCAGAATGGTCCTTCAAATGGTTCTAACTGTAAACCAAACCGGTTGTACTCTTTGTTTTCAAGTGACCATGAAATAACACTGTATTCTTGAGCTGGAATCTCAAATTTATATGCGATGGTTGAAAGTGTGAATTACACAGCAAATTATGTCATGAGGTACTCATCGAGAATAGATCAGGCCAAATGAGTCACAATTGGAGTTGCTTTATCCAGTTTTCATAAATATCAGGATTTTTTATGAAATCACGGTTGTTATGGGAGATTTCAACATGCAGGTAGACTGGGAAAATCAGGTTGGTACTGGACCCCAAGACAGGGAGTATGTGGAGTGCCTCCGTGATGGATTCTTAGAGCAGCTTGTATTGGAGCCTACCAGGGAGAAGGCAATTCTTGATTTAGTGTTATGTAATTAACTGGATTTGATAAAGGAACTTGAGGTTAAGGAGCCATTAGGAGGTAGTGACTATAATATGGTCAAGTTTAATCTACAATTGGAGAAGGAGAAGGGTAAATCGGAGGTGTCAATGTTACAGTTGAATAAAGGGGACTATGGAGCCATGAGGGAGGAGCTGGCCAAAGTTGACTGGAAAGATACCCTAGCAGGGATGACAGTGGAATAAACAATGCCAGGTATTTCTGGGAATAATACAGGTGCAGGATCAGTTCATTCCAAAGAGGAAGAAAGATTCGAAAGGGAGTAAGGGGTGACCGTGGCTGACATGGGACGTCAGGGACAGTATAAAAATAAAAGAGAAGATGTACAACGTAGCAAAGATGAGCGGGAAGCAAGAGGATTGGGTAATTTTTAAAGCACAATAGAAGATAACTAAAAAGACAATACGGGGAGAAAAGATGAGGTACGAAGGTAAGATAGCCAAGAATATAAAGGAGGATAGTAAAAGCTTCTTTAGGTATGTGAAGAGGAAAAAATTAGTTAAGACCAAAGTTGGACCCTTGAAAGGTGAATTTATTATGGGGATAAAGGAAATGGCAGATGAGTTGAATAGGTACTTTGGATCCGTATTCACTAAGGATCAATCTTCCTGATATACTAGTGGCCAGAGGATCTGGGGTGACGGAGGAACTGAAGGAAATCCACATTAGGCAGGAAATGGTGTTGGGTGGACAGATGGGACTGAAGGCTGATAAATCCCCAGGGCCTGATGGTCCGCATCCCAGGGTACTTAAGGAAGTGGCTCCAGAAATCGGGAATGCATTGGTGATAATTTTCCAATGTTCTATATATTCAGGATAAGTTCCTGTGGATTGGAGGGTAGCTAATGTTATCCCACTTTTTAAGAAAGGCAGAAGAGAGAAAACAGGGAATTATAGACCAGTCAGCCTGACATTGGTGGTGGGGAAAGGGAATCAATTATACCAGTGCCCAAGAAGAGTACGGTGACATGCCTCAATAACTATCGACCAGTGGCACTAACACCTGTGGTGATGAAGTGCTTTGAGAGGTTGATCATGGCGCAAATCAACTCCTACCTCGACAAAAACCTGAACCCACTGCAGTTTGCGTACCGTCACAACAGATCAACGGTGGATGCGATCTCACTGGCCCTCTACTCCGCTCTGGACCACTTGGACAACAAAAACTCATACGTCAGGCTGTTATTCATTGGTTACAGCTCGGCATTTAATACAATCATCCCCTCCAAGCTGGTTATCAAACTCGCAGAACTGGGTCTCTGCGCATCCCTCTGCAATTGGATCCTCGACTTCCTCATTCACAGACCACAATCTGTTCATATTGGTGGAAATGTGCCAGACTCAATAACAATCAGCACGGGAGCACCTCAAGGCTGCTTGCTCAGCCCCCTGCTGTACTCATTCTACACTCATGACTGCGTAGCCTGTCATAGTGTGAACTCCATCATCAAGTTCGCTGACGACACCACCTTTGTTGGACTGATGGGGATGAGTCAGTGTATAGAAGAGAGATCGAGCGACTGTCCATATGGTGCCAGCACAATAACCTGGCCACCAACACCAGTAAAACCAAGGAACTGATTGTGGACTTCGGAAGGAGTAGCATGGGGACCCACAGTCCCGTTTATATCAATGGGTCGTTGGTTGAAAAGGTCAAGAGCTTCAAATTTCTGGGCGTGCACATCGCTGAAGATCTTTCCTGGTCCGAGAAGACTGTTGCAATTATTAAGAAAGCACATCCGTGCCTCTACTTCCTGAGAAGATTACGGAGAGTCGGTTTGTCAAGGAGGACTCTCTCTACATTCTACAGATGCACAGTAGAGAGCATGCATCGTGGCTTGTTTCGGCAACTTGAGCGCCCTGGAGAGGAAAAGACTACAAAAAGTAGTAAACACTGCCCAGTCCATCATCAACTCTGACCTCCCTTCCATCGAGGGGATCTTTCGCAGTCGCTGCCTCAAAAAGGCTGGCAGTATCATCAAGGACCCACACCATCTTGGCCACACACTCATCTCCCTCCGACCTTCAGGTAGAAGGTACAGGAGCCTAAAGACTGCAACGACTTCAGGAATAGCTACTTCCCCACAGCCATCAGGCTATTAATCTTGGCTTGGACAAAATCTCTGAACATGAATAGTAAGATTAAACGAGAACTTACCAGTTTGATCTTTATTTTATGAGGAGTTACGATGAGCGATTACGTGAAGAAGCCCCGCCAGTCCGCATGCGCGTCAATCTTCAAAGCAGCGGTGTGAAATCACAGATTACAGTAGTCGAAGTAACATAGTAAGACTTGGAGAAGACTAGAACTACCAGATGACCTTTTCGAATTGAGGGTTGGGAGCGGTGGGCACATAATCGCTCATCGTAACTCCTCATAAAATAAAAGATCAAACTTCAAAACTGGTAAGTTCTCATTTAATCTTACTTATTTTAACTTCGGAGTCACGTGAGTGATTCTGTGAAGATTTCAAAGCTCTGTGATTTCATGCCGTGAGATCGAGTCCACACAGCCACAACTGCCTAATTGACAGATGAGGGAAACATTCATAATGAATAAATAAAAATAATAGTAACTCCACTCATCCGGGAGTAAACTTAACCACTGAACCTAAAATAGAGTTGGCAAATAACCCTGGTCTGGCAATAGGTTATTATGAAAAGTTCAGAAAGTTTGTTCGTTCAACCATCCTGCAGCCGCTAGGATGTGGTCCAGCGGCTTGTACATAACCTTTGCTGCTGATGTTGTAGCAGCCCTGGTGGAGTGAGATTTGAAAATATCAGTATCTACTCCTGTATGAGCCAAAACCCGTTTTAATCACCTGGAGATGGTCTGAACCAATACCTTCTTATAAAGTTTTTGTAATTAACAAACATTGCTAGTTCCAAACCTCTAAGGCTCTTGGTGACCTTGACGCAGTGCTGTATATGTGTGACCATACATAACCGAAAGGTCCATGGGGTATGCCATGAAACTAGCTTGAGACCTCACGTCTGCTCTGCTCAACTAAAGATTAAAATATAATATTATTCAGATGTAACCATCCTGTCCAGTCACAACATGTAGTGACTGAACCTGTTGCGCTAACCAGCGGCATGAGGATAACTTACGTTATGAGAGCCGGGCCAAAGCTAAGGATGCAGCTGGAGCCCCCTGGTGAAATAGTGTTAATACCATGTCAATATCCCTTACTACCCTGTGCTTGTTCTGTGAGAACTTGTGTGAAAGATGTCATTTATAAACTCGGTATCAGAGGGTGAAACCCGACAGTGGGTCCCGTTCGCTGCAGCAAATATGATGGAAAGACACATTGGCACAGTTAATGGTCCTATAACTTAATTTATTGTCAAAGACTCATTTGAAACAAACTCCAAGACGTCAGTTACCTGTACCGTATTAAATGTAACATTAGCATTCAAACAAAACGCTTCCCATCTCCTGAAGAGGAAATGTAATGCTTTTCTTTTTTTGGTGCTATCCCTGCACTCTGCAGTGAGCACATACATGGATCGGTCTGACAATCCGAGCCATAGGAGCAGTCTACTCAGAATCTATAAGTCAATAAATTGATTTTATCATGCAGAGGCTGGTTTCCCGTGCCACAGGCTGAAACAGCAAGTTTTACGTTTAGAATAACTGTAAAAGGTTGTATTATTATTCCCGACAAAAACGGGAAGCATGGCTGCATAGGCCAGTCAGACAGAACGACAACGTAAAGCGGGATCTTGCTGACTTTATTGCAAGACCCGACTGATGAGGCAAAATGGAGACAAAATAACTTCCTTCTCCTTATAGCGAGAATGTATCTTTCGCCCCTGTTATGCCACATATTTTGCAACCGGTAAATGAGCCTGGAAACAAACTTATCGATATTCGGTGTTCCATTGTGATGATATTCCAACACACAAAATGATATTAGGTAAATTATTACAGGATATTCTGACTTGATTGCACCCATGTGACAAACATATGCCACCACCATAGTCTATCAACTCAACGTTGAGAATGCAGATTATGCATATTCACACAAAACCCTTTAACCTATAGAGTTGATACCAATAACTGTATAATTGTTAACTCATGCAAACCTCCTCCGTCTCCGAACTAGAGATGGCATTCATAATATTCCACCTTAGAGCCCCATCAGTTTATAATATAACTGAAATTTTACTAACCAGACTATTGGGGCAATGCTGAATACTGTTTGTTCACCATTATGGCTTTGGTAGCTTCAGCTGGTAATAGCATAAGGTCTGTCACAAAGACCTACATGACACTTGAGAGATTACTACTTTGCACGATGTAAGCTTCCCCCACTTGCACAGCTGAAACACAGCTACCATATTGCCAATTGGACTTGATAAATAGAAGGCTGCTTATCACAACAAGATTGTTACAGGCTACTACTAATTCCAATGTCTTGCCACAGGGCCTAGTCACAGGTTAATTAATAGTTAAATGCAAATCGCAATGATCAACAAGTCTAGTTGGTATCACCTTCATTTTCTTAAATATAGTTTGAGGATGAAACATTTGATTTTACCAACATACAGCATTAGAATATTCTCCAGGCAAGACATAACAAATGTTTTTGAGCTCTGACCAGTTCAAGCATTGGTTTTAGTAATTTTGTAAATAATGTAGGAACTGAAATTAACCCATTTTGCAATGTTTTTTATCATTGCCCTATCCAGATAAATTTAAAATGACCGGTGATCCCTGTAAATGGGAACATCCTATGGAAATCAGATGCGAAGTTTCCTATTTCGGAAAATTTTATACTGCACATGCGAGTTAAACGACATTCTGCATCTTTCACAATGAACAGGTCACGCCAATTCCGAACCTGCACTAGCAACAACTTTGGCCCGATTTCCGAGCTTGTCTTGAAAACCAATCCTGGCCATAATACTGAGCATGCCTCAAAAGACAACTCTGGCCATAACTCTGAGCCTGCTTCGAAAGGCAATTCTGGCCGCAATTCCGTGCTTGGAACCCTAGTATTGTGCAGTTTTATGGCCCTGTCTCACGGTGCGAGTTGATCCACGAGGTACCCCGAGTGAAAGATTCGTGGTTGTGTACGAGACTTCAAGTTTATGTTCAAGTGTTTAACCGAGTTCCCACGGGTATGTCATTTCTGCGATGTTCCAAGTTCCTCCTCCGAGTTACCAAGTTCCTCTCCCGTTACTCTTGAGCCATCCGTGAATTAAGGTATGTTTTAATAAAGCAACAATGTAAAAAGACATCTCCAACCTGTGGCTTTGAATTATTTCAGCGCGGCCGCATCTATTGATACGACCTATAAAGGGAAAATGCGCACCCTCCAGCAACCAATAACGTGGTAAGTGCATTTCTTGGTGCTTTATGTTTTTAAATACTGTATTTCCCGGGGTGGGGGGAGAGCCCAGTTCATAGTATTTGGGGAGTCTGGCCTTGTGAAGGAGGGGATTTGGGTCAGTAACCCACTTGCCACGCTCCAGTCTGAGTGCAGGCAGATGGGACTAGGTGACAGTAAACGGCACGGAGTAAAAGGGCAGAGATGGCCTGTTTCCGTGCTGTCATATCTATATGGTTTTCTTGTGGCCGGGGAGTGAATTAGCTTGGGTGGCTGCCGCAGCGCTCCGGGCACGGACAGCAGAACTGGCCGCCACTTCCGAGGAAGGAAGCAGCTCGGGTGACTGACTTTGAGCGGCCGCCGGGACCCGACAGCAGACACACACACAGACAGACAGAGACACACACACACAAATACACACAAATACACACAGATACACACACACACACACACACACACACACACACACACACACACACACACACACACACACACACACACACACACACACATATATATATAATATTATATATATATATTGGCGAGAGATTTAGATTTGAAATGCAGGGGGATGATATTTTGCGGAGTTACCCAGCAGTAGGCAACCCAGGAACCACTCAAAGTATATATATGTATACACATACACATATACATATACACATACACATATACATACACACAGGTCTGGGGAAGGCAGAGAGGGGAACAATGAGGACACGGAAGTTTAGTGGGGAATCTCATTGGTTATTATGTGGGAAGGAAGTCCAGATGCTGGTTTAAAGATAGACGAGATGCTGGTTTAAAGATAGACAAAATGCTGGAGTAACTCAGCAGGATAGGCAGCATATCTGGGTAGTGGTCTAAGGAAGGGTCTCGACCCGATACATCATCATTCCTTCTCTCCTGAGATGCTGCCTGTCCCGCTGAGTTACTCCAGAATTGTGTGTGTGTGAGAGTTACTCCAGCATTGTTCGTGTGTGTGTGTGTGAGTTACTCCAGCATTGTGTGTATGTGTGTGTGTGTTACCTTAGTATTGTGTGTGGGTGTGTGTGTGTGTATGTGTGAGTTACCCCAGCATTGCATATGTGTGTGAGTTACCCCAGCATTGTGTGTGTGCGCGTGTGCGAGTTACCCCAGCATTGTGTGTGTGCGCGTGTGCGAGTTACCCCAGCATTGTGTGTGTGCGTGTGCGAGTTACCCCAGCATTGTGTGTGTCACCCCAGCATTGTGTGTGTGTGCGCGAGTTACTCCAGCATTGTGTGTGTGCGTGTGTGCGAGTTACTCCAGCATTGTGTGTGTGTGTGTGTGTGTGTGTGTGTTACCCCAGCATTGTGTGTGTGTGTGTGAGAGTCACTCCAGCATTGTGTGTGTGTGTGTGTGTGAGTTACCCCAGCATTGTGTGTGTGTGTGTGTGTGTGTGTGTGTGTGTGTGTGTGAGTGTGTGTGTGTGTGTGTGTGTGTGTGAGTTACCCCAGCATTGTGTGTGTGTGAATCATGAATTGCCAAGACACAAGACACTGTAGATACAAATAATGCCATACACAAGAAAGGGCAGATGCTACTTGAAAAAAGTGAACACATGGGGCTGGAGAAATTTGGAAATGTCATCCCGTCACCCATTCCTTCTCTCCAGAGATGCTGCCTGCCCGCTGAGTTAAAAGAGTTCCCAAGGTAGACTCAAGAATCACTAAGGTAAACGCACGGGCCACCACACGTTATAAACGAGTTTAAAATGTTTCAATTTTTAACTTGAACTGTAAATTTGACTCGTGGAAAAAATCAAACATGTTTGATTTTTTTCACAAGTTACCAAGTTTCACGGGTACCTGCCGTTAGCGCCATGAGTCGCTAAGTTGCTCGCAAGAGTTCCGACGTTCCCGCTACGTTTAGTGTACGTGATTACCGCGAGTGACAACTCTGGGTCACTCGTGGTTCAACTCGCACCGTGAAACAGGGGTTTTACATGGTTAGTTTTACATGGTTACAACACCATTTCTGTGTTGTAAGGCCACTAGGGCCCCTTCCATCCTTACCAAGGCAATTCTACTATCATATATAACCATATAACCGTATAACAATTACAGCACAGAAACAGGCCCTCTCGGCCCTTCCAGTCCGTGCCGACCATTTGTTTTCCCCTAGTCCCATCTACCTGCACTCAGACCATACCCCTCCATTCCCTTCACGTCCATATACCTATCCACTTTACTCTTAAATGTTAAAATCGATCCTGCCTCCACCACTTCTGCTGGAAGCTCATTCCACACAGCCACCACCCTCTGAGTAAAGAAGTTCCCCCTCACGTTACCCCGAAACCTCTGTCCCTTAATTCTCATGTCATGCCCTCTTGTTTGAATCTTCCCTACCCTCAGTGGGAAAAACGTATCCACGCCAACTCTGTCTATCCCTTTCATCATTTTAAAGACCTCAATCAAGTCCCCCCTTAACCTTCTGCGCTCCAAAGAATAAAGACCTAACTTGTTCAACCTTTCTCTGTAACATAGTTGCTGGAACCCTGGCAACATTCTAGTAAATCTCCTCTGTACTCATACAAAAACATAAACTAAACACATGTTATCATTATCATTTGTACAAAATACAAGTGTAAAATATTACCAACTTGTAGATGGTCCCATATTTTTCCTGAGACCGACTTGGACCTCTGCCCAGCTTTCATGCCGCCACCAACTTCAGTCAACTGCTTACTGCCAATGGAGACGTGGGGGTGTGTTGTCGCCGCAACGATGAAGCTTTGCATGTAGTTGGTACCTTGATTGGTCCGACAGCTTTTGCTTCCTCATTCAGGTATTACCTGTTGAATAGGTCTTACCTGAAGAGAAGATTCGGCGGGCTGGTCTTTAATGTCACCCCTGATAGCGCTGTTCATCCCCTGCACTTATAGCATGAGGGACCCCTTCCGGGTATCCTGCCACCTTCGTTTGCGAGGACTCTCTTGAATCCATACGCAAGTGCTCCAGTACGTTCCACGGACATATTTTAGAATTTGAAGTCAGTTACCCACTGACGCTGGCTCTCCCCACCACGGAGTGGGAGATTTGTAGGCAGCCCTGAACAGGTGCTGCCGCAGGCCCCTGCCTCGTGGTATGCTCATCAGCTATACCTCTGATCTCGGAGTCAGAACAAAACTGACTCCGTGTGCTCACCTCCTCCAAGAGGGAGACATCATGCAGCCCTTCTACGGGTGCTGCTGCCACGGGCCCCCGAGGAGACCCACGGATATGAAGCTCCTCTTGCTGAAACATATCGTGATGGAGCATCCTCTCCATCAGGAGCTCTTCCCAGACAGCCCTTCAACAGGTGCTGCTGCCACGGGCCCCCGAGGAGACCCGCAGATATAAAGCTCCTCTAGCTGGAGCATCTTTTCTGGACAGCCCTGAAACAGGTGCTGCTGCCACGGACTGCCGAGGAAACCCGGGCTGATAGCTCCCTCCTTTGGAGCGTATCATTGTGGAGCCACCTCTCCATGAGGTGCTCCATGTGGGCCAAAAGTCCAAAGACGTTACCCATTGAAGGAGGGGAACCCTCCTGGCCTGACCACCGAGTCCATAGGCCTGACCGACTTGTTGTTGGATTTACTTTTTTTCATGGGCACACCATCGGTCTGGGACCCGCTGACTGCACTGTCAGCGACTCTGGTGGCGATACCACTCCTGGATTTATCTCCTCCACGGGAACCACAGCGGTCTGGAAGCTTCTGACACACTATCGGCGACTCTGGTGGTGATACCGCTGCTGGATTCACCCCCTCCACGGGAACCACAGCGGTCACTGCGGTCGCGAACCCTGACGGCCGCCGGTAACCCGCGCTTCCGCGGTGCTGACCGGAGTATCAATTCCCCACGGCCCATAACCGGTATCCCGCGGCCTGTCTTATAAAAAGAGATTCCTGCAAGAAAAACACAACCTGGTACAAAATATAAAACTTACCTGCAGATTTAAACTTACAGCTGGCAGGAGCGATGCGCCTGCCAATCCGGCGCGTCGCCATGCGAACGACGTAATGAAGCACATGCGGACTGGCGGGGCTTCTTCACGGAATCACTCACGTGACTCAGAAGTAAAATAGCCCATTACCTGTTATTTGTACTTTATCAGTTTATTTATTCATGTGTGTATATATTTATACAATGGTATATGGACACATACACATATGATCTGTTTTGTAGTCAATGCCTACTATGTTCTGTTGTGCTGAAGCAAAGCAAGAATTTCATTGTCCTATCAGGGACACATGGCAATAAACTCTCTTGAATCTTGAATCTTGAATCTTTCTTGGAAGATGCTGGAGTCAATTATAAAAGATGAAATAGCAGCACATTTGGATAGCAGTAACAGGATCGGTTCGAGTCAGCATGGATTTACGAAGGGGAAGTCATACTTGACTAATCTATTGGAATTTTTTGAGGATGTATCTAGGAAAATGGACAAGGGAGAGCCAGTGGATGTCCTGGACTTTCAGAAAGCATTTGATAAGGTCACGCATAGGAGATTAGTGGGCAAAATTAGGGCACATGGGTATTGGGGTAGAGTGCTGACATGGATAAAGAATTGGTTGGCGGACAGGAAACAAAGATTAGGGATTAATGGATCCCTATCAGGATGGCAGGCAGTGACTAGTGAGTATCGCAGCTATTTACAATATACATCAATGATTTAGATGAAGGGATTCAAAGTAACAATAGCAAATTTGCAGATGACACAAGCTGGGTGGCAGTGTGAACTGTGAGGCGAATGCTATGAGAATGCTATGAGAATGCAGAGTGTCTTGGACAGGTTGGTTGAGGTGGGCAGATGCATGGCAGATGCATGGCAGATGCAGTTTAATTTGGATAAATGTGAGGTAACCACTTTGGTAGCAAAAACAGGAAGGCAGATTACCATCTAAATGGTGTCAAGTTGGGAAAAGGGGAAGTACAACAGGATCTGGGGGTCCTTGTTCATCAATCAATGAAAGTAAGCATGCAGGTACAGCAGGCAGTGAAGAAAGCAAATGGCATGTTGACCTTTATAACAAGAGGAGTTGTAAAGGATCTTAAAGAAAGCAGAGTCAGGTGATATGGGGAGAAGGCAGGAACAGGGTACTGATTGAGGATGATCAGCCATGATCACATTGAATGGCGGTGCTGGCTCGAAGGGCCGAATAGCCTACTCCTGCACCTATTGTCTATTGTCTATTGTCCATTTGAAAATTGTTCAATCTCCAGATTAAAACAATCTTGGATTTCTTGGTGCTATAACTAGAAGGATTATACGATTCATCTTCTAGTCAAACGTTCTTTGGACATTCCATTAGAGATGTAGGATTTCCACAATTCATGGTTTGTTTGTGAGCAGACAACTTGCATTTGTGGAGTTCAATGTGTTAAAAATCATTTCCCTGAAGCATTATCAAGCAACATTTAATATAAAGTCAATAAACTAACCAACATCCACTAAATATTTACACAGGGGGTATCAATACTAAACAACAAGCAACTTCTGAAGACTTCAAATAAAAGTGCTAAACTCAACACTGTTATATTATATCAGCTACTTTCTAAATGCATACATAGAAACACTGCATTATGAAACACCAGGTCATTTCTAAAACGAATCCTCCATTCTCCACATAAAAAGTCACAGGAACTTTTCTAATTTGTAAACTAATTCCCATACATCCACTATCTTTCATCTGTGAGATTTAGTCTAATCATCAGTTCATCCAAACAATAAACCCATTGAACTTGAAAAATAACATTGAAATCCACAGAAAAATATTCACTCAAAGCAATCTGTTGGCAGACACATTGACGGAGTGATCCCAATACGTCTTCCACCTTTTGCTGCAGTGTTAGTGTAAATATCAAATATTTTTTAGACTTTATTCATGACTATTCCACGTTGATGTTATTTTGCCAGTATTTGAAGACATTTTATGGAATTTATTCATAATGTGGAATTTGTTTCATTTTTCCACATTTTAGGAAATTGCTAAAATTTGTGGACAGCCACAGAATGTCATCACATGGTACACTGCACGCAGTGAGAGGAAATTATACCTTTCAGTTTAAACCACAACAATGTCTTTCTGCACAAATATCTGAATCAGCAAGGACAGGAACGTAATATATTCTTGCACGCTAAACCTTTGTTGTATGGAGTGTTTAATGTGCATTTATTTAACAGAACAAATGAGAACTAGTTATGGTTAAATCTGTGGTTAAATACTATATGGGTTAGTATATTTATTCAGAGCTGTAATTGTGTATTGAAATCATCCATAAGATACTTGCATTGTTTCTTTATTATGACTTATTATAAGCAGTAAAAATAATTACCATTTTATCCAAAGTGCCGATAAGGATTCAAAATAATTTTACTGGATTTACAATTTAGAGCTTTGTATCTCAAATAATATTACATAAAATATATGTATACTCCCAATTGAGGATAGAGGCTTTAATGGTTTGAAAGCAGAATCGGTGGATGGAGATTACTAATAATATCAAGATTGTTAGATTCTTGGATAATATGGAAACTAGGAGTATGATATTAGAGTGGTGCTGGAGTAAGAAATCAGCCATGATCTTATTAAATAGCAGTGCTGGCATGAAAGTCTGAGTGACCTCTCCTTGCTCCTATTTCTAATGCTTTTATGTTCTCGGCAAAAACCCAATTAAGTATTGGGAAACAAGATAAGATATTTCTTACTGAATAATTTTCAATAATGTTTTAAATTAAACTTCATTAACTTTACATCTTATACATGAAAACAATATAATAAGTAATAGTTTTGAATATATTTACTTTGCCTGATAATCCAATATACCCTAGATAGACACAAAATGCTGGAGTTACTCAGCGGGTCAAGCAGCATCTCAAATGAGCATTGTGTATCCATGTTCAGTATAAACCAGCATCTGCAGTTCCTTCCTACACAAGCCAATATACCTTGTTTGCAAATAATTTATTTCTCTTTTGATAAAAGACCATTTTCTGACTTTACGTTTTATTTCCCAGTTTTCTAAATGCTACTATCTTCTCCTTCCATCTGCGTGCTTTGCAACTATGAATACTTTTAAAGTTTAAAAAGAGTATCCCAAAACTCTTATGGTTAAGGCAAGATCTTGTCATTGATATTATCTGTGCCTCAACCTGAGCAAACAGTGGCAAATAGTTTTATTTCCTCAAGTTTTGAATGATGAAATCTGAAATATTGAACTCATGACATTGTCACCTTTGCCAGTGATGTTGCTTCATCATTTTGTTATGAAATACCTGATGAAAAGTATCAGGATGGTTTTAGTTCACAGTTATCTCTATCAGCATTTCATGTGACGTAATTATGAAGTGCTTCTATCACAGTTGCTGCTTTTCATTAAGTACATATTACATTGTGAACCATTCCAACAACCAAGATTGCAACTTAAACGTCCAAACTTAAAGATTGCAGACTGATGGATTATATTTGACTGAGCCACTGTTTCCCTGGAGGGATTGCTCAAAATTCATTGTTATTGTGCACCAAGTCTCAGGGCTCAGACTAAACCCCCAGTAACTCTATTTATTGATACACATATGTCTATATGCTAATGAGAATTCATTATAAACTCCAACAACAAAGATTTACAATAGGGACAAAAAATCTGTTTTAAATTGTGCTGTTGTTTGGCTTTAATAGGGTATTATATACAGGATAATTTAACTCCAAGGAATCTATACGATTGCAGGGCTGAGAGAAAAACACAAGATCACTGAATGTTTGGATGGATTCAGCTGTGTGAATATAAAGCATATCCATATGAACATTACAAATGTTTTCACTACCAGGTTCAATGTTAATGCCAGAAAAACCAAATGCAAAATGAAGAAAACACAGATGTTCAGCTCTAAGAAAAGCAGCTTGGAGACAAAGTGTGATTTATGAAGACAAATACCAAAAATGGTAATGATGGCTAAACCTAGAAGAGAGGGCAAATTTTATAGTTCAACATATGCGTACATGTGGGCCTTTCTAAAAAATCTGGAACACAGTTAGAATTTAAATCATTAGTGCTGTTATTTTTACATCTTAACAATCTGAAATCAAATAACTGTTCTGTGATAATATAATACAATATATTGCTTCAAATCCTGTGATTCTAATTTGACCATAAATTGATCCACCCTACATTCAGCTGACACCGATGTCTACCACAGTGACATCACTTGTCTCTGCCCCTGGCACAACTCATCCATTGCTGAAACCCTCATCATGCCTTTCTTCACCACTATGCTTGAATACATCACATGCAGGCAGTCCTAGGTACTTTAGAGTTCTGCTTCTGAGAAACAGTCCATCTGCTCCTTTTTACTGTAACAGATAAAGTCAGTTTTCTGCAGCAAACTATATTGTTTGGCTCTGCACACATAATTCTTCATTTCATTGAATATACACCATACTATTATCCATATTTAAACTAAAATAATATATACTACATATAGTTGTTAATGAACACCACAAAACATGTTATTGTCGGTACTGGTATTGGTATTGTTTCTTATAGCCACGTGTACCGAGATACAGTGAAAAACTTATTATTACCACCATCTTGAAACATTCTATTAAAAAATTATGTGAGAATTTACAGCAAGTCAGCTTTCTGTAAGTCAGGTCCTGTATCTCCTGGCCAGCCTCCTGTCCTACACCATCTTGTAAACCTAACAAACTAAACCATGCTGCTAAATGCCAGAGGCGAAAATGAGGTGTGGGACAAAAGGATTGAATAGTTGCGAATTGAAGAATAAATGTAGGTTGAAAGGGAGGGAAGAAATAAGTGAAAGTTTAGGTGGAGCACGAGGGGGAGGGGGAGGGGGAGGGAGAAGAAAGAGAGGTATGGGGGAGAAAGGAGAGGGGGTTACCCTAAAACTGGAGAATTCATTGTTCACAAGCCAACTGTATGAATAATGAATTCTCCAATTTTAGGTAACCCCACTCTCTCTCCCTAAACCCACCTATTTCTTCACTCCCCTCTCCACCTACATCCCTCTCTCCATTTGCAAATGTTCTATCCTTTCATCTCACACCTTACTTTCATCTCTGGCCTTTAGCAGCATATCAGCCTTTAGCAGCCACTCCCCAGGGTATAAGAGAGGAAGGGAGATAGTAACCCCTCTAACCCTCCCCTTTCTCCCGCACACTTCTCTTTCTCTTTCTTTCCCCCTCCTCCCCCATACCTCTCCCCTGGGGGCCCCACCTAGACTCGCACCTATTTCTTATTTCTCTCTTCCCCCCCCTCCACCTACATTCCTTCCTCTGCCTTCACAATTCGTGACTCTTTCAATCCTTTTATCTCACAATAACACTTTGTCCAATCATCTGCCTATCAAATACCCCTCTTGCCTGTGTTCACCTATCTCCAGAGATGCCAACTGGTACGGATTTCCCGTAATTTCTACGGTAAAATTGGCCAATTAACGGGCGGTACGATTTTCATATCGTAAATCCCGGATTTTGCCGATTTTAAGTTAGCAACATACTTGTTGTGTGTGTTTGGGAGTGTGTGAGTGAGTGTGTGTGTGTGAGTGTGTGAGTGCCAGTGATGGAAATGGGGGAGTACGCAGAGGGAACGACGTTCTCCTACGTTTCCAGTTTCCAGTTTCCATCCTGTGCATGAATTCCCAGCTTTATCCTGCGCTACTTAATCCAAGGACGAGCGAACAATCGGACAGACGGGAGAAAGGAATGATCAACGATCATAGATGACATTTCGGATTGAGACCCTTCTTCAGACCGTCAGGGGAAAGAGGAACAATATAGATATAGATGGCACTAAAGGACAAACGAATGGAAGATATGCCTCCCGTTTCCCTTTTCCCTTGATTGTCAGTCTGAAGAAGGGTCTCTGCCCAAAATGTCACCTATTGCGCTCTACGATGGTTGCTTTCGTCCGTCTGTCCATGCATTCACTCACTTCTTGGTGCCGGCGCTTCTCCGCTCAGACTCCGACACACACACACACGCAGATCGGGTCGCGGTGCCGGGACCAGGAGCAGGGTGCAGGATGACATCAAATGGGTGGCAGCTATAGAAAAAGTACGGAAATTATAAGGGGGTGGGGGGGCTGGGGTGGCTCAGTGGGTGGCGGGCGGCCGGCTCTGGGAGTGGATGACTTTTCTGGTCGAGATCCTTCTGCAGATAAGTCACAAGTACTCTCACCGACGAGTTCAGTTCAGTCTGAAAAAAGAGTCTTCTCTCCAGTCGCTGCCTGTCCGGTTGAGTTTCTACTCCAGCTGTATGTCTAACTTAAATTTCAAGAGTTAAATTAAAAAACACAGAGTGCTGGAGGAACTCAGCGGGCTTCGCGTCATCTGTGGAGGGAATGGATTACGAGTTGTTTCGGGCCATAGGAAGGAACTGCAGATCAAAGATACTAGAGCGGATACTAGTATCTTTGCTGCAGATCAGGCATGATATTCTTCCGATTTAAATCGTAATTTTCGATTTTATTGTTTTTCCTATTTTTATTTTTTTCGCCCGATTATTGGTGGCCAATCAACGACTGTCTCTAAGGGGGGTTGCGTCCAATCACCGACCCAGCTACCCTTTTAAAATTCCCGTCCAAATCAATAAATCGGTCTTCCTCCCGCCCAATCAGAACCGCCGTTCTCCAAGTGCATTGTTTTCCAATCACATAATGCGCTGGTCACTTGGCAGCCAATCAGACAGTCTCCTAGGGGCCTTTTGATCAATCACCGACCTGCTTCCCTCACTAAAGCAGACGATGGGCTGCAGCCAACACACACACACAGACAGAGACAGAGTCCCCCCACCCCAGCCCCCCCCCCCTCCTTCCAAACCTCAGCTTCACGGACCCCAGAGTACCCTTAGTTCCTAAACCCATTTCCATCACTCAGTGTGTGTGTGAGTGTGTGTGTGAGTGTGTCTGTGTGTGTGTGAGTGTGTCTGTGTGTGTGGTGAGTGTGTCTGTGTGTGTGTGAGTGTGTCTGTTGTGTGTGTGTGCTGCGTATATATGTGTGAGTGTGTGTGTATAAACATATCAAGACATAAAAAAATTAGATAATGAACTCGTTCATCCAGTCTTTCAATAGAGCATTTTCAATGGTGAGTTAATACACGTTTATGTAATACCAAACTAATGAACATACAGGTATGTTAATGTTAACATTATGCGCTATCGCTTGCCTGTGGGAGCCGCGCTTGCCATGTCAAGCAGAAAAAAAAAAATTGCTTCGCGCAAAAAATTACTGATTTTGTCTCCAAATTAACGTTTTTAGCCTTATGATTACTGATTTTTGTGCTCTGGGAAAGTTGGCATCTCTGCTATTCCAATGCCACACATTGTCCTGCCACTCCTCTCTTCTAACTTTCTTCCCCCCCCCTTCCCTAATCAGTCTGAAGAAAAGGTCCCCCACCTGAAATGTCCCCCATCTGTCCAAGTTCTCCAGAAGATACTGCCCTACCCGCTGAGTTACTTCAGCACTTTCTATCTTTTTTTTAATCCACCAGCATCTGAAGTTCGTTGTATTTCTACTTTATCGGTGAGAGTTGCAGCATCATTCCTAGGTTCTACTTCTACTTTTTAAGGTAATATTCATATACCACCTGCAACCCCAGGTAAAACCACAAGGATACCACTGCTTAGGCATTTCTCAAAACTGGCATGTGATCGTGTGTTAGCACAAAGTTCCGTTCCTGATGCTAATCTCTGGCAGTTGTCCCTTCTTCTCTTCTACCATCCAACAATTTGTCATTGAAGCTGATCATCATTGTGTGAAATAAAAATATATTCTATCTTGGCTACATTTACACAATGACCACAGCTTCTGTTCTAAACGCATAATATAGAATCCATCGACCATTACACATTTTCACTGAAGTCATGCCAATACTTGACACGTGTGTAGCTATGACAAAACATTTGCTCTATTATATTCCTTATTATGCTTCACAATGCTATCCACTTAACAAAAGAATAAATTAATTAGTTTGTAGTGCAGCGAGTTGATGTTAACTGGGAATTACAATAGGGTAGCACCGTGATACAATATTTTTAGAACTTTGATAATAATGGGTATGGTATTGGTATGGCATAGAATTGGAGTAATAACCTCCCCCGAGTTTCAATAGGAAGATAATGTGGGAAGATACCTCTAAAGAGAAAAAAAAAGTAAAATTTGAGGGTAAATCAACAAAGGCCAATCTCATGAACTTTGGTTGCAGAATATACAATCACCAGGATACAGCAAGCCCCCCCCCCCATCAAGGCTCCAGTATTTTTGTCAACCAAGGCTTATGAGTACATCTTTCTATCCCACACCAATGATGCCTGTAATGACAACTGCAGGCGCACTTCATGTTATAGATCTACTAGATATGCACTTAAATGTTAGTCAATGAAGTTCCGGAAGTGGTGGCGCTGCCTGGCAGCTGTGGCTCGCGCCTGCAGTCCGTCTGTTTTTATTATTTTATTTTTGTCTTCTTGTGCCTTCGTTGAAATTTTGTTTTTTTTTTAGGCTGTGTATGTGTGTGGGGAGGGGGGGGGGAGAAACAGGTTTTAGTCTCTCCCTTCGAGGGGTGCATCTTTTTCTTGTCGTGTCCCCCGTCACCGTCTCCGTCTATGCCTAATGGTGACTGGCAGCCTCGGAGCTGTGGCGGCGCTCCAGCATTCCAGCGCGGTGGAGGCCCGGCTTCAGAGCTGCGGTGCTCCAGCGGTGGCGTTCCAGCGGCGACCCGGCTATCAGAGCGCGGTGCTCCAGCGGCGTTCCTGCGGTGGCGTTCCAGCGGCGGACCCGTTTCAGAGCTGTGGTGCTCCAGCGTTCCAGAGAAAACCCGGCTTCAGAGCGGCGGTGCTCCATCGGTGGCGTTCCAGCGGCGGACCCGGCTTCAGAGCTGCGGTGCTCCAGCAGTGGCTTTCCAGCAGGTGTCATTCAAGAGGCACCCGGCTTCAGAGCTGCGTTGCTCCAGCATTCGAGCGGTGGTGTTACATCGGCGATCTCCGGCTTCAGAGCTGCGGTGCTCTCCAGCGTTCCGCTGCGGACCCTGCTTTAGAGCTGTGGCGAGGTTTCCAGCGTTCCGGGCGACGGCGGTGGCGGCAGCCCGGCATCATAGGCTCGGCCCTGGGCCTAGTGCACACAACATCGGAGGCCTGGATCGCCTCAGCGCATGAGGGAGAAAAGGAGGGAAGGAGAACAGAGACATTAAGACTTTTGGCCTTCAACCACAGTGAGGAGGTGCCTTGATGAACTCACTGTGGTGGATGTTTATATGTGGTTTATTGTGTGTTTTGTTTTTTTATTATTTTTAATGACAGCATGCAACAAAGTTTTTTGTCAGACCGAAGGTCCTGAATGACAATAAGGATTACATTGACTTCGACTTTGTTTCCTAAATGCAGCCATTCTGCTCAAGAGAAATTCATTGCTGTTAACTCAAAGAACAAAGCTTTCTTGACTAAACCCACTCCAGGTTTCCTTCCCCCTTCAGAATGCCTTATAACATCTAATAACCAATGCTAGTCTACAAGAACCTCTCCTGTGATTGCAACCTTGACATGGAGAGAGGCTTGTGTACTACAGGGTCCAGGGAGCTATGCCGGATGGGGTTTTCGTAATCCCTTGCAGGTCAACCAAACCGGACAGGTCCTTTTGAAAGGAGGCAGACGAAGTCCAGTCCCTAGGCCCTCCAGGTTGGGCGTGGGGTTAACTACCCCTACCTTGAAAAAGTGTGAGTACAGAAACGACAATGGAAAACCAAATTACACACTTGTGAAGAAGGGCCCAAACAAGGAGAACGTGACGCTTCCCATCCAACCCGGCAGGGTGCTGGTAAGTCTGATACATGTACTGACCCAAATAAATCCATCCTTGTGGGACATTGAACATTCCGAAACCATGTCCAGGCTGGCAAAGGCTGCCACATTGCTAACAAAATGTGGCGCTACAATCCTCTTAGACCCTGGGATTGGCTGAAACAAAGTGACACAGTCAGGTGAGACCAAATTGGTCAGTGGCTGTTCATTTTCTACTCCGTACAGGAAGAGGAGGAGCAAAGCATACAGAAGGGAGTGCCATCAGATGACGAAGGATGCTAGAAAGGCTCTAAGGGCATGAGAACCCATCATCTCTCGCCTCAATCTCGCAACCTTCAAACCACCAACAAAATTGAAAGCCACATAATCCAATGTTTATGCACTACACTCAACGACGCAGAGATGAGGTCAAAGGCAGGTTCTATGTACAGCTTGAACCACCTACTTGGTAGAATGGAGGCAGAGACCTCATTATATCCCTGATGTGTAACTTCACGTTAAAGCCTGGTGGCCATAATGATGGATATGAGGCAGTAATGGAACTTAACATCTATGGAAGACAAAGTAAGTAATGTTTATTGTGGAAAAGAACAAGCCAGTAGCCCATTGAAGTACAAATCCGAAGGAGAAAATGGAGTTGGATTGGACTCACCCACAGGAAACCTGCTACAAACATCACCCGGCAAGCTGGTGAAAATGGAAAAAGGAAAAGTGGTCGCCCCAGAACAGGCTGGAGAAGAGTATTCACTAGGAAATGTTCTGAGAGTGGGCCTCAAATGGGGAGTTCTTCAAAAGAAAACTGCCAAACAACTGAGTGAGGTGAGGACATTGACTCAATGGCACTATTGCTCTAGAGAAGGCAAAGGGCTTAATAAGAAGAAGTTCCTAGAAAGAAATATATTATTTCTGTTTATCAACACAAAATAATAAGTTTTGTAATGTTTTTGTCATTGAACACTTTGTACAGAAACTATTTTGAGTTTGAATATTAATACATATTTAATAATCTATGATTGGAAATAAAACATCTATAACTTGTTAATCCATCAGATAAGTGAATACATGCATCATATTAGGATAGCATTTCTGACTGTTAACCAATTGTTCATTTCAGTAATTATACTGGAATTAATTACCTGTGTAGAAGAGCTAAAAGCCACAATCAATGACAGTTTTCTGTATGTCCTTTTTAATTTTGTGGATGTAGTTACTGGAGGAGAGTTCAAACAAATAAGCCTGGGCAAAGAACCAGAAATAGGGAATGGTAAATACAATAAAAATCAGACACAGGCCCGTCAGATCTGCATGAAAATTCCTTTAGTATAATAAGACACGGTTCTTTGTCAGTGGTTGAAGTGCTCCATTTTCTCTGAAATCATATCTATAATTAGTAAAACAGTATGGATCTTGACCACTATCCTGTTGTTCTGTAATATTGATTTTAGAAAAAAAAAAACGCTGGCACTTAAGGCTGTGGTTTTTTTGCCACTTACTTAGAGTCCCTCCTCTGCTGTGCAGGGATGAGGATTTTTCCCCATCGATGAAAATAAAAAGGAGAGCTGGTGAGTGGGGGAAGGGGGGGGCAAATATAGGGGTGAAGAGGAGGGGGTGGGTGGAACAGGGGGATGGAGAGGGGGGGAGGAGTTGGGGGGGGAAGAGGGGAGGTGGGTGGGGAGAATGAGGGTGGAGGAGAGGTGGGGAGGAAGGGAGAGGAGAGGGGGCCCTCCCTCTCTGCCCCCTTTCCCACTTGCCCTCCCTCCCTATCTGCCCCTACCCTCTCTGCCCCCGCCACCCCCCCACTCTCGGAGTGTTGAATATTGGACCATGGTGAGTGTGAGTGTTGCGTTCGGAACATCCCTCCCCTTGACGACTCACCCCCCCACCCCTCCAATCTCTACCCCCATCTCTCTCCCCTCCTCCTACTCCCCCCCAGCCGCACCTTGCAGTAGAGGGTTATGCGTGAGTGGATAGACATTGGATTGGTGTAAAAAGAGCAAGGGGGGTTTAGTGGTGTAGTGGGGGGTGGCTAGTGTGTTGTGACGCTGAGGTGCCCCGCCCCCCCACATCCCCCGTAACGGCTATATGGCTATAATTTCCTTCTTAGGCTGTCAGATCATAATCAAAAAGACTTGCTTTTCTACACTAATTTTGTGGTTTTGATATGGCTGATGAGGCCAAATGTGGGAACCATGGACTCTTTGGAGCAGGAGATGGCTTGATTGATGGGATGATGGATAAGAATGGATGAAATAGTTTTGTGAGGTAAAGCACCTTCTGCATTTACACATAGCAACTAAATGCGCCTAGTGTATGGACTCAATGGTTCTCAATAACATCCTGAATGCTCCTTCTCTATTTACATGGTATTCATGGTCAGAGGGATCAAGTGAGTCATGGGATGCCGCCCTTCCAACAAGGAAACCTATTATGCACATTCTTGAATGTTTTTCCTCTGTCCGCAAAACCTGATAAACTCTGATGAATAGTCAGAATAACGATGCAGAAGTACTGACGTCATGGATGGCCAACAAAGTGACCACCCCTACCAGCACAGACTTGAGAGTAACTAGGGTCTCAAGGTTGGGATGTTGGCCCCCTGGAGAGGAAATATTATGTTGAGTCACTGATCATTACAGTTAATTTGCGGATTGTTCCAAAGACAGAATTTGTGGTATTTAATTTTAATGCTTTGAGATGCCATTTGGAACGGGCCCAGTTTCTCAGAAGTAGTCCGGAAGACAGGGCAAAATTGGCTGCCTCTTTAGACACGAGAACTACATAGATCATCAAATCGCCTTTCCACAATTTACCCAAAAATCCCATGTGGGGCATTGAAGGCAGTGGTGAATTTCATCATCCACATCTGCCACCTAACTGAGGGTTCTTCCAAAGTTGAAAGAAAAACATGTCTTTCAACGCATTGTAGAACATTTATTGAAATCGAGTACGTGGAATGGTCAGCAAAAAACAGGTTTGATTGAGCATCTTAGTTTTTGGCCAATGTTGAGTGTAAGGCCCAAGATTCCAGCATCTGCAGTTTCTTTTTCATCTAACGTTTACCCGTTGTTTTTATCTATCATGAGATAATTGCGTTTGT